>CM062817.1:746263177-746753177 GCA_031772625.1 Pinus tabuliformis | reverse complement strand
TTAGAGGACTTATCGCCATGATTCATGTATCTATTACTTAATACAGATTATCAATGGGTTTTAAGTTGAGACATTAAGTTTGGAAGTATGGACCAAGTGGGAGAATGTTAAGCTCCATTAATTTTTTGCACAATTGCTGCCTACAATTATGGAATTTAAACTGCAGTCTTTCCTTAACTTATGGAAACCAACTGCAGTAGTTTCCTTAAGTTAAGGAAATCAACTGCAGTTAATAAATTTATTGTTGGGAGCTACTGAAGTGGTCCATTACTCCCATCTGGAGTTCTTTGCCTTGATCTGTGGGACATCTGACACATAGCTATCAGAAGCTTGATGGAAGCTTGGATATAAATTCATCTGTTTGGTCCCCAAGCTTGCATCTCAATCCCCTTCAGTTTTTCACAC
Source organism: Pinus tabuliformis (assembly GCA_031772625.1). Taxonomy (NCBI): domain Eukaryota; kingdom Viridiplantae; phylum Streptophyta; class Pinopsida; order Pinales; family Pinaceae; genus Pinus; species Pinus tabuliformis. The sequence goes on along the minus strand of CM062817.1, from coordinate 746,752,772 downwards.
CATCTAGCTGAGATAGCAGAGCTTGGAAGTGCCTTCAGAATTTCTGCATTCTTTTCTTCTTCTTGGATAGCTGGAGCGTGGTTTTCAGAAAGAAGTTGCATCAAGAGTTTCACCAATGGCTGGAGGTAATTCATATCCCTGGGCATTAAGTTTCAATGAGTCATTGAATTTTTTCCGCATGCAGAATCGTTGTTATAATTTTCTAACATGTCGACCCTGTCATAATAAGCCACACATGATTAATTACGTAAAAGGTTTCCAACAAAGCCAATAAACATATGGATCAACATGGAACACATGGGAAAGGTTTGATGTGGTAATGGTCTCATTGGCTTTGGAGTTAGCACTCTCACAATAAAATGATGGTTGAAACAAGTAGCACCGAGGCAGCTGAGTCGGTAGCACATGTGCAATATACTCACGAGGTAGCAAGTTTGGCATCTGCCAATTGACAAGTTTTTGCATATTTTATTTTTGAAATGAATTTATTGTTTATGGCATCGATAACACACCGAATGTGTATAGTTTGTAGTATTGGCACTGGAATTTGGGGATTCTATCTAGCGTGCTCAAAAAAAGGAAAATTGCAGCGCATTAAATTTAATATATGGTTATTTTGAGTTTTTGAGGACATTATTGGTCCAAATTCAGTTCCGGAAGAAGCATGTTGATTAGGGATTAATGGGGGATGATTTTGAAAGCTTAAACCCTACATAACATATATTTTATGATCATAATTTCCTTTGATATGTTTTAAGTGTTCACGAGCTAATTGTAGGGGTTTCGGAAGTAGGGTTAGAACTGAATCCAAGAAGATGTTTGAGTGCTCAGATTGATGAATAAGTTGGAGTAATGTATGGTTATTTGCATGATAGGAAGTGACAAAGATTGTTATGAATGTACTCATAGTGGTAGCAATATTTGCAGGGTGTGATAGTGATTGTTGCAGTGATAGGTTTTGCTGGTTACAATTGCAGCCATCATAGTGATAGTGTGTGTAGGTTGAAATGATGATGCTAACATGTACAAATTATGATGGTGAAAACAATGATTACAGGATTTGATTATTTCTCTTTATAAATAGATAAATATTTATGATGACAATGAATCCAATCTGAATGTGATATGAAATAGACGTTCATAAGGAGTTGAAGAAAGAGGTTGGAGCCTCAATCAAGTTGGATCTTAACGGAGGTTGGAGCTCGCTCATCATTGAGGTCGGTGGCTCAATTAGGTTGTATCCTACATTGAGCATATTCTTCCATTCTTTCGAGGTTGGTACCTCAATCAGATTGTAGCTTACCGCGAGTGGAAGCTTGCATATCTTGGGAGTAGGTGCCTCCTGCAGGTCGTAGCTTGTGAATCTATGTAATGAATTGAAGACAAAGAAGAAGAAGATTTGTGGTTTTCTCCTGTATGGGTTTCCACGTAAAAGGCTTGTGTCTCTTTGCAATGTGATGGATTCTTATTGATATGATGATAGTTTTATGATGCATCGTTTTAGTTAATGACATGATGCTTAGGGTTATTATTCATTACTATATGATTGATTGATTGTGAAAAATTGTCAAATGGTGAAACTGAACTCACATTGATTCACCCTCCCCCCCCACCCCAGCCCTCTAAGTGTGACCTTTGGGTCAACAAATAGAAAAAGATGTTTTTTTGTAGAGTATTAATACGAGTAAAAGTATTACAATATCTAAATTTCAAGAGAAATTGTGGTGCAATACAGAATTATAGAATATGAGAAAATTAAATTATTATAAAAATGTCATTAACCCTAATCTAGAAAACTAAAAAATCTTTTTATTATAAAGAAGAAAAACTACATTATTAAAATAATAAAAATAAATTTTAATTGACCTTATAATAAAACTAAGAGTTAAACATTTCCAAAAATACTATAAAATAAAATATTTTTTCATTTTTATAATATTAAAAATACAATATAAAAATACTATAAAATAAAATATTATTTCATTTTTATAATATTTTTTTTTTTTGAAATTTCCTATTTTACATAATTTCAAAATATTTATAACAATATCAATATCAATCTCTACTTTTTAATTCATAAAAAATTAAAAATATTAAAAATATGTATCACCTAGAATCACATGCTATCAAAAACATTTGACCCATCACATTTAGTTTTGAGATACCTTGGTACGTGATTAAAAGAGTTGACACCTAATGATGCTCATCTTGTACTAGCAAGCATTAAGATAAAATCATGACATGTTTTGCCATTGTTTTTCATGTGCCTTTGATGATGTAAATGTTTGAAAAATCTTACATTGTCCGTTTATTGAATCTGCATGATCGAAAATTTTGAAAAAAAACTCAATTGTACATAGTGGGTAATGATGAAAGTAATTGTACCATTGTTTAATACAAACTTCTAATCCTAATGAGAAAACATTTAAATAAATTTTGAATAGAATTAAGATAATTGACCTAAACATTAAAATAATGTTTAGTAACATGTGGTTATAAGAATGAAAGTACAAAGGTGATACGGAGATGTTAAAATGACAATTAGTTTGGAATTTTAGAGGAGAAAACAAAATCATTACCCAAGATAACATTAGCAAAGTTAATCATTTGCCATTTTGAAATGAACATTCAAAATATCTTTAAAAATATTTATGCTAAAAAAAACTATTATCAATAATCATGATTAACTTCCATTAAAATTAATGCAGTTTATTAAAACTTAAATATATATAAATATATGATCATGATGCCACATCACTTGTATCCCTTATAATAATGGAGTATTGTTCAATATTTTGTTGAAGTTCACATTATAAAAGTAATAATTATTACAAATTATTTAATTATTTTTATATTTTAATAGGTAACCATGTTATATAATAGTTTTTCTTTGTTATTTTGTTTGAAGATAGTTATATTAAAGTAAAAATATTGAATTCAAATTATTATTAAGATTTTTCATTGGTTTATTTATATTTTACTGATTTGTAAATTGAGATATTTTGTTATTTTGGAATTTGGTCTATTTAGATTTTACTGATTGGTAAATTAAGATATTTTGTCATTTATAATTTTAAAGTGTGGTACTGGAGTATCTAATGCTACCCAACAACCATCATAATGTTTTATTAGTCCCTAACATAAAAGTATAAAAGTCTATTTCCATAAACATTTTCAATAACTATAGTTGTTTTTTAAAAATATATTAGATATTTTATCTTTTATCATATTTTTTTGCAAAATTAAATATTTATGAGAATGTTTTAGTTAAAGAAAACATTTTCTTTTTTAATTTAAAAAGAAATAAAATTATAAAATTTTAATGGTTGAAACATATGAAAAAATCAAATAATAGTAGCTGAATATTATATAACAAAAACAAAAAATTTAAAAAAAGATGTATATGAAAAGATCAATTAATAGTAGTTGAATATTATATAACAAAAACAAAAAATTAAAAAAAAAATGTATGTTTCGTTTAAAAACGAAACAAAATTAAATAATTATGAAAATATTATAATTAAAAAGAACGATTTTTAATTTAAGAAAATATAATTAGTGAAAACATACAATTAATTGTAATTTAATATAACATGATAGAAACACTTAATATAGTGGTCAATATTTCATAGTTCCATGTATATGTGAATTTTTAGATTTACCACAACAAAATATTTACCTAACTAAGGTACTGTATAATTTTTTATATTTATTATAAGAGCTCATTAAGTTTTATTTATATTTAATAATTAATTTTGATATAAATTTAAATATTTTATAATTAAATTTTAAACAATGTAATTGGAATTTGTGTTAATAGATTTTTTAAATGGTTAATTATAAAAAAGAGAGAAGTCAAATAAGTTTAATGGTAGTATTTGACTTGCTTCCTCTTTTTGAGTAAATTTGATTTTAAATTATATAAAATTTTGTGAATAAGAGTTTCATGTATATGCAAGGAACTTTACCATAAAAATTTGTTCAAGATATTAAATGAATTTTAGACCACTGGGACCTATACAGAAAATTATTTCAAATTGGATTGGGATAAGAAAAGATAAAGTGTATTTCAGTTTTTTCTAAAATTTTGGATCAAATAAAAAATGGCAAAAACATATTAGAATATGCTGAAACTATGCTAAAAGTGAAACCATTCTCAATACAAAACCATAATCTTCACTGAATGGTGTTGGATTCCTCGCCAAAAATTAATATGTTTTATATAATTATTAGCCCACTCCTTAAAACCAAGCTAGAATTAAAGTTTCACGCGTATTTATTATGATAGAAGTTTCCCTGAGCTAGCTTGTGACAATAACTCAGAAAGTACACCTTTTTTAAATGAGAACAACAATAAATTTGTACTAAGAGCTCCATTTTAATTATTCTCACATGAGTAGGGTGGATTCACATTTTTTTCAAATATTGCAAATATATAATAAGCATTTGAACAATATGTATAAGCCTATGGTTCAATATTTATCAATGACATGGGTGCTTGTTTAATAGATTTAGATGTTCAAAAAACTGGAATATTCTATTTGGTGGAAGTATAATGTATTTGTGTTTTTCTATGACCATTCAGTTATGATAGGGCCTATGTACTTTTGACTTTTAATCTATACAATGAGGAATAACATGTTTAATTTGAGAACCAATCAAATTGCAAATAAATAAATTAAAATATTGTAAAAAAATACTAAAATTCAATATCTAAAGTTAAATTATAGAAATTTTACAAATATTTTTGGTCAATCCCAAATTAATATGAATTTGAAAAAAAAACTCAATGCAATATCTTATTCTTGCGACAAAAATAATATATATATATAATAATGAAAAAACTATATATTAAATAATATATATATATATATGTTAATTTATGATTTAGAACTATATTATTGTGATAATTATTCCTAAAATATGTGAGTATTCTCTCAACGTTCGTTCAAATATGTAATAATCTTACATTCTACAACATATAATAATCCGATACGCTATAGTTAAGGTGTGTATATATGTGTAGATTCTCTTAAGAATGATTTATAATCATGAGGAAACAATATGTTAAATGATTTACATATTATTAATTTGTGGTTTAGGTTTATACGATAAAATTATAATATGATATTACATTTTTATAGTAATGGTTAGGATTCTTTTATTATTTTTTTAAACCTATGATGCCATTAGGAGGAATGATAAAAATTAAAATGTGTCTATGACATTATTTTTGGATTTTTTTGTGTTTTATTTATTAATGGATAATTGTGAATATATTTTAACTTTAGTATTGGGTATTATTTTAATATTATATTTAGAATACATTATTTTTGTTTTTTTGAAAAATAAAAATTATTTAATTAAAAATTTGTTTTTTTTATAGATATGATTAAATTGATAATATTTGCTAATATTTTATTAATTTTAATAATAAATGACATATTTTGTATTTAAATTTGTCTACATTTTATATATATGATTTTTCATGGTTTTTCAAATTAGAATTGTTGCCTAGAATAATATATATGGGTATATTTGATTTTTTTATAAAAGTTGATTGTAATCAATAATATTAAGGGCGATAAGGAACCAGTTGAGGTTTTCGGAGAGATGGCCATCGTCGAGGTTTTTTCCTGCGCTGATAATGGAACCACAGACATCGCGGTCGCTGGAGGTGGGGTTGCAGGGCTGGTCACGGCCACGGTCCTCCACAGGATCGGCCTCAAGAGCATGGTGTTGGAGCGCTCTGACTCTTCCCGAGATGCCGGCATGGGTTTTGTTATGCGGACAAAAGACTGGAAAATATACGACGGTCCTGGCACAGCAGATACCATACGCCCAAAACAACATTTGCTTGATGGGCCATCCGTATCAGAGACGGATCTGGAAGTGAAGCTCGAGAAGAAGCACGAGACCAGAGACCTGCACACAAAAATCGCTCTTGGGATCAGAACCCAATTCGAAGGCCGGAAATCGCCAGGGTTTGGATTGATCGTTCACGCCAACATTGTTCATTCTCTCATGACTTCTGCATGCAAAGATAGGGGACTGCAAGTTGCAGATCTGCCCCATCACATAATTGCATGGGCCAATCTCTGCAGATCTGGGCCGGATCTACTCGATCTGAGCCCCAAATACTATAGATCCAGGCCGGATCTAACTGTTTGGAGCAAGTTTCAAGATTATACAGAACCCAGGCAACAGATCGGCGGGAATGGGCATCGATTGAGCAGAAGGCAAGCAGCAGATCGACCCAATAGGAGGCAAGATCTGGAAGAATGCACACACCTGGACCATCTGGCAACCAGCAAAGACACCGGTTCAGACAGAGCTCAGCCAAAATGCAGACATCAGGTAACTAAAAATCGATTTCAGATCTTTATTAAAACCCCGGAGATGAAATCTCTCTTAGTATGGGTAAGTGCAGATAGCTCTGTTTCGCAGCTAAAGCAGCAAATTTGTGCATTGACTGGCTATCCTGGCCAGATCCAACACTTAGTCAGTGGCAGGTGGTCCCTCCAGGACAACAGAACCCTGGGAAGTTACGAGATCAGTCCAGGAGAAACCATTGGTTTGAATCTCAGGCTGAGAGGAGGGGCCCCATCTCAGGGACAGCCAAGCAGTTCAGGAGGGAACAAGGGGAAAACAGCACCCCAGCACAATCCTAAGGGAGCTTCATCCTACAAAAACATTCTCCAAGGCAACAGAGAATCAGGATCTCCCCCAGATCAAGGTGGATATACACCCCGGCCTTATATAGTTGACCAGCTAGGACAAACTCCAGCCTTTAATATTGATGCCACAGGGCTTGACGATTATGTTAAGTCTTATGAAACACAAGCTCTAATATGTCGCTTCAACAGCTTCTGGCCAAAACCAATGGACCTATTTCATTGGATTTTTACCAATTGGACCATGGAATGCGACATACATCTATGTTCCAAAGGGTTTTTCATAGTCAGATTTACATCTAAGGAGATAAGAGATACTATCATCAGTGCTGGGCCCTGGTTCTGGGGAACGACGGGGCTGTTCATAACCCCATGGTTCAAAGATTTTGACCCAAACAAAATGACTGTATCAAAAGTGCCGGTTTGGGTACGCCTACATAACCTTCCCCTTCACTTTTGGAGCGAAAGAGTTTTGGAAGGAATCGGGAACAGCATAGGGAAATACATCAAAACAGATCTGGAAAGGATTGATGAAAGGATTTTCACTTTCGCACGCATCTGTGTGGAAGTAGACCTAAGTAAAGGGCTCCCAGATAACATAAGGCTGATCTACAAACAACAAGATTGGCTGCAAGTACTAGACTACGAAAATACCGCCTTCAGATGTAGGATGTGCAGACAAACAGGACACTTGCAAAGCACATGTCCAGAGGCCAAGAAAGTTAACAGTAAAAGGAAGCAGAAAGGGAAGCAGAGGAAAGGATGGAAATTCTCCCCCCCTAACTCAGAGGATGAAGAATCTGAAGCAGAAGAAGACGACATCCCCACAGAGAATGCTGAAGTACCCCAAGCAACGGGAACCCAGAAGGAAAATACATCAGAAAACAAGACCCCACAGTCCTATCCAAATCAGGCAGAGAGGACAATCGAAGATCAGAGCATGGGAGGGACCAAACGATTTCACCAATCAGACACCTCAGATTCAGACAAGGAACCAGGCCCGCAGAGAGTAGAAACACAGTTAGTCATAGCCTCGATCGAGCCTACTCAAGGAGAGTGGCGCAAGGTCGAAAAGAAAAAGGGAAGGAAAACCTGAAGATCCAAATTCAGTTTTCCTTCTTCCCTCTTCTTCTTCTTCTTTTTTCTTTTTTCATTTTTGCACGCTAGTTGTGTATTGTTGTGAAGAGTGCGAAAGCACTTGAGCCCAATGGGCAGCTTATGGAAATGCTCAATGCATCTGCAATTGTAACTTTTCATTTTTTAATAAAAGGTTACAGATTTTTTCTCCGGAAAAAAAAATATATGGGCATACTATTTAAATCCTTAAAAAATAATCTAATAGGCATATTCATTAATGAATGAAAACATGCCAAGTAACAAATATCTTAGATGGAGTGACTAATCTTCACCTAAAAAAATATAGGAATAACCCTTGTTCTTATAGAATGGTCTCCTTTACACAATGATAATAATAATTTTGGATGCACTTTCCTACTAAGCTTATGTTATTAAATTTGTCTTATGAACTTTGGTTCCCAAATTTACACCTTTTCTTCTGCATTATGCTCTTTTCTTGTTAAAGTTTGTGTGGAATATATTGATGAAGACCTGGAAAAAGAATTGGACTAAGAAATACTTATGAGGAAAGGACCTTGAGTAAAAGGGATTTGGATATATCTTCTACATATCCAAGATAACTCTTTGTTGTAATAATTTGTCATTAATAATAAGGTAAACTCCTTTCTTTCCTCTCCCCACATTTACATGTATTCAATTGTTATTTACAAATTTTCTTCACCTAATGATCAATTATATTTAGTTTCTATATTAGTTAGTTAGATATGTATAGTGATTTTTCATTCATACGAAATGTAAGGTTTCTTTCTTGATCATGTGGGTAGGTTTGTGTAGAGAATTAAATTCTCCTCCACTTACTCCTCTAAAGTAACATAAGCATATAATTGACACATAGAAGGAGGACATTGGAAGTACATTTCTCCATTTCCTTCTCAAACCCTAGTTTCATTTCTATTCTTTCTTACTTGCATAGTAGAGTAAAAGCTGTTTTATATATTTTATTTCAATGGTAAACTAATCCTCTTGTATGAGAAACATTGGTATCATGATACCAAAATATAGATGAATGATAAATAAAATAAGGAAATTTTATTTATCTCTTCATTATATTGGTTTTAGGTATTTATTTGTTATGATTAGATCTTTGTTTTTTATCAATATCCTTCTTGAATAAATATCCGCATAAGTCTTTTATAACCCTATTTTCCACACTATATCAATGAGAGGAACCATAATTTAACTTCCTTTAGTTGTTGGATTAAATGTAGTCCTTTTCATCCTTGTTTTCTCTTAGTTAGTAACTCATATCTCCCACAACCTTGGCATATTCGATACCCATCACTCTGTGGGTGTGTGCATCCTGTCACCCAGTATACGACAAGTTAAGGTTGTGGGAGAAATGGGCTACTAACTAAGCGTGGACAAGGAGGAGAAGGGATACATTTAGGCCAAAAAATGAAGGATGTTAACATATGGTTCCTGATGAGCCCCAAATTTGGTAACATTTTGGGCTCATTTGGCCTACTTACCCTTGCTCAACCCTTCATTTTTCATCACTTATGCATCATTTTTTAGTATATTCATGTTATTTGTACGAAGGAGGGCAGTCACTATTCCTAGGTGGCTAACACATGTTTATTTCAGGTTTTTTTGACATTTAATGGAGCAAAACCACGCAGATGAAGGCTAGGAGACACCCAAGATGGGATTGCGGTTTTGTAGGAAGGCTGTCCACAGCATTGAATGGCCTTCCTCATGATCTCCACCCCAACTCCGAGCTCCAACCACCACCGAGCTAGAAGGCAGCCAAACAGATTGAAAGGAAACAGCAGATTACTCTTAGTTTGGGCAGCCAAACCCCACTAATTTAGGAGGCCAGCTTGGCCCTTGTAATGTATAAATGATGAGGCTGTAGCCTTCGATGGGGACTTTTGGAACTTTGTTGTTTATTCTAGACTACGAGCTGATAGCTCTGTTTTGCTCTTTGTAAGCCATTTTTGGCATGTTATTAGACTTATGACTATTATCTTTTAATAAAAGGCAGGCAGATTTGAGTTCAGTTCTGAGTTCTTAGAGGAGCTATAGCTCTCGGGGTTGGGCCCAACCTGAGAGCAATAGACCTCCTTTCCTTGTATTGATACTTTTCTTTCAGCATTGTACTTCTTTCCCTTTACATGCATTTGGAAACACAGTTTGCTGAGTTGAATTTCTTGATGTGATTGAGTAGGTTAGTTTTATGAACAAAGTTGCTTTCAGTAGTTTAGATTAGAGTAAGGAGATTAGAGTTAATCAGAGCTCCAAAAAAGGGTTGATTGCACACTCACTTCCACCTCTGTTTAGAGATTGGGATTGCAGCCCGTGCCACCCACCAAAAACACAGTTTTACATGTTCATACAAGCTTTAATGCAATGTTCTCGGTTGTAGCAGCATCCATGCATTCAGATCTTGTGGAATGAATCTTTGTTTCAGTACCATGCAAGAGTTTCCTTACAAAATCACGTTGTTGTTCTATGGTTTTATGAAAACAGTTAGAATAGGTTGATGAAATCTCGGTTTTGTGCAAGACACGGATGATTTGTTTCATTTACACTGTGCAGTATTACTCTCTCACGCCCTTACCCTCCTAAGCCGTGCCTAGGCCATCCACTCTTCCCTCAGTTAGACCACTTACCTCCAAAACTCTTCTATCACCCACGTGATTCTACCTTTTCGGCCTTCCATCTCCTCTAACCTCCTCTAGACCAACCAGCTTTGCACACCCCCTCTCCATCTCATCTCTCTGTCCATAAGCCATCACAAGCTCCCCTCCTACCTCCCTGTCCATCCCCATAGCCTCTTCCACTCATCCATCACCCAAAAATCCTATTGCAGAACATCCTGTAGAAATTAACAGACTTCCTGTAGAAATTCTGAACATCCTGTAGAACCCCTGCAGACTTCCTGTAGAAGCTTGTAAACACGGTTGCCAAGCATCTGAACTTTATGAACTTCTCTGAAAGGATGCTAGGGATACCTTAGGCCCTCTCTTATCCTTCCTGACCTTCTCCAAGCATTTCCCTCCTTGATCTATCTCTGCACAGTCAAGACCCAGTTAGAAGCACACACATAATAATTCCAACAACTTGAACAAAAATGCAAAAATATGCTTTCTTTAGATCAAAGTAGTCTAGACACATTCATCTCACCTTCCTAGAAGTAATGGCACCTCTTTCAGTAGTTTGCATTCCCACCTTTGCATCAGTAGGACTAGCTGGTAGAATTAGGGTTTGCTAGGGTTTTCATTCCTTGTTGGCTTTCAGTTTCTTCCTGCAGTAGGTTAATCTCCTTTGAGATAGCTTCCATTCCTCGGTTAAAAAGCTTCTTCTGAGAACTCATAGAAGTTGGCTTGAGCCCTAGCGGACTTGTGCCAGCTGACTAAGTGACAGCGGCGACAAGAGCTAGTACTTGTGCATACAACACTGTCGCTTCCAAGTTTGTTACGAACTACCGGGTTGATAAAATTAGAGAAGGAAGCTCTAGGAGTTGTAGCATATTGCTACAATACTGGAGCCCACCAGTTCCTCTCATTGACATAGTGTGGAAAATAAGGTTACGACAAAGTCTAGTCCATTAATCAAATTAATTTCCTAATGTTGTATTATTTTTAGTTAATTCCTCATGCTATGACACTCCATTTTCCCTTTCTTTTTCTTTGTCTTTCATCCAACATTATTGAAATACACTTATGCATTCACCCATATTTTCTTCTAACATCCATGTAAGTCCCATATCTTGACCTACACATCCATGTATTTCCTCTTATATACATAGTTTTGCTAATGTATATGTGTTTTTGTTATATACCTAGGGGGGATAATATGGGGTACCAAGGGGTGTACCCAAGGTAATAATGTAATAATGGGATGGGCCATAGTAATAAATAAGGTGGTTAACCCATATCATGTAAGGGACAACAAGTAGTTAGTAATAATGTAATGGGCCCATGGTATTAGTTGATGGTATGACAGAACCATGGTAATGACCCATGGTATTGTATGTATGAGGCCTATATAGAGGCTAGAGGCTCCATGTCAAGGAATATTATGTGAACATGCATATGGCTTGTGGAGTGTTCTCCTTCCTTAAGGAGTGAATGTATGGTGTTGCCCTACCTTAAGGGTTTGATCAATAAAGAATCATTTCATATACTTTATGGGTTCATTTGCATTACCTTATATTTTCATATCAGATCTATAACAAGTGGTATCAGAGCACTTTCTTGGGCACAAAAGTGGAGAATTTTTTTTAATTTTTTGTAGGATTTCGGGGGCAGCGAGTTTTCAGATCAGATCTGTATGTTTTAGTGCAAGATATGAAAAATATAATTGCATATCTTGATTCTATGTAAAAAAATAACCGATTTCAAAAAACAAATCGGCTGAATCGGAGTCCAGATGAAGGAGATATCACTGATTTAAAAATCAGTGGGGTTGCAGACAAGTTTTCGAGGCAGCGAATTTGTGGCACAGATCTGGACGTCTTGGTGCAAGATATGAAAAATCTAATTGTAGATATGGATTTTGTGTGAAAAAACACTCAATTTCAAAAAAAAAAATCAGTCGAATCGGAGTCCGGATGAGGGAGATATCACTGATTTAAAATCAGCGTTTTTTTGCAGAAATTTTGGTGACGGCGGGAGAGTTGCAGCGCAGATCTGAAATTCTAGTGCCTGTATCAAGATTTCTATCACATGGGCAGATGAAGAATGATTGTTCCATTTCTGAAAACAGGTCATAATATGAATTCTGAGCAATATTGACTAAACTGTGACAATTTCAAATTTTCGCCAAGTAAGTGAAATTTTTCCAAACCTTCATGGCTTCTAGCAAGGAATTTTTTACAGGGAAAGATAATGGTCCTACTATTGAAGAATACATAAAAGAACAGAAATCATTATGGAAAAACAATTGGAAATGGTTTGTAGTGCAATTCTTTAGAGATGATGTAGCGACATGGTGGGGATTACTTAACCAAAAGAAGTGTTACAACTTGCCTGATGAAGAATTTGAAAAATTCCTTTTAGACCGATGGTCTCATACTAGAAAACAAGATAAGGAGAAACATATGGGGTTATTTCCTACTGGTATATCTTTATTGCAGGTTCATGGATTAATTCAGAAGGAGAAAATCGTTGTGTCTATAAATCCTAGTTGCAAGCAAAATCTTATAAGTGTTAATTTGGCAAAAAGATTGCAAGTTCCAGTAAAACACATTGAAACTGCACAGATTGATAATGAGGATGTTCAAGTTTATAAATATTTGAAGATTTCTATGGACAAGTATGTATTGCATTCTAATTTTTATGCTTCATATATGGCTAATGTGGATGTTGTTTTGGGATACCCTTGGATGGAAGAGGTGGGTACTATCAATATTAATGTGCAGAAGAAATTCCTGAAGCTCTGGTATAAAAAGAAGAAAATTACATTACATGATATTTCCATTAATAAACAAGCTGAAGTAGAAGATGTTCTAGCGACTGACGTATCAGATGATGAGCCATTGATGGTCGACAACCAAACACAAACATCAAACCAGGTACCAGAAAAACAGGTAGAGTCCAAAGAGGTTGAAGCAGAAAATGTTACATCAGATGAGGACTCAGTGGTTGAGGTAATATTGGAAGATAAGAAACAACATCAGGCACTACAACATGTACTAGATACCAATCAGACTCCATTAGGTGGTGAATTAAAGAAAGATACACCGTCAGCATATCACCACCCACATCACCCAGCAAGAAAACAACCAACAAGATGGCAACAAATTAGCTACGAGGACAACAACCCCTGCATGGCATATAGAGAGGGGCGACGATCCACCTACTACACATCAACACATAAGAGCTACCATGGTCAACTTCCCTCTCAAGCGAGCGAGGCACTAGCGAGATCGAGGGTTCACCTTTCTCTTGGATGGCTAGATGCACGTGCATGGTACCAGTGGAATACTCTTTTGAGTAGATCTTATTATTTGTGTTCTTCCCATGTTTCGGGGACGAAACATGCTAAGGGGGGTGGAATGTTATATACCTAGGGGGGATAATATGGGGTACCATGGGGGGTACCCAAGGTAATAATGTAATAATGGGATGGGCCATAGTAATAAATAAGGTGGTTAACCCATATCATGTAAGGGACCACAAGTAGTTAGTAATAATGTAATGGGCCCATGGTATTAGTTGATGGTATGAGGGAACCATGATAATGACCCATGGTATTGTATGTATGAGGCCTATATAGAGGCTAGAGATTCCATGTCAAGGAATAGTGTCAAGGAATATTATGTGAACAGGCATATGGCTTGTGGAGTGTTCTCCTTCCTTAAGGAGTGAATGTATGGTGTTGCCCTACCTTAAGGGTTTGATCAATAAAGAATCATTTCATATACTTTCTGGGTTCATTTGCATTATCTTATATTTTCATATAAGATCTATAACAGTTTTGCATGTGTTTACACATTTCTCTTATGGAATTCCCACATGGATGTTATTTCTTTCGAGATGGAACACAAAACTATTAAGACATATTTTTAGTATTTTTTTTCTTCTTTTTTTTGACCTTACGATAAAATAGAAGCATGTTTGTCAATTTTTAAGAACCTTTTCTTTTGAGCATTTTCATTTTAACCATTTACTTTCTACAAGCTCATTGTTATGAGGGATTTTTTTTATCCTTTAAAAAAGAGCAAGATTCCCTACATTAATGTAGTTGTTCTCTATAGTAACAATAATAGATATTAGTATAAAAATTTTCCTATCAAACAATCAAGTGAGAGTAGAAAGGAAGAAATTCCTTTTAAGTCATTAGTCCACAATGAACATTACTCCCCTAAACAATCAAGTGAGAGTAGAAATGAAGAAATTCCTTTTAAGTCATTAGTCCACAATGACCATTACTCCCCTAACCATTCAATTGTTCATAATTGCCTCAATAAATAAATAAAAATAAAACACATATTTGCTCAAATGGTCCTATATAGTAAACCTTTAATCGTTATAGTTTGATCACTCACTCCATTACATTGAAGTGAAAATTGCATATAAATTTTCAAATGCAATTCTTTTCATAATGGTTATAAAGAGATTTATTCCAACACACTTCTTGTAATATTTTTTTAATCGAAGATACTTCCTTGTAGGGTTGTTTCATATAAAAAAAATCAAATTCAAATGCATAAATTATATTTTTCCCTCAATTCTTTTTGTAAGTTATAAATATTATTTCTTTTACTTCATATCAAAAAAATATAAATAGATATTTGGTTGTGACTACTACTAGTACAATATTGGAGCTTTAGTTGCGACTAAAGGGTTGAGAACCTTCTTGATCTAGATTTTAAAATAAAATACGTCTTTAGAGAAAAACAACAAAGAATGAAACCAATATTTAAGCAATGGGTGAATCCACTTGGATTGTATTTAGTGGTACTATATCATCCCCAAAGCCTCTAAATTCTAGATTAGCTATATTTTTTTTATCATCAACACCTTGTTGTTTAGCCCAATTAACCGATCCTACACCTCATCAAAACTTAGAAGAATCTCTTGTTGAGCTTTTGAATACTCTATCAAAACTTTGCCCATTGTCATTTTGAGACGATAATAGATATCAACAATTTGCATGTATCTTGTTTGATAGGTTTTAGTGCTATGTTGTTAGGTCCCTATAATACTAGTGTAGACCCCATATTATTATTGTTGTATCCCATGTATCCCCCATAATGTTATTGTTGTGCCCGATAGAAGCCCACTATTGTTATTATTGTGCCCCATAGAAACCCACTATTGTTTTTTTGGTCAAAAACACTCATTATATTATCATAGCATAAGTGTCAACAAAATACATCACCACTGCAACAAAATACAATGTCACAGGCTTAAGAGCTGGCACAAGCCTTGCTCTAAATAGTAAGAAGCTTGAAGAGAAGCCAAGACAACCAGTGTCTTTGGTTATTGCCGGTACAAAAAGAGAAAAAATAAAGGTCTCAGAATTACACATTAAGGAGGGGGATTGGGAGGAAACGCAGGAACTGCAGAAAAAAGAGCATCATGTTCATGCATATGGTAATAGATGTGTTTCACTCGCATCTCTAGGGTGCAGAGATGGTCATTTGTGCGTCGTAGCTGATGCCAAATACCTTCCACAGAGTCCAGGGTCTCATTTTGCATATGCTAGAGGTCATTGATATAAGAAACCAATTCATTCCTGTCCCCATACCTCTGCTCCCTCAGTGTATCAATGTTGAGATGTATGTTATTCAGCTGGGCCGCGATGGACTCTAAGGTGACTGGAGCTTCTACATGGCCTGGGGAGCGAGCTGGAGACATGGCCATATCTGCAGCTGAGTGGCAGCTCTCAGTTGACTCAGAGTCTGAGCTAAGATCTCCATGTTGCTGGCGTTCATCCATACGTGGGCTAACACCCCCCCTGCAGGCATGCCCTTGCTGTTGAGGCATACAACTAGCACCACCACCACCAGCCACACTGCCATGAGAAGTGTACTGCTTGAGTAGAGAAACACGCCACAAAAAACTGAAATGACAATACTGAAATAAAACTCCACTTACTATACCAGAGTCGTTGGCCAATATTATCCAGTTAGAAAAGAGCCTAAAGTCTAGAGCACCAGCAACGTAACGACGAGAAAAAAATACTTAGGAAGGTATGCCACAGGTCCCAGGGTCCATAGAGCTCATATAGCCCAGAAATGGCACTTGAATTCACTCTCCCTAGCAAAATGATGACCCATTGAAGCTTCCTTGAACCAAAGATAGAGTCGGACTAAGGAAAACTTTGTGTCTGCTCTCGACCCACACAATCTAGTCTAGAAACCAAATAATGAATCATTTCGAGTAGATAAACATTCCATCAGATCCCATGGCCATACTTGATGCAGTTGTTAATTCCCCTCCTAACCACATTTGACGGTTTCGTCCCGTTCTGTTGCCCCAAGCCATAGCTTGAGCTAGGACACAAACAAACCACACCTCATTCTCTCCCCGTATTCTCTCCTAATCTCCCAACGCCTACGAATGACCTCCTAAATGTCCATATGTGGTATTAAACAAAGCTAACGAGGAGTGAGGTATGGGTTCCAAGGGCTATTCATTGCATATGTGTGGTGCGTGGAGGTCCCTCTAGCTCCACAATCCAAGGCACCTTCAACTAGCTCCCCAAATGATTACCTCCATCGGGCAAGAAACCTACTATTGTTATTATTGTGCCCTTATATTATTATTGTTATGTAAGCCCTTATTATATTGTTACCCTTTAGACTCCTATATATACCAAGGAGGTCTTATCATTTGTATCGTCTAGGAATTGTTCATTTATGTGATATAAAAGGAGGTTTCTCCCTCGAATAAGCTTATTCTCAAGTCATTGATCTATCTTTTTTTTTTGGTCTGTAAGGATTCTGAGGCTAAAACATTTACCCCATGGATTCCAAATATTGGTGAACTTTGTGGAAAAAAATTTAGATCTTGGTTCGCTGTATTTTTTGGGATATGGTCCAAGGAATATACGGTTTCTATATGCTCCAAAATTCGGCCTCAAATAGGTGACCTAGGGAAAATCATCATAACTTTCTCTTCGAGCGTTAGATTTTAATTCCATTAGAAGTGACTAAATCGCACAAAATTTAGTTTCTTAAGGATGAGTTTCAAGGTCGAAGGTAAAAACAATGACACATGGTAGTCCATACAAGCGCGCTATACTGAACCAATCCATAATTATGTCATCATGAGAGATTTGGCATAACTTTAACTTGAAGAATCCAATTTCAGTCTAACTTGTTGGGTTAGAAAGAAGACATAGAAAGATACAACATAGTGAAGTTTCATACCCTGGGAGGCTGAAATTACAAAAATATAATAGTTTCAAGATCGAGCTCCTAAAAGCAAGAAAAATGTGTGTATTTTTTTAAAATATGCATAACTTTCATTAGAAGTGACTAAATCGCACAAAATTTAGTTTCTTAAGGATGAGTTTCAAGGTCGAAGGTAAAAACAATGACACATGGTAGTCCATACAAGCGCGCTATACTGAACCAATCCATAATTATGTCATCATGAGAGATTTGGCATAACTTTAACTTGAAGAATCCAATTTCAGTCTAACTTGTTGGGTTAGAAAGAAGACATAGAAAGATACAACATAGTGAAGTTTCATACCCTGGGAGGCTGAAATTACAAAAATATAATAGTTTCAAGATCGAGCTCCTAAAAGCAAGAAAAATGTGTGTATTTTTTTAAAATATGCATAACTTTCATTTGAAAAATCAGTTTGAAGTGATTCAAAGGGCATATTTAAGCATATATATATATATATATATATATATATATATATATATATATATATATATATATATCATTATTTTGCTTTAAAATTCCTCGAAACAAAAAAATGGATATACCCAATAATCCAATAGAAAACTTCATTGTGACGCATGAATAAGAGGAAGAAATGCAACATGATATATCAAAATTATGAGACCAAGTGCAACAGTATTTGGTCTTGTAAAGAGTAACCGAAATTTAATTGGAAGTGATGACGAATGTTAATATGGATGATTTAAAATGGATCATGAATGGTTTAGAAGAAAAAATAAAAAGGGACATGGAACGTTTGAAGGATGGTTTAAAAGTGGAAATGGAATGTTTGACAAAATTGCTACAAGATATGCTTCCTAATGATGACATGGTATTCCATGAAACTCATGATGTGAAAAAAAATGAATGTGAATAATGATTTTAGAGACTCTAACTTTGGGTTGAAGACCAACCACATTCCAAATATCGATATGAGGAAGTTTGATGGCAAGGATCTAGTAACATGGATACTATAGATGGAGTAGTTCTTTGATCTACACGATGTGAAACACATACAAAATGTATGCATTTCATATTTATATTTACAACCCAAACAATTTTTATGGTATTGATGGATTTGTTCTCGTAAAGCACTAGTCACTTGGACAATTCTTATGGAAGAATTGATAGCACATTATGAGGATACAAATTAGAGCAATAACTTCTTTATCCAATTGATAAATATCAAACAATGTAGAAATTTTGAATAATAAACACTTATTCACAGAGATTATCCCGATTATACACTATTGCGGAATACATGCACAATACATAATCTCGTCTATGTTGATCATCAATTTAGCAGCATCAAAATCAATGAAACATCAATCGCATGCACACATTAACACAGTATGTAACCCGGGGAAAGCTTACAGCTGAAAACCCCACACTATCTGTATATTATAATGATTGAGAACATGTAACAATACATAGTACAATACTCCTCACAAGTACTCAGTACTATCTCCACCTTTTACACACAAAACTAGCTCAGATCCGAACAAGTCACACGTTCAAATCTCCTCCGCTGCTTTGCCTGCCTCCACTGCATAATCCTGCAAGAGAATGAATGAGAATGGCTGATCCAAACTCCTATTTACCTTGGCTGATCCAAAATCACGTGAGCACAAGCTATAATTGCCTTGGTATTGGCCCACACTATGCAATCCTCATTGGCATAACTCAATCCATGCATGTGCAAAATCTCATGCACAACTGATAGTCATAAATCACCCTTTCACTTACCTCTAACACCTGTCTCTGTTGAATTGTCCATGCACTGAGTTAACTGATGTATTCTTTAGTTTCTTTATGAGTTAATCGTTAGTGAATTAATTAACAATCAATTCACATAACTCATCACTAGTGTATTCTTTAGTTAGACTAAATACAACTAGTTCAACTAAGTCAAACTGAACACAACTCCATCAACTCCACATCCAACTCCACAGAACTCACATGCATGAGTTCTAATTGAAGTCCTCCATGCAATAGCTCAACTAACACATAAGAAACCACGTGATTCCTTTTGTCAGCTGCATGTGCCACATCCGTAGCTCGAACTGAAGTGCTCCAAGAGAATAAGACAATGTTTAGAGTCCAAATATTACTAAGGGCTAATAATATTTGACTGTTTCTATTTTTAGCCTGGCAGTCTAAAAATAGACTCTGATCACTCTGCTGTGAACCAAAAATAGAAGTCCATCTATTTTTCCCAACATAACCAATCATCCATAAACAGCATCTTGCAACTCATAGACCATGATCCATATGTCTAAAAATAGACATAGTCTAAAAATAGGCTTTGCGCCAAAAATAGCCTGCGGGCCCACTTAGTGAAGGCGACTCCTTTCCACTAAGATCCATCATCTTGTTGCATTTTCAACACTCCCTCTCAACAAGATATGGATAATATGCAACCCCTATCCTGCAACTTTGGAATGTTCTGCATGCAACACATTTTCCCGGTCCACTTGCTCCAACAACACTTGGAACAAAAACACTACCAACTGATCACTCTGTTGGGCTAGGAACATACTCTAATGTTGAAGCTCTACCTGCTGCTGACAAGTGCTCCCTCTCTGACATCTGCGCTACTGCAACATCTCCATGCATCTCACACCATTGCACACATCTCTGTGCCACCTAGCACTGTGCAAAACACTTGTGCCTCTCGCATTGCTGCAGCCTGCTAGCTATGCGCTGTCTTGGGATTCCCTACACTGTTGCTCTCTCTGCCGCTCCATCCGCATTTGTATCTACCCAATCTGTGAGTTCCTGCTACTCCACATCGGGGCTCCTGTAGCAAGGTCTCATCCAATAGGTTGGGTACCTAAAGGATCCTGGCCCTCCTCCTTGGGATGATCACTCTATATCGCCCCACCTCCTACCCAGAGGTATGGCTACATGAGATCCCTCAGCCCACCTGGCTCGAAGTTTCCCCCTACTGGAGGTCTCTGCATTAGTAGATGTCTCTACTCGATCTCCTCTCAGCTTTCCTTTTTGTGGCTGCTCCACAACCTCCTGAAGCTGCTGCACCAATCGTGGCTCCTCCACAATCGTCTGAGACTTCTTCTGGCTCTGCATGTTGAGAGGTAATATACCCTCCTTCTCAACCACCAAGTCTCCATCAGTTGCCTCGCTTCTCAAGGCTTTGCATGCATCTTGAACCTCAGGAGCATACAGGTTCTTGACCTATGAACCAATCTGCTTCACTTGTCTAGTGATGATGTGTCTAAGGAAAACCTTTCCCTCACTGAAGACTACACCATAGCCTCTGTCTTCCAGCATCGCGATCAACACCAAGTTTCTCTTTAGTCCTGGTACATACTTGACATCGGTCAAGGTAAGGCGAGCTCCATGCTCCCTCTTAAAAATAACCGTGCCTACACCTGAGACACTATACTTCTCATCATTAACCATCGCTATGAGTATCTAGAGATCTTTCTCCTCCAAAGTACTGAACAAAATATTGTCACCGGTCATGTGGAAAGAAGCTCCATGTCAAGAAACCAACCACTTCCCACCATGGATGAAACCATGCATGCGAAGAGTGTGAAATCCAACTCGAACTGTGAAGCAAGTGCCTCACCTTCGGATCCTTCGCCGGATCCCTTCTTGGACTTCTTCTTTGGGCAATTAGTAGCATAATGGCCCAACTCATGACAACGAAAGCATCTCACCTTCAACTTGTCAACCTTCTTCCCATCATTGGAAAAACTGGATTCGGAAAGAGAAACCTTCTCCTTCCCCTTCTTCACCTTACTCGCTAAGGCACAATTCTCCTCATCATGCATGGATGAAGAACTATCTCTGGTGCTTCGTCTGATCTCCTCCTGCACAAGATCCAACCAAAGTCTCTCCCATCCTAGCAATTTATCCCGACCATTGACAGAATCCTGATAGAAATGCCAACTCTTTGAAAGACCAAGGAGAGCCAAGCTCACCAAGTCCTCATCATCGAAAGTCACCCCCACACTTCCCAGCTCATCCCGGCATTGGGTGAACTTCGTGAGATACTGGGGTATACTGTCTCCATTATCACACTTAGATGTTTCTGAGTTTATCCTTGAGCGCCATTACACCAACTCAAAACTCAACTGCTTCTGATCTAAAATTCGTGAGAACAAAGTATTTCTCGTACAGAGATTGACTGTATGGGCATTCACCGGATATCTGACCTTCCAAAAGAAGGATGAATCCAGAGGCTACCTGACCCGATTACAGACTCTGCCTGAAGAAATAAAATGTAATCACTTTCTGAATAATAGATCTGATGATTAATCCTCGCTTTGATATCCTGTAGAACGTTTTCTACAAATCAAAGAGCTCTGATACCATGTAGAAATTTTGAATAATAAACACTTATTCACAGAGATTATCCCGATTATACACTATTGCAGAATACATGCATAATACATAATCTCCTCTAAGTTGATCATCAATTTAGCAGCATCAAAAACAATGAAACATCAATCGCATGCACACATTAACACAATATGTAACCTGGGGAAAGCTTACAACTGAAAACCCCACACTATCTGTATATTATAATGATTGAGAACATGTAACAATACATAGTACAATACTCCTCACAAGTATTCAGTACTATCTCCACCTATTACACACAAAACTAGCTCAGATCCGAACAAGTCACAGATTCAAATCTCCTACGCTGCTTTGCCTGCCTCCATTGCACAATCCTGCAAGAGAATGAATGAGAATGGCTGATCCAAACTCCTATTTACCTTGGCTGATCCAAAATCACGTGAGCACAAGCTATAATTTCCTTGGTATTGGCCCACACTATGCAATCCTCATTGGCATAACTCAATCCATGCATGTGCAAAATCTCATGCACAACTGATAGTCACAACTCACCCTTTCACTTACTTCTAACACCTGTCGCTGTTGAACTGTCCATGCATTGAGTTAACTGATGTATTATTTAGTTGCTTTATGAGTAAATAATTAGTGAATTAATTAACAATCAATTCACACAACTCATCACTAGTGTATTCTTTAGTTAGACTAAATACAACTAGTTCAACTAAGTCAAACTGAACACAACTCCATCAACTCCACATCCAACTCCACAGAAATCACATGCATGAGTTCTAACTGAAGTCCTCCATGAAATAGCTCAACTAACACATAAGAAACCACGTGATTCCTTTTTTTAGCTGCATGTACCACATTCGTAGCTCGAACTGAAGTGCTCCAAGAGAATAAGATAATGTTTAGAGTCCAAATATTACTAAGGGCTAATAATATTTGATTGTTTCTATTTCTAGCCTGGCAATCTAAAAATAGACTTTGATCACTCTGCTGTGAACCAAAAATGGAAGTCCATCTATTTTTCCCAACATGACCAATCATCTATAAACAACATCTTGCGACTCATAGACCATGATCCATATGTCTAAAAATAGACTTTGCGCCAAAAATAGCCTATGGGCCCACTTAGTGAAGGCGACTCCTTTCCAATAAGATCCGTCATCTTGTTGCATTTTCAACAAACAAAAGCGTTCAGTTAGGGAGCACATTGAGGATTTTCAAATATTGAACATCAAGGTAAATGATATTCCATAGGATAATTTAATTGATGCCTTCATAGGTACTTTAAAGGATAACATCCAACATGAGGTTCATCTTTGAGAATCTAAGTCTTTGGAGGATGCATTCAAGGTGGCAAGAAAAGTTGGGTAAAAAATTATGGCAACACAGAGGCCTACCACTCCGTTGATAGTGTTGGACTCGCCAACATTAAGGGGATCTCCCTTGTATGAAGTACCAACTAGACCTCACACCGTTTGGTGTAGGAGTCCCATTCGGTATGATGGCCCAGTTGCCATTATCTTAAAGAGATGCCTTAGATCTTGCTTGTCAGCACATGAGAGTGGTATACTTCATCTTCAAACAATGAGGTTCGTGTGCCTAGTGAGTGCTAAGTGTAACTTATGTCTAAGTTCTTTCACTACAGAGGGAGAGGGTGAGAGTGAGTTTCAATTCGAAAGAGAATAGTCCCAAATTAGTTAGAGACACACAACACATCAAGACATGCACAACTTTGGTGGAGTAGTCCACACGGATGCGACAGTCGCAAACACGAAATGAATAGATAACACGTACAACACCTAGTGGAGTAGTCCACATGAGTGCGACAGTCATTATAACAACTTTAGAAGAATGAATCTATCTAGTTTCTTACGGAGTAGTCCACATGGGAGATCCAACGTTAACAATTGATACAAGACATTTCCAACAACATATACACTAAAACAACCGAAACAATTCAACTATCTTAATACAGGTTAAAGCAACATGCATTACAAGCATCCAAAGAATAGTCTTACAAATGAATACAATACATGTGTGAAAATGTGATGGCCTGTTAACAGGCTTATGAATTAATCAAAAGTTCCAAGACACATCCGTACACCATATGTCACTAACTCTGATAGCGGGGAGTTGGAGCCATTGCTCACTCCTAAAAGAAAAGACTATAGACTCTTAGGGCTATGTGGGAGGAGCCAAGGTGAAAAGTCCTTGTTATATAGGAAAATGACCTCCTCGTCCACTCAGAGGACAAAGACATGATGACTGAAGGACTGACCAAGTTCACAGGGCCAGTTGTCAAGCTAACGTTGTCTAGACACTATAAACCTACTTTATAAAGCTTCTCAACAAGCTTAAGGGTGTGTTAGTGCCTAGGGTAACTCTACTTGCTACCTCGGGAACAATGTTAGTGAACCTACATCAAGTTATATGGGTCAAAGGAGCGAATTGACTGAGAAAATATCCCTAGAGTCTCTCCTATGTCATCTCATAAAAGCAGAGAAACATCAGAAATTGACCTGTTTGGGGGAATTACTAATTCCTAATGGAGTATGCAAATGGGAAAGAGAACTAAAGCATGGAAAATTCACTTCTTTTTCCTAATGGAAATCATGAAGGACTTGGCAACCCTAACCCTACATGCTATATATGTAAGCCTTGGGCCATTGTGAAAGAGGTCTAAACATTTGAAAGGATTGCCGATTTGACTGTCAAGAAGAGTCTTAGACTAAGGCATCAGAATAGGTTAAGAAGGAAGAGAGAGAGAGGAGCTGGAGGGGTAAGTGAAGGCTAATTCAACTGATGGTTGTAATCATTCTTTCTACATCAATATAGAACAACAATTGTGTTCTCCACTCCATGATGTTGGTAGTATAACTTGTTTATATGTTGATCTAATATCTTCTAGCATGAGTGGCTTAGTTATATGAAATTAGATATCTTTTATATGTTCATGCATTTGTCTATCAAGGGTTTTATGTTGTGATATTATGCTTGCCTTAGCTATGTGCAGGTTTTGATCTGGATTCGGCTCAGGGGTCTTCCGCCTAGCTGCATTGTCCTCTCTAGCAACACCACACTTAGAATCGAGGTAATAATTCCTTCTCGCTTTGATATTCTTTTGTTAAACATAGATATGCATGTATCTTTGTGATAGTTGCAACTAATTCGACTGTCTGCCGAGGATCCCAGGAAGATCCTTAAGGGTTTTCTACAACACCAAACACCTGTGCATTAATCCCTATAGCATAATTGGTGACTCCACTGGGGACTACACTTAGTTCCTGGTTTTTCCCAGAAAGTTCCTAGATCTCTCTTTCTTCCAGGCCTTCCTGTACTTCTTCATTCCCTTTCCGACCACTCAGGACCATACAACACCCTTCTTTCAGTGCTCATCCCTAGATTTGATCACCGCAACCTATTTTTTTTAATGTTTTTCCTCACTAACACAAGTTACTAGTGAAAATAGTGCTTTATAAAGCATTGTGCCCTTACTAACAGAGCGTTAGTGCTGAAACTAACTCTCTGTAGCCTCTATTACAATGCGTTAGTCAGCCATTTCTTGATAAATAGCTTACCCTGTGAACTCATGGGTTGGGGAATCTACTTATAGACTGATCAGGGATCTGCAACTGCACTTGTCTAACTGATCTGTGTCTTGAACAATTTTTTTTTAAGAAGAAAATAACTTTACTTCTTAAATTTTTTTTTTTCATTAAAAGAAAACTACTTTTTTTTTTTATTGTCTTCTGCTTAGCTGATTAAGTTCTGCATTATTTGGTTTCAATAGTTTTTAGTGAGCATTGAAGTTCTATTGGTTATGCTAGTGTTATACTGAATAGGTTTCATGGAATTAATATTGATATATGAATGGCTTTCCCTTTGTAGAAGCAACTTATTCATTGAAAGTGAAAATTTACAAGCATTGTTTTTGCATGATTTGAGTCAAAGTCCCATATAATTTCATATGTCAACACCCTTACTGAAGACTCTAACGAAGTACATTTAAAATATACCTAATAAAATCAATAAACAACTCTTTTTAGAGTAAATACGCTTTAGTGTATGATAAGATCTTGGGATAGGCAGTGTGAGTTAACTACCCAAGATCATACACCAAAACTAGTGTCATTAAAAGAGATAAATCCTTCTGCACTCATACTATCTGGGACCACTCCAGTAAAAATGGAGCAAAATACGAAACAACATTGGACTGTAAGTGAAGGTAGTTTTCCTTTTCTTACATATCCTTTGGGCATTCTGTGTATTGGGGATCCCTCCAGGGATATCGGAGTTGAGCCGAGGACTCAGGTATTCTGCCCACACATCATACTAGCTGCAACTATGTGCCCCCCGGGAGTGTCTGTGATTTGAGGTATCCTTAGTGGCCATAATTTTAGGTACTAACACAAGGTGACTGGGGTGGTCTTCCCTGGTACCTAACACAGAAGGACCTACTCTGTCTTTGGTTTTTGGGAGGATGCTCGTCTTCACAAGAGTACTTGGCCCCTTAATCTAAGGTTTGGGCGAAGCTCTAGAGTAACCATAATTGTACATTTGACCAACTCTCTCTATTATTCATTGTGATATTGGGTTTCATCTCTAATGATCAATGCTTATCAGACAGGGTCATTTCCCTCTACTTGTTGATTGGTTTACTTAGTGTATTTTTTATTTTTTAGGTGTCAGAGTGTTATCACTGAGAATTTAATAAACTTCACTGTAAAATTTACTAATAAAAATTATTGGCCACCTTGGCTACATCCATCCCTTGTCATCAATCTAGACGGTTGTTAGGACTTCCCCCACTCACTGTGGAGGATCCGTTGAGCTCTAGTGAACCAGATTCCCCATCTTCGGGAAATTAGTCTCCGAGATCTCACACAAAATCAGTTTGGACATCCCAAAATTCAAGCTTACCAGAGTGTTATAGACATTTTTTGGCACTGCAACCCCAATCATAAATGTCCATAAAACAAGGGCTCTTAAGTCCCTAAAAGTGTTGTTCCAACCCCTAAAAGAACAAGGTCAGCTGATTACTTCATCTCCCAGAAGTTCTCCATGAAAAACTACTCAGAACTGTTCAAAACTAGACCATCTCACCTGCTCCATGGTCAAAGTGTGCTGCATCCCACCTAAATGCACACGGGAGGTGCGATGCATACTGAAAATCCCTTCTATTGGGTGCGATGGGTGAGAGTGGACAAATGGCAGGGTTAATCTGTGAGGTGGAGGATCATGGAATCTTCCAGAAACTTCTCCTATGACACTTGCCTCTCTGCATTCGCCCAGGGATGAGTAAGAGATCATCAATCTCCAAGTGGAATCAAGAACTATCAGAGAGAGGACACTAATCAAATCTCAAAAGCTGACTCACCCCCCTTGCAAACATCTATATATGGATCCCTCATCCCAGAGATCCAGGGGCTGGAATTTTGTATCTTGTAAGGAAGTGTTGTTGGTTTCTTGGTGCAACATCATAGTGTTGGGTGATCTAAGCTTTTCATGAGGTGAAGAAGGGCTTTCTTGCTGAGAGGATGACGCTGGGTCAGAACAATTGGTTGTAATCCTCTTTGTTATTCTTGATTATTAATAAAGCTATTCAAGTTTTCCTCCACATTCTTGTATGATTGATGATATATGCATTTGTGTGGTCAATATATATTTGGTCCTATATTGTTTATGATAGTAGATCTCTGTTCTTGGATAATGTTATGCTGCTTTGATTCCACAGGTGATCTTTGAAGCTAGGTAGACGAGGAAGCGAGTGGAAAAGATCTATCAGAAGGGAGAGGAATCAAGCAAGGAACCAAGCGCAAGACAGAGGTTGGTCTCCTTTATTCCCCTCTTATCTACTTCTCATAAAGGAAAACGAAAGTGGTTTTAGTTTGTTTGTTTCTAAGGTAGATACCAGCCTTAGTGGGACTAGCAGCTCTGCATAGACACTAGATTTCCTGATAACAAAATGGCGACTCCGCTGGGGAGCGAATAGATTGTTTGTTTGTCTATATTTGTTTGCTTTATAAACTTACAGACGGAGCCTGAAGTCAAGCCAGCTAGCCTTCGAACTGCATTTGCTATGCAAGTGCAAAGTAGATCAATGCTGCTTCAGTCTATCTCCGGGTTTTGTTTATAAACTGAACAATCGATTTACAAGCTCTCTAATTGCCCTTGTGGTGGCTCTAGTAACCTCCTTAGATCTACCCCTATGATTTATTTACTGATTACCACTTGCTCGGCCAAAATCCCTGAACTGTGCTGCAAACTATGATCAAGAATTGGATCAAAAGTCTCGCACTGTACCATCGCACCCTCTCTTCAAGGATATCAGTATGCATCGCACTTCCCGTGTGCTGTAGGTGGGATGCATACTGGAATCCCTGTGTAATAGCTGCACTGATTAGAAAGGGCTAATTTTTCCTCCAGACTTTGGTTTTTTCACTCTTTTCAACTCTATTCAGGAGTTTCGCTGTCTGTAGTCAGTATACCTCTGTTGGAAACCCCCTTCCTTGCCATTATTATGCCTCCATTGTGCAAAGAACTGTAAATGTTTTTATGTATTATGAGCCATTTTCAGTTCTCTTTTACAAAGAAGTAGCGTAATTGAACTTTCGTTTCTTGATATGGAAGTGTCGCAAGTGTCGTTTTCAGTCATAGAAGAGAATCCAATTGTTCTTGATAGTCGATTACACTGTTACTCTTGTATTTGATTTGGATTAGTAGTTTTTCAAGTGTCGAAAGCAAGTTTTCAATTCCAAATAACAAAGTGTCGTCATTGTCTTCATTTTGTTTTGAAAAGAAACTTGTTAGTAATGTCGCTTTGAAAAATAATCCAGATTTGCGCTTAGCTTTCTTTCTATCATTCACACATTAAGAAGGCTGAAAACAAATACATGCATGTGCATTTGCATTTAGACTGTTTGTTGGTTTGATTTAGGACAGTGCATATAGTGTGTGCTCTCTGCTCTATGTTGAAAGAATATCGTCTCTCTTTCCTTAGTAGCTAGTATTTTCATTGCAAAAAGAAGATTAAACGATTGTTTATCATCTTAGATTGCATTTTAGAAATTGTATATCTACATCACGCGGTGAACCTGAAAGGCAAATTTCTTAAGCAAGATCAACTGTAAAATAAATTTAATGAATCTAAAAATGCTTTGGAACCTAACGCACAACATTTAGAAGTCTAGGCTAGAGACGTATTCCGACGTCGTAAAGCCTGGTAATTGTTGTTTTCATTGCTGGTTGGGTGATTCCTCCACTTTGAGACGATAAGTGCCAGTACGGACTTGTTCTCCCACGTACTGTCGAGTATATATTGGGAGACCACAATAGGCTTTATCCTTTATCCATAGGAAGCCGTGTCTGCCGCCCTATCGATCGCAATGCACTGAACACATCATTCGGGAAGATTGATTGCCGTACCGTAAAAAGTATTCTGCAGTTTTGCAATTGGTTTGGTAATCCCTCTGTCTAGATTTCCAGAGTAGTCTCTTTCATTCCTTTTCAGATTCCTTAAAGGAAAAGGTCCATCTGAGCACTTGTCACTTCAAGCTCATTAAAAATCGAAGGCGACTAGAGTCATCTTTTGTTTTTTCTCGACTCTTAAAAATTGAAAAAACAAATTGTGTCAAAGCATCTAAAAATTATTTTAATCAGAATAAACATCACCTTTCCTACGTTGGTCTCAGGTTGAGAAAAATGAAGTCCACCAACCAAGGATTTCCCCTTGGAGGAAATCCTAGTCCTTTCTCCTCTTGGGGAGATGTTGGTGCACCCCATATGGCCACATTGTGGCTTCGAGGATTGACAATCGGCTTGCTCGTATGGCTCTTCTCGACCTCTGTCATTCAGAACACCGTGATTCCCGAACAATCAAGTCAGCAACTAAACGATACCAAAGTTACCCCCCAACCTTCTACTTCGTCCAATTCTCCCTCTCCTCCTTCCTCTTCGCTTGATGAAGTTGGTAAAGCCAAAAATCAAGTAACTGAGAAGAAGAAGGAGAAGAAGAAGAAAGAGAAGAAGAAGAAGGAGCCAAAGGCGAAAAGGGGCAACTAGGCATTGTCTAGTGAAAATCCACACATGGCACCATCCAGGCCTAAATCGCCATGTGTCATTTGCAAAGGAGACCACTATCATCAAGATTTTCCTTGCATCCCTCGGATCTTAAGGGAATGGTCTCCTCGTTTGCAAATCCAGTGTCATCAACCTCTGACAATCATGTTGAGAATACACCGTCAACTAGTGAAAGTGAAGCCCCTGGACAAAAAGGAAAATGTAAATTTCCTTATAAGCTGTGTGAAGGCGATCACGCCATCCACTGTTGTCCCTTCTTAGACGAGGCTAAAAGAGTTTTGGACGATCATCCGGTTTCACCGTTACCGCTCCCTCCTGGATATAAGAAACTCTTGCCGAGTCCGTCACTAGTTGAAAATCCGGCTGACACACCATTGTGGTCAGCTGAAGCCTCTATCATTGAAGATGAACCCTCTGAATCCACACTAGATGAAAGTCAAAAGGTCGAGGCGGCAGTTGACCCAGTCTTTCCTTCAGAAGGTCCATCTTCAGATGATACAGTCACCGGAGAGAACAAGAATGACACCGTTCAAATTCTCTTCATAAGCACAGACTCCGATGAACCTGGGGGCAGTCTACCCATTCCTTTACCGTAGGAAGGAAGTTCGTCAGAGTCGTATCCGGCCGTCTATTTGGTCCCACCTCCAAGCAACCTAGTTGTTTCCTTCGATTGGAATCTACTAGGTAGACCCCGTTTACCGACTAGTGTACCATTTCAAATCATTGCTCAAATATATCGAATGGTTATGGCCGGTACCATCATAGATGAAGGGGCTTCTGTGAGCATCCTTTCCTCAATTGCTTGGAAAGCGCTTGGTTCACTATCGCTTTTGCCTGAAATGAGAAATATAATAGGCTTTGACAAAGGAACCAGTCGACCGTTAGGGATCCTTCCCAATGTGCCGATAACATTGAGAAGGAAAACCATTCACATGAACGTAATGGTAGTCCAAGGGCCCCTGGATTATAATCTACTCCTTGACCGCGACTATATTTATTGCATGGGAGCCATTGTCTCCTCACTCTTTAGAGTAATGTGTTTTCCGCATGAAGGAAGAGTGGTCAAGCTCATAGACCAGCTTTCATTCCCCGGTTCACACATAGCAAATAGTCAAATACCATCCCTGAATGGTCTTTTCACGCAAGGAATGTCTCATCAATCCCCAGTCCGTCCACTTGATGAGCGCGAGTGATTCGGAGGACATGACTGAAACCCAGGGGGCATGCACCCTGGTCTGTTTCGATAGGAAAACCTTGGGTATAGGGTAGGTTTCCGCGAAGGATATATGACTAGTTTATGAGATTAGACTAGAATAAGATTCCTTCATCAAAGTTATGTGAGTGGAGCTAGTTGTGCCACTCACCTTTGTTTATTTCGGTAGACATCGCCGAGGAAGTGTTTTATCCGTAGTACGGATAGAACAATCTTTGGTAACTTGGAAATTTTTCGCTATACCCAGGGGCATGCAAACCTTTTGGCATGCAAGCGAAGAACGACCATTTATTTTTTAAATTTGTAGGTCCTCTAACCCTTTAAACTCGTACAATTGGTCGTTTCCTAACTTGCATAAACAAAGGATGCGGGGCAAAGCTTTGAAAAAATGCCTTTTTAAATGAAACATCCTTATTATATGAATGGATCGAGCAGTTTTAACGTGGAATTCAAGCTCGTTAAAAAATAAACATAAGCAATGAGCAAACGTTCCCCCAGAAGTTTAAGCTCATTAAAAAATGAACCAATTTCTGGTAAATAACCATTGTGAATGCATTATCATCATCCTTTGAAGCCATGGTCGTGTTCTCATCATCACCTCCACTCTGTATTGGCCAATCATTCACCTCCATTTGATTGTTTACCCTTTTTGAGGAACAACTGCGAAGAGTGATCCTGTTAGCCATCCTTGTGACACTGCCGTCATTGGAAAATTCCAAACCTTACTTGGAATTAGCTGCTACCCGAATTTATCACTCGTTCCTCAAAAAACAAGTCTCCTTTAATCTCTTTTCATCTGACTCGTAAAATATGAAAATATTGCCGAGCAATTGGCCTCTCTAGCTCGTTAAAGTGACTGGAAGTGCTATCCCTCCTTTAGATTTTAATCTTTTTGGACTTGAGGGATTATTACACAAAAAGATCGAGCGCTTGTTTTGTTCGGCTCGTTAAAATTACCGAAAATTCATCCCTTTTCTATTATTTTATAATTTTTCAGATTTAAGGGATTATATGACGAAAAAGGATTGTTGGAGTTTTCTTTACGTCCCTTTTCAGAATCTCTAAAATTGAAAAGGACCGAGATATCTTTGTCGTTAAACTCGTTAAAACCGAATAGCGACAAACTTGTCCATACAAACAAGAACAAGTTTCACTATTGCTAGGCTCGTTGAAACATAGCGATGGGTTTGCCTGAAGGGAAAATTATAGAACAAGCATATGTTATCCTCCTCAAGCTTGAAAAAAATAAAGAGGTACTGGTCAGCAATGACTGGGGAAAAATTGGGAAGAAAACTTGAAGAAACTTTATTGGTAGCAAGTCGCTCTTGAACATGACACTTTCACTCTACATCCGAGTCGGGTTGGGTTGTTTTGTTCACTGGTCATATCACCATTGGTCCATCACACCATCCATATTTGGGGTTAACGCCACCAATCCATCATGTCAGTGTCGCCAGTATGTTCAAGAGAAGTCGCTCAGAGAATTCACCTGTGTCTCATCCACTGCAATACATTTACGCTCCATTCTTTCATGACCGCCACCCTGAACCTTATGTCATCAGATCATTTTCACCTCCATTAAAATAATTTGCTCCGTTCCGTGTCATTGATGTGGGATTCACTAAGGCCCTCCTATGACGGATCGCTTCTTGTCGACATCAGCTCATTATCCAAGAAGTCGATCTAGGAACAACCTTTTCAATACTTTGAAGCTTGCATGCATCAATGGCAAGTTTCTCACTTCCGGCGACATGTTTACATCAATGGCCTTCAACTGAAAGATTTTGTGTGGTGTTTGACGCCAAGTCCCTTATTCACACCATGTGAATTGTACTGTAGTACCTTGAGGGTCATCATCATTATCGGTGATCCCTCTCACGCCTGTTAACAGCTTACATCATTGGCTGGTAATCAGGCGATGTCTTTCCATGTTCGACTCCATAACATCTCTCACATGGATCGACTTGTACTTTGAGTGAAGATCGAACGAGATTGAAGACCCAGGATATAGTTTCATCCATCCGGGCTGCGATATATATTCAGGAAAATAAAGACATCAAATGTAAATCATTGCTACACAGATAATCATCCAATCCAAGGGATGATGGCTCTACTAGAATCGTTAGTCTGCACACAGACGATTGTCTGTCTTATGTACATGAAAATGAATTTATAAAGTTGAGCATGGGAATGCCCGCCTCAGCTAGATCATGAAAATGTTATGAAGATAATGTGTTGTATTGTATCTTATTACAGGTCGCCTTCCAGCTCGAAAAAACTTCGGATCCTCATGATAAAGCATTTCACCCGACATCAAAAGATTAACGACGTCATTCTTTAGGGGGGAAACTGTTATAGACATTTTTGGGCACTGCAACCCCAATCATAAATGTCCATAAACCAAGGGCTCTTAAGTCCCTAAAATTGTTGTTCCAACACCTAAAAGAACAAGGTCAGCTGATTACATCATCTCCCAGAAGTTCTCCATGAAAAACTACTCAGAACTGGTCAAAACTGGACCATCTCACCTGCTCCATGGTCAAAGTGCGCTACATCCCACCTAAATGCACACGGGAGGTGTGATGCATACTGAAAAGCCCTTCTATGGGGTGCGATGGGCGAGAGTGGACAAATGGCAGGGTCAATATGTGAGGTGGAGGATCATGGAATCTTCCAGAAACTTCTCCTGTGACACTTGCCTCTTTGCATTCGCCCAGGGATGAGTAAGAGATCATCAATCTCCAAGTGGAATCAAGAACTATCAGAGAGAGGACACTAATCAAATCTCAAAATCTGACTCACCCCCCTTGCAAACATCTATATATGGATCCCTCATCCCAGAGATCCAGGGGCTGGAATTTTGTATCTTGTAAGGAAGTGCTGCTGGATTCTTGGTGCAACATCATAGTGTTGGGTGATCTAAGCTTTTCATGAGGTGAAGAAGGGCTTTCTTGCTGAGAGGATGACGCTGGGTCAGAAAAATTGGTTGTAATCCTCTTTTCTATTCTTGATTATTAATAAAGCTATTCAAGTTTTCCTCCACATTCTTGTATGATTGATGATATATGCATTTGTGTGGCCAATATATATCTGGTCCTATATTGTTTATGATAGTAGATATCTGTTCTTGGATAGTGTTATGCTGCTTTGATTCCACAGGTGCTCTTTGAAGCTGGGTAGAGGAGGAGAGAGTGGCAAAGATATATCAGAAGGGAGAGGAATCAAGCAAGGAACCAAGCGCAAGACAGAGGTTGGTCTCCTTTATTCCCCTCTAATCTACTTCTCATAAAGGAAAACGAAAGTGGTTTTACTTTGTTTGTTTCTAAGGTAGATGCCAGCCTTAGTGGGACTAGCAGCTCTGCATAGACACTAGATTTCCCGATAACACAGAGGAATTATTTACTGAAGGATTTCTTCCTCCATACAATCCTCCGATCATGAATCCGTTAGGCCCAGTCTTGGTTCTCGTTGCATATATACCTCCTTTGTCTTTAGTTGGAGCACTTCCACCCATCCTGTCGACAAATAACAGGTCGTGGGATTTTTTCAACACTTTTGGTCCCCACCACTTCCCCAGTCCACAGTCAGTACCATAATTCTGATGGTGAACCCCGCTATCCCATTTGTCCCAGGTTCACACCCTATCATGACACCCTCCACGAGTGGAACCTAGTACATTTCGGGTTCCGACCATTTTGTGTCATCCCCTGGACCTTCGATAAGTGCTACATATAGCGCTCCTTATAACACTCGATATAGCACAATTAGCATGGGTCCCTTCAACTAGCAATATGATTGGCATCCATTGTATAGTTATAACCCCTAGATTCAGGTATCTCGGGGCACCACTCCCAATATGCATATACCGGTTGGGAGCATAATAGTTTCCCCTCCATTTTTAGGTATGCATGGTCAGTCACTGATTGACATGAACCCTCCTTATGTTTGTCAAGGACCTCCTGTTAGTTATGTGGCGAGCAGGAACCCTCAACAAGGTCCCAATCAATCCATGGGGGCACCCTACGCACAACCTCAAATGAGTGAAGGGGGCACTACTTATCCTGGGGGCACTTCTATCCCCCAGCCTAAAAATCCCTATGGAAAACCACAATTACCATACCCCAAGGCACTTACTATATGACACAACCTGTGTATAATATTGGGAACAATGATGGGAGGACCGGAAGGATCCTCAAGTCATATGTCGTCGCCTTGGTCTGATTCGGGGGCATCAAACACTTTTCCTTTCTTGGCAACACTTGATATCCCTAAATTGTACAAACTTACAAATGACCCCATCTATCATAACTTACTTTGGTCACCAATCCCACATAAAATGCCGACAAACATCCCAAATTTCGAAGGGAAACAAGGGGAGGATTCGGGTACACACATCACCACCTATCATATATGGTGTGTTTCTAAATCCATGGTGGATGATAGTATCCAGTTACGTCCCTTTCCCCGCACCCTTACTGGCAACACAGGCAAGTGGTATATTGAGTTACCACGCGTGTCAGTTAATACCTTTGGTGCTCTAGCGATGGAATTCTTAAAGAACTTCTAGCTACCCATCTGCTGTGAAACTGGGACGAAACTCCTCACTTCATTAAGTTAGGATACTGCCATCCACATCTTTGATCATATACATCAATGGAGATGTAGGCTAAGGTTAGTCAAAGCTCCCCTCCTAGACTATCTATTAGTGGATTGGTTTTGCAAGTCTCTACTCCCCCAAATCGCTAAGGATGTCGCCTTAGGTGGTGCGGTCGCAGAATACCAATCCATTCATCGTTCCCAACACTTAGATATGATATATTCATAGTCTGGCACTCTATATGATGTAATTCCCAGTGCCCCTTGCAATTTTTGGTTGATAAAAGGTGTCCTTTAAAACTCCTAATTACCCCACATTAATCATCAACCCGGGCAAGTCCTTTTATTCCAAGAGTGTACACAATATGTGCATGCTATGAATCCAGAGAGTAATGTTTCTTAAAATGAAGTATAGACCTTTGATACAAGAGTAAACAGATGCATCTATAAAACTCAAATTGCAATTATTAAAGGAAATATGAAATCTAAGCTTCAAGACTCAATCCTCTGCTTAAATCGTAATCAAATCTCAAACAAGCAATTCAATTAATAATAGCATCAGCCAAGAACATAGTAGCAATAACCAATCTCTTCTTAGTTGATTCAATCTAAATCATACTCAATCTCTACGAAGCAACCCAAATGGAAATGATGTCAATTTGAGAGTTCAATAGCGATAACCAAACTCTTGCAGCTGATTAAATCAATACGATTCACTGTCTAAATAATTTAATTTGCAATGAGCATAAATAGAATCAAATGGCAGTGCTATAAAACATGTAAAGAAATTGTACTACTTCAATACAGGAAAGCGGTAAATAGAAAATAACATAAATTCACAAAAAATGGGAAAATTAACAAACCAATCAAACTTACGAGAATCAAAAATATATAACACAAGGAAGCAGTTTAATCCACCAGAGGCCGGGCCCTTAGCCAATAGTGAACACTGCTGAGCTACTTCAGAGAATACGAATGAAAAACAACGTGAATTTTATATTAATCATTGAACTTAAATAGCTTTACAATACGGTCACATTCTCCAACAACACGAGTCTGTAAATTAAAATTACAATTTGAAAATAACTGAGATTGATTCCCTTTCTTCCTACAATATTTTTCTTTTATAGTCGGAAAGAGGTGAAAGATAAATGCGATCTTCAACTGAATGCTATCTTCAGACACTCTTCATATTTAACACTGATCCTCCTAATTCGTCCTCTGATCTATCTACAACCGACGTGCTCCTATTCTTCCTTTGTTGGTTTATGTTGTTTCGTCGCTAGGGAACAACAACTGTTCCTTTCATCGTTTTTCTGCATAAAGAGGAGTAAAAGTTATTTATGATAGCTAAATCTTAACTGCGAGTAATTCATCCATTTCTTATCATAATCCATCAATATGTTAACGTATTAACATATGAAAGAGATAAGAAAAGAGGAAAAAGGTGATGGAATTAAGAGTAAATACATACCCATTTCGCAACTCAACATACTCCCCTGCTTACCCTGTTTCACGACCTCATGAAAACTAAGTAGTTCTTATGCAGTGCATTTAAAGAGTAGGCTGGAGATGGAGCATCAAAAATTGGTCTAAAACGATGATGTTGAGCCAGGAGCGCAAAGGTGGGCCCTTCATTTCCTTTCGACAATTCGTATATAGCCCGATAACCTTTAGGAGGATACCAAATGATGGGGCTCTGAAATTGACATCCTAACTGTTACACAGTAATTTGTCACCATCCCTGTTACTCCTCTTGTCGTACCTTGGAGGACCCATCCCGGGAGTTATAAGAAGTGACAAAGTCTAAAAACACTTGCATTATGTTCCCCTGAGTATGTACTCCATGTTCCCTGAAGACACCTTCTGCAGATCATCCCTAAAAAGTGCTCTTTTTCCATTGGCGCAAGTCCACAGTATCCTACCCGCGCCAATGATGGAGATCCTCAAAAGAGGGCGCGACCATTGGCGCTCTATCTTAGAGCAACAGTCGCGCCAACCAAATTTAGTCGTGCTTTTTGCCTTAATGCACGTCCGACTTTTGTTTCCTTCATTACATGGAGCTTTTCTGAGGATAGAAAATCAGTTTTTGTCGAGCTTTATCCATCTTTATGGCTTTTGCTAATTCCACGAAAGGTGTCCCGGTTCATCGCATCCTCCTCCCTTCTTCATCTATATAAGCTTGTCATTATGCATTGGACAAGCTAGAGTGCGAGAGTGTTGGTGTTAGTGTTATGCTAGTGATTTGGTAATTGAGTTATAGTAGTGATGATTATTGGTCATGGAGAGAATGCTAATGAGTGCTAGAGAGGTTATGCTGCCGAAGAGGAGATGCATGTCAAGACACATATAGTTACTCACCCAGCGAGGAGAAGGGTCGACGTCAGAACAATGGTTGTAACTTTTCCTGTTTATTAATTGATGAGCGACTGCTATTATAGTTCCAATCTCATTATCTGTCATGGTGATATGTTGATTTATTTCCTTTCTGACTGAAATATAGTTGTGCCTTGGTAGTTTTTATGTTGGTATCCGTCTCTTCCTTTGCATGTGCAGGTATTCGTTATGATCTGTTGGAGCAAGGGATCGAGGATATCAACTCCGCTTCAATCATAGCGTTGGACTCCAGGTTAGTCTTCTTGATTCACCTTTGATGCATAACTAGGAACTTGCGTAGCAGCGTGGTTTGTTTGTGGCTAGTTCTGTGATAGGCTAGTGGGATCGCCTCTGTCCGCAGAGGGGATTTACCTTACCAACAAATTGGCGACTCCGCTGGGGAGTAACTCTTTGATTTCTGTCTTGCATGTTAATTTTCTTCTGCTTGCTTGAGTGCATGAGCTTCCTGAGTCAGTTTTGAGTTGATTCTTTACTGTTTGACCCATCTGAGCACTGTCAACCCGACCTGAGGTCGTATCATTTATCTTTTTAGTTGGCAAGCTTAATTGGCGCGGTTATTTCTCTGACAGTCGCGCCAGTTGGCGCACGTTGCTCAAAAGCAACTCGCGCCAATTCTGTGGTAGCGCAAGTTTCAGGCTGATAGTCGCGCCAGCTCTGTAAATTTTGCCTGTGTGTGGGTGGAAAGCTCATTCAGTCTCTTTATATATCTCTTTCAACCTCTGGAACTGTGTTGAACCTCTGCTTGACTGGTTTTAGCCTGTATCCCTCAGCTGTTTGCTTATTTCCAGTGACTTTGCATGTCTAGCCTTCTGTGGGAAGTTTCGGTCTCTTGATCATCTAGTCAGCTTGTTGATTGTTCTACACTTATCCAGTGCTTTGTTAAAGCTTGATCTCCTATACTCTGAATACTTCACTTCTAGCCTCTTTGAAGTTCACTAGTTTTTGTGTTTTTCCTTGCTTGCATGGTTCATTTTGTGTTTTAGAATTGGTTCTATTTCATTGACTGAACTTGGATTGTGCATATCTCTTAGAATTTGTTTACATGCATCATGCCATCTTAAAGGAAAGAAAAACAAAAAATCTCTTGCATTATAGTAGTTAGCATTTATTGTTATTTGTTGCTATTAAAAAGAAAAGACAAAATTTCGTTTCTTGTTATTAGCTGCATTAGGATCTTTGTTCTTTGTTGAAGTGATCATTTCGTTTGTGAAAAAGATCTCAACCCTCCTGTAGATAGAATTCATCGAATCAAATGATTTAATTCTGGCATATAGTTTGCATGTAAGAAGTTTTCGAGATATCACATACGGTAGGACCAAAAAACTAAAACATAATCAAAGATAAACTTTAAAATGAACTCAATGAACATAACAACGCATTGGAACATAACGCAAACACTCTAGAGGTCTAGGTTAGAGACGTGTTCCGGCGTCGTTAAACCTGGTAGTTTATCGTCGAGTGGTTGGGTGATTCCTCCACGGTGAAACGGTAGCTGCCAATACGGACTGTGCTCCTACGTACCGTCGAGTATATATTGGGAGACCCCTATAGGAATAAAGCCTTTATCCATAGGAGGCCGTGTCAGCCGCCCTACGATTCGCAATGCAGTGAACACAGCATTCACGAAGATCGACCACTCGTACCCTAAAAAGTATTCTGTGGTTTTGCGAAAAGTTTGGCACACCCTCTACCTAGAATTCCAGAGCAGTCACTTTTGATCCTTTTCAGACTCCCTAAACGAAAAGGTGCCTATGAGCGTCTTGTCACTTCGTGCTCATTAAATATTCGAAGGAGACTAGAGTCATCTTTTCCCCTTTTCTCGACTCTTAAAAAATGAAAAGGTTAAGTTCAGTGTCTTAAAAAATTTTATTGGCCACGATAACATTACCCAATTAGATTTTGCGTGCGTTAGCTTGAGTAGGGTTAATTCTCATTCAATGGCAGCCTTTCCGGTGCCCACCGGCCAAGGTGTTCCTCCTGATGGGTACCCTCGCCCATTTCCTTCTGTTGGAAATGTTGGTGTTCAGTATATCGCAACATTGTCTTTGCCTGGGTTGACCATTGGTTTACCTGTATGGTTGTTTTCAAACTCGGTGGTCTCAAGTGTGATGAATCCTGTCCCACCACCACCTCCTCCACCCGAACAACACCATGTTGATTCTAAGGTGGACCCCTTCCCTTCTTCGCCTATTGCTGCGTCCTCATCTTCTACTTCGCCTGGTGAAACCTTGGATTTCACTAACCAGGTGGCTAAGAAGAAGAAGAAGAAGACCAAAAAGAAGAAGTCTCCTAAGGGAAAGGTCGTATCTACCATGAAGCTATCAGAAGTGGAACCACCTTCTGCTCCTCCGCGGAAGCTCCGGTCTCCTTGTCGATTATGCAAAGGGGACCATTTTCTTTCTGATTGTCCTGGCATTCCCAGGGTCCTAGATATATGGTCCCATGACCCGACTCGCCCCTTGCTGTCACAAATTGACGATACCTTACTAGTTGGTAACAGAAAAGGGAAGGTTCGTTTCCCTTGTCGACTTTGTGAAGGTAATCATCTCCTTCGCCTTTGTCCACTGATGGATGAAGCTTCCCGTCTTTTGGCAAGTCTGTCGGATTCCTTACCCCAACTACCCGCTGGATATCAGTGTCTTGTTACATCCGCAGAGCGTCTCTCCACTAACCAAGTGATCAAACATGATTCCTCTTTGGTCCAGCTTTCTCTTCCTGAACCTACCTGTGCTCCGCCTGCTCCAGACCAGTCCCTGGTCGGAACAAGTGATTTATATTCATCATCTACGCACTACTTGATCATCAAAGATGAACCACCTGAGTCCAAACCAACCGAAAGTCCACGGTTCCAGCTTACAAGTAACCCGGTCTTTCAAAAGGTCCAGCTTACAAGTGACCCGGTTTTGCCTACAGAAGTTCCATCTTTAGCTGCTCTTACATCTGAATCCAAACCAGACAACAGTCAAACGGTCCGGATTACAAGTGACCCGGTTTTGCTTTCAGAACTTCCACCCCTAGATGATCCTACATCTGAATCCAAACCAGACAACAGTCAAACGGTCCGGATTACAAGTGACCCGGTTTCGCCTTCAGAAATTACCTCCTCAGATGATGTTATCACTGCCAAGAATGACGAACCCACCATCCAAATTCTATTCATTGACATAGACGTTAATGATCAAGTGAGCATCCCTCTCATTTCTTCACAACAGGAAGAAAGTCCATTAGAGGCATATCCGGTTGTTTATCCAGTCCCACCTCCGAGCAACCTAGTTATTTCCTTTAATTGGGATCAACTGGTCAATCCTCGGTTACCAGCCTCAATACCATTTCGAATTATAGTTCAAGTATATCGCATGGTTATGGCTGGTACAATTATTGATGAAGGATCTCCTGTTAGTATCCTTTCTTCAACAGCTTGGGAAGCACTTGGTTCCCCACTGCTTCTGCCTGAGATGAGAAGCCTTGTAGGTTTCCATCGAGAAATCACTCGACCTTTAGGAATTCTTCCCAATGTACCTATCACGTTAGAAGGGAAGACTATCCAAATGGGTCTCATGGTAGTCCAAGGTCCGTTAGATTACAATTTACTCCTTGGACGAGACTATATTTATCGCATACGTGCTATTGTGTCCTCACTCTTCAGAGTGATATGTTTTCCGCATGAAGGAAGAACGATCAAAGTCGTAGACCAACTTTCATTCCCCGGTTCACACTTCACATATAGCCATTTGCCATTCCTAAATGGTCTTATTTCCACAGGAAATGCCCTAGCACCCACCCCGTCATTCTGATGACGGCAGCTCACCCGGGCGCGTGACTGAAGCCCGGGGGGCATCCTCCAATCGAGTCTTTCCAAGTAAACCTTCATTCCATCCACTCCGTGAATGCCATGAAGCTTGGTGGGCATGTATCTCGATTGGTATAATCATGCTGGGGGCATGCAACAAATTTTTTTTTTTAACAAGCATAGTTTTTCGTTTCAAGCTTGTGTAAACATGAAACCGAACCCAAGCATAGTTTTTCGTTTCAAGCTTGTGTAAACATGAAACTGAACCCAAGCATAGTTTTTCGTTTCAAGCTTGTGTAAACATGAAACCGAACCCAAGCATAGTTTTTCGTTTCAAGCTTGTGTAAAAATGAAACCGAATCCAAGCAAAGTTCTTCATGGTTCAAGCTTGTGTAAAAATGAACCCAGTTACATCCCGTGATTGCCTTTTATCCGCTAAAATTCTGCTAGATGAGCCTTGGTTGTTTCATTCCATCGCCACCATATTTTTGGCCGATCATATGCTTTCACTTGGTTGTTTCTCCTTTCCTGAGGAACAGCAGCGATGAGTGGTCTTGTTAGCCAGCCTCTTAACCTTTACATGTTTCAAGTAAAGTTCCACCATTACCGGAACCAGTTGCTATCCCTTATACCACTCGTTCTTTCAGGACGAGTAGCCTTTACGCTCTTTTCTGACTCGTAAAATATGAAAAGATTGCCGAGTATTTTTCCCTTTTTGACTCGTTAAAGAAAATAAAAATGGAGGTCCGCTTTCAGCTCTTTTCTGACCATTTAAAGAGGAAAAGATTGCCGAGTTGCTCCTCTTGACTCGTTAAATGGTGATAAGGGGCGGTCGTTTTAAGTTCTTTTTGTCGACCGTTAAAACATAAAAAGATTACCGGGTTTTTGTCGTTTCAAACTCGGTAGTGGTTACGAAACGACGTGGTTTTGACCGTTTTTTTACTTTTTCAGGTCGAAGTCACTAATCATGAAAAGTACTCCTCGATCGTAATGATCGGGCGGTTCTTTCGGGTATTATTTTATACTTTTTCGGGCCCGAGAGACACAACTGTACGAAAAAGGACATCCCTGGAGTTTCCTTTTCTGCTGTCTTTTCAAACTCCCTAAACAAGAAAAGACGTCGAGTTTTTCCTTTGTCAGACTCGTTAAAACTTAATGACATCGGATTTTGTCACAACACAAGCATATGCTATCCC
Source organism: Pinus tabuliformis (assembly GCA_031772625.1). Lineage (NCBI taxonomy): Eukaryota > Viridiplantae > Streptophyta > Pinopsida > Pinales > Pinaceae > Pinus > Pinus tabuliformis. The sequence goes on along the minus strand of CM062817.1, from coordinate 746,709,501 downwards.
CATCAAGCTTGTTAAAAATAACTGGGGTACTCGCCAGAAATGGTGGGGGAAAATAAAATTTTTGAACCATAATTGTTACCGTAACGGCAGTATGTCGCTCTTGAACATGGCACTTTTTGCTTTCGTGTCCAGGGTGGGGATATTTCATCTCATATCTTTCACTTGCTTCCATGGATTTGGGTACCCTATTTGACCTCTCATTCACTCATTGCCTCGTCATAATGACCTTTGATACATTGATGTCAAATACTGCCAATTCCGTTAATGTGTCGCCGATATGTTCAAGAGAAGTTGACCTCTGTAAATAAACAACCTCCCTCTGATAGTTCGCACAATCTTGATTCACGACATTATCTCTCTGTCTCGTGTCGATGATGTGGGAAACATTATGGCCCGCCTTCGATCAAGGTCACTCCCTGTCGACTTCAGCTCATTATCCAGGAAGTTGACCTAGAGACTCCCTTCCGGTGCCTTGGAGCCTGCATGCCTCAATGGCAGGTTCTTCGTGTTCGACGTGAGGTTTTCATCATTGGCCTCCGATCGAATGATTCTATGGGTGTTCGACTTCAGCTCATTAATTCACACGCCGTAGATTGTACCTATAGTACCTTGAGGGCCATTGTCATTATTGCTGGTACCTCTCGCGTCTGTTAACAGTTTCCATTATTGACTGGTAATCAGGCGATGTTCATGCATGTTCGACTTCAGATCATATATTCACATGCTTGGACTTGTACTCTTGTTCGGGTCGAGATGGAGCGCAAGACCCTGGATTGTGTCTGTCGTAATCCAGGCATGATTCTTGGTACTTGACTCATTCACTGGATGGCTGCGACCATACCTGAGTCAGTTCATTGATCCTAACCAGATGGCTGCGTCCATACTATGGATCCAGATTATTTATGTACTCTCTTATGGATGGCTGCGACCATACCACGTACATCTTGTAATTGAACTATCAGTCATGTCTCTTAATACAGCTCCTCGGCGGCAGTAACTATATGTGCTCTTGTATGCTCTTCTGTGTGTGTTCTTGTAAAGCATTTCACCCCTCTCCACCTCTCGGACTTCATGCTTTAGGGGGCATCTGTTACACAGTAATTTGTCACCATCCCTGTTACTCCTCTTGTCATACCTTAGAGGACCCATCCCGGGAGTTATAAGAAGTGACAAAGTCTAAAAACACTTGCATTATGTTCCCCTGAGTATGTACTCCATGTTCCCTGAAGACACCTTCTGCAGATCATCCCTAAAAAGTGCTCTTTTTCCATTGGCGCAAGTCCACAGTATCCTACCCGCGCCAATGATGGAGATCCTCAAAAGAGGGCGTGACCATTGGCGCTCTATCTTAGAGCAACAGTCACGCCAACCAAATTTAGTCGTGCTTTTTGCCTTAATGCACGTCCGACTTTTGTTTCCTTCATTACATGGAGCTTTTCTGAGGATAGAAAATCAGTTTTTGTCGAGCTTTATCCATCTTTATGGCTTTTGCTAATTCCATGAAAGGTGTCCCGGTTCATCGCATCCTCCTCCCTTCTTCATCTATATAAGCTTGTCATTATGCATTGGACAAGCTAGAGTGCGAGAGTGTTGGTGTTAGTGTTATGCTAGTGATTTGGTAATTGAGTTATAGTAGTGATGATTATTGGTCATGGAGAGAATGCTAATGAGTGCTAGAGAGGTTATGCTGCCGAAGAGGAGATGCATGTCAAGACACATATAGTTACTCACCCAGCCAGGAGAAGGGTCGACGTCAGAACAATGGTTGTAACTTTTCCTGTTTATTAATTGATGAGCGACTGCTATTATAGTTCCAATCTCATTATCTGTCATGGTGATATGTTGATTTATTTCCTTTTTGACTGAAATATAGTTGTGCCTTGGTAGTTTTTATGTTGGTATCCGTCTCTTCCTTTGCATGTGCAGGTATTCGTTATGATCTGTTGGAGCAAGGGATCGAGGATATCAACTCCGCTTCAATCATAGCGTTGGACTCCAGGTTAGTCTTCTTGATTCACCATTGATGCATAACTAGGAACTTGCGTAGCAGCGTGGTTTGTTTGTGGCTAGTTCTGTGATAGGCTAGTGGGATCGCCTCTGTCCGCAGAGGGGATTTACCTTACCAACACTAACCAATAAGGTACTTCTCACAAAAGAAGATTGCTATAGGTGACCAAACGGGTCACAACTGCTTTAAAATTTTTGTAATTAAATGGATCCCTATCCTGCACACTACTAGTGGAGACCATCCACCTGAGCTTGGATGCAGCCAAAGAGCTTTCTTGAATGGAGAGGAAATATGATACTCCTTTCTGTACAATCTCCTTATGAATGGGCCCTAAAATTTTAATCACCCCTTCTCGTGTCATCAGACTCTTATGGTTGGAAAACATTTGTAAAGGGTGCTTAGGTTCACTTCTTACCCAAAGATCCAATCCATGTTCCTGTCTTTGGAATGCATTATAAGCTTTAAACCATTTGAGTTGGTTAACTGCAAACGAAATAAAGGCCTAGAATTGAACATCTCCTATAAAAGGCTTAGGGTTCTTTTCCACCTCGTTCTCTAATACAAAATTGTGCAGGTAAAACTCACAAAGAATCCTTTGGACCTTTACACCATGTTGTTTGCAGCAATTTATAAAATCTTCAATTGTTCTTAATTCAATTGGTTTTCCAGCTCTCACAGCTTTAATTTTCAACAACAGGTACCGTTCTAACAAAAACAAGGCATAATTGGTGGCAGGAGACCTACATGCCATGACATCCATATACAGTGAGCAAATGGTGTTTGTCTGACCTATGACTCTGTCTAATTTGAGCTTGATCTTCTCTATTTTTTCTTTTGCCTTTCTACATCTATCGAAAGTCTCGCTCTTTTTTGTATTCATTTCTCGAAGTTGTTTCTGCAATTCTTGATATTTCTGTCAGGAAACGGTTTCCTGTTCAATTCATTCCAACATGAGCAGAGTTTGTGCCAATTCTTCCTGAATATTTAGTATAATGGGGTCATTGTGTGTCATGATGTCTTTGACTTGTATGCCTGTTTGAGTACTTATGCTATGAGAAGGCGTATCTTCTGTCTATATTTCTTTATTATAGGAGGTCCAAACCTTTGTCTGAGTGGCTGTGCTATAAGAGGGTACATCCTCTGTTTGAGTAGCTATGTCTACTAAAATTGCATGCTCTTCCTCTCGAGTGATGACTATTTGAGTAGGTATGGGCTTAGTTTGAATTCCTGTAACCCTCTCTTCATAGAATTCTATTTTTACAGCCGCATTTACTATCTCTGGGCTATTGTTTGGAACCTTTCCTATTATGCTTTATTTTATTTTTCTTCGGAGCCTTTTAACCATCTTGCAAAGCTTCTGTTGTTCTCTTCTTAGCTTCTGTTATCAAAAAATCCAACCCCTGATAGGTTGCTAATTAGGTAGACCTTGAGTAACTATTTCAAACCAACTTTTGGCTGAGGCTTAGCCTCCCCAACCTGAGAGGGCTCTCTCACAAGATTAAATATTTTTGATAATGAATTAGATGGCTAACTCTATGAAACAAGTGAAGAAATATGAATTGTTGAACATGATCAGTAAGCATCCATTGGGCTTATGGAGTCAAGAAATGCTTCAGTATGACAATAAAATTAGCTTTACATGGAAGTCAAGGCATATAGAATTCAACATATGAAGGGTACATCAGTAGCATAAAGGAAAACACAGTCTACAAATGTATGAAGGAAGTTATAGCATAACCAATGAATTCTAAGTATCATACATTCATACTACTGCAAATAAGGAGATAAGGACAAACATAAACAGGCCACCATTGCACCATTGAACTCTTTCTGAATCCTGAGAAGTAAAGCCAAAGTCTGCATTCATAAAAACGTAATCTTCTACAATGGCACAATATGAGTCTTTCTCTGAAAATTTCCAACCCTTTGTACATTAGATCTTCTTCTATATATAGAGCCCTTTACATAACTGAGATTCCTCCTCCATTATGAGGGGAATTCGAATTCATCCTACTATGACACCTATTGATACTTAAAACTAACTATTAAATGCAAATGACACCTAATTAGCAGTCCCAGAGACCTAATACAACTAAGAGTGTAACTCCTATCATGATTACAACAACCTTCTCTAAGAATTTAAAGAATTTTTGACAACTTGAAACCTCAAGAAGTCGAATTTGATGAAGCCTCCCACGTGGTCATCTGACTGCTGAAGACAAACCCTAGAAATTAGGGAACATGTTTCCCTGTTTTTAGGTTTAGGATCCCTGAAAATGGCACGTGGGACAGAGCCTTTATCTCCTCATCCATGCCACATTTTTCAAAACTGAAGGAGCTTTTTGTATTCCATGCTGTCTAGAACAGAAACCTCTCTTTTTTTTTTAAAAAAACTTCTTCAGCTGTCCAGAATCTATCCTTGAAAAACACGTGTCAAATAGGAAAAATCTGTTCTTTGAATTTTGGGTTTCAAAGAAAGCTTATTATCTCCCAACTGAAAACACTTATGAAGAAAGTGAGATAGGTTATTGTAGTTGGAGAGATTATGAAGAGAAAAATATTTCAAAATTCCAAAATACCTTTTCATGTGACCAGAAACTGATCTTGAAAAAGAATGCTAAAACCAGAAGACCAAGCTTGACTTTCAGCAGTTTCGTAGAGCAAGTTTAACCACAAATTCCTCCCACCTCAAAATGAACTTGAAGAAACTGAAAGAGGTTTTTGTAGATTGGTATGTTAGCAAGAAAATCCTCTTTCAAGTTTCAATATTGAGTTCTCAGATACTCACGACCCCTTCTGGAAGTTGACTAGTAAATGTAGAAGGCAGAGTTTTTTATGCTGAAACAGGTTTTTCCGGGATTTCGTAGCGCGCTACGAAAACTCCTAGTTCAGTGATTTCATAGCTAGTTTCAAAATTTCTCAAAAATGATGTGAGATATGACTTCTAAACACCTGGTAAGGCTTCTAGAACATGGAATGAGGCTGTGAAACTTTATTTGGAAAAGAGATATGACCTTAAAAGACTTCTAACCTTATGACCTAACCCTTAAAGCATGAAATGACGTAGAGACCCTTTAACACCATGACTAGAAGAAGGGTTTGTAAATGAGAATGACACTAATTGTGATGATATGACTGAAAACTTATAAGACTATGACTAAAAACAAGGAAACTTTCCAAATCTTAGAGACAAAGATTTTAGGGTGATAATAATGGCTCCACTAGGGATAGTGTGCCCTTGTGGTATACTAAGAACTTGTAGCTCCAGTGCTGCTATCCATCCTCTAGAATAAAACTCTGAACCTTTGCCCAATTTTATCCTCAAGCCTTTAATGATTTTTGAACGAAGAATTCAAACTGCACCTATTGAAACAGATGCTCAGTCAACCTACCCTGAGCTCATTTGCACATTCCTACCTACCCTATCAGCTGCAATCTCCACTTGTAGCTCAAGGAATATGAAACTTCCAATGAAGCCAATCATCGATCTAATCTAACACTTGAATCAATTGACTATTCTTGAAGCAAAAATAAACCAGATACTGAAATACCCAAGGCAGCATGAGGTGTAATTGTTCTTCAAGATGAAAATATAACTGGAAGCCTGAACAATAAATCTTTTCCATGTAGTCAGCTATAGGGTCAAAAAACACATGGTTAGTTTGATGATCCTCATAACATCTTTTTACTTCTAACAACTAATCTGTAGTCACACAAAATTTATTTGATATGCTGTCCAACTGCCTTTTTGAATGATGCCCACAAACATTGTAATTTTCTTCATTATAAAGATCATTCTTTGATGCAAGCTGCTGCAAGGAATTACAAAAATGAACAACCTTTTCCTCTGCCTGAGGTTTATAAAAAATTTCTTCCAGCATTTCTTCTTGGTGTTTGTAATCATTTTTATCCTCTTTATGATCAAAAGACTGGCAAGTTTGCTGCATCTCTACATCAATCTCAAAGGACATAATATGATTTTCATAAGTAAACCCCTGTTGATCTTCATGTTGCAATTCATAGGATGTTATCATTTCTTCTTATTGTTGAAATGTATTTTTATGAAGAGCCTCTAAAATTTCTTCATCCATAAGCTCATCATCATCATAACAATCCTCCAAATATTGAATAAAACTCATAGAATGTTTACAACAATCTTTGACCAACAATAAGGAGGGGTGACACTCTTTATACATGTCATAGAATACATCATGGAAATCAACAAGAGAATATAATGAACCGTTTTCCAAGCTTTTATACCAAGACCATGCTTTTTCTTCTAAAGTGGTCATAAACATCCTCATGAGACAATCTTCAGGGAACTGAACCTTAAGACTGTGTACATGCATATGGAACCTAACCAAATGAAGAGCAACATTGTCTTTCTATTCATTTTTGAATATTGGAATATCATCTAACCAATCAACATTTGGCATAGGATTTGGAAAACCAGGGATATGAGACCGATTCATAGGAGCATACCTGGCATTCATTCTTACAGTGGAACTCATTTTGAAACTTCATCAAGCCACTGATCTTCTAGCAGTGGAGTCACCTTCTAATTTGTTATTTGATGTGTGGAGTCGCCAAGGTAGTTTTGCAGCCTCAAAAAGATGTTTGAGCTCCTGCTACCTTCAAAAGTTCAACTTCTTGATTTCGGGAATGAATAATCTTCAGACTCCCTGCTGACGCACCAAAATGTTATCACAAAATCCAACCCCTGATAGGCTGCTAATCAGGTAGACCTTGAGTAACTATTTCAAACCAACTTTTGGCTGAGGCTTAGCCTCCCCAGCCTGAGAGGGCTCTCTCACAAGATTAAATATTGTTGATAATGAATTAGATGGCTAACTCTATGAAACAAGTGAAGAAATATGAATGGTTGAACATGATCAGTAAGCATGCATTGGGCTTATGGAGTAAAGAAATGCTTCAGTATGACAATAAAATTAGCTTTACATGGAAGTCAGGGCATCTAGAATTCAACATATGAAGGGTACATCAGTAGCATAAAGGAAAACACAGTCTACAAATGTATGAAGGAAGTTAGAGCATAACCAATGAATTCTAAGTATCATACATTCATACTACTACAAATAAGGAGATAAGGACAAACATAAACAAGCCACCATTGCACCATTGAACTCTTTCTGAATCTTGAGAAGTAAAGCCAAAGTTTGCATTCATAAAAACATAATCTTCTACAATGGCACAATATGAGTCTTTCTCTGAAAATTTCCAACCCTTTGTACATTAGATATTCTTCTATATATAGAGCCCTTTACATAACTGATATTCCTCCTCCAGCATGAGGGGAATTCGAATTCATCCTACTATGACACCTATTGATACTTAAAACTAACTATTAAATGCAAATGACACCTAACTAGCAGTCCTAGAGACCTAATACAACTAGGAGTGTAACTCCTTATCATGATTACAACAACCTTATCTAAGCATTTAAATCATTTTTGACAAATTTCAACCTCAAGAAGTCGAATTTGATGAAGCCTCCCACGTGGTCATCTCACTGCTGAAGACAAACCCTAGAAATTAGGGAACATGTTTCCCTGTTTTTAGGTTTAGGATCCCTAAAAATGGCACGTGGGACAGAGCCTTTATCTCCTCATCCATGACTCATTTTTCGAAACTGAAGGTATTTTTTGTATTCCATGCTGTCTAGAACAAAAACCTCTCTTGTTTTTTTAAAACACTTCTCTAGCTGTCGAGAATCTAAATTTGAAAAACACGTGTCAAACAGGAAAAATCTGTTCTCTGAATTTTGGGTTTCAAAGAAAGCTTATTGTCTCCCAACTGAAAACACTTATGAAGAAATTGATATAGGTTATTGTATTTGGATAGTTTATGATGATAAACCTCATTCATAATTCCAAAATACCTTTTCATGTGACCAAAACTGATCTTGAAAAAGACTTCTAAAACCAGAAGACCAAACTTGACTTTCAGCAGTTTCGTAGTGCAAGTTTAACCATAAATTCCTCCCACCTCAGAATGAATTTAAAGAAACTGAAAGAGGTTTTTTTATTTTGGTATGTTAGGAAGAAAATCCTCTTTCAATTTTCAAAATTGAGTTCTCAGATGCTCAGGACCCCTTCTGGAAGTTGACTAGTTAACGTAGAAAGCAGAGTTTTTAATGTTGAAACAGGGTTTTTCAGGGATTTCGTAGCGCGCTACGAAAACTCCTAGTTCAGTGATTTTGTAGCTAGTTTCAAAATTTCTCCAAAATGATGTGAGATATGACTTCTAAACACATGGTAAAGCTTCTAGAACATGGAATGAGGTTGTGAAACTTTATTTGGAAAAGAGATATGACCTTAAAAGACTTCTAACCTTATGACCTAACCCTTAAAGCATGAAATGACCTAGAGACCCTTTAACACCATGACTAGAAGAAAGGTTTGTAAATGAGAATGACACTAATTGTGATGAGATGACTGAAAACTTATAAGACTATGACTAAAAACAAGGAAACTTTCCAAAGCTTAGAGACAAAGATTTTAGGGTGATAATAGTGGCTCCACTAGGGATAGTGTGCCCTTGTGGTATACTAAGAACTTGTAGCTTCAGTGCCGCTATCCATCCTCTAGAATAAAACTCTGAACCTCTACCCAATTTTCTCCTCAAGCCTTTAATTGTTTTTGAACGAAGAATTCAAACTGCACCTACTGAAACAGATGCTCAGTCAAACTACCCTGAGCTTATTTGCACATTCCTGCCTACCCTATCAGCTGCAATCTCCACTTGTAGCTCAAGGAATATGAAACTTCCAATGAAGCCAATCATCGATCTGATCTAACACTTGAATCTCTTAACTGTTCTTGAAGCAAAAATAAACCAGATACTGAAATACCCAAGGCAGCATGAGGTGTAACTGTTCTTCAAGATGAAAATATAACTGGAAGCCTGAGCAATAAATCTTTTCCATGTAGTTAGCTATAGGGTCAAAAAACACATGGTTAGTTTGATGATCCTCATAACATATTGTTACTTCTAACAACTGATCTGTAGTCACACAAAATTTATTTGATATGCTATCCAACTGCCTTTCTGAATGATGCCCACAACCAATGTAATTATTTTCATTATAAAGATCATTCTTTGATGCAAGCTGCTGCAAGGAATTACAAAAATGAACAACCTTTTCCTCTACCTAAGGGTTATAAAAAATTTCTTCCAGCATTTCTTCTTGGTGTTTGTAATCATTTTTATCCTCTTTATGATCAAAAGACTAGCAAGTTTGCTGCATCTCTACATCAATCTCTGAGGACATAATATGATTTTCATAAGTAAACCCCTGTTGATCTTCATGCTACATTTCATAGGATGTTATGCTTTCTTCTTGTTGTTGAAATGTATTGTTATGAAGAGCCTCTAAGATTTCTTCATCCATAAACTCATCATCATCATGACAATCCTCCAAATATTGAATAAAACTCGTAGAATGTTTACAACAATATTTGACCAACAATAAGGAGGGGTGACACTCTTTATACATGTCATAGAATACATCATGGAAATCAACAAGAGATTATAATGAACCATTTTCCAAGCTTTTATACCAAGACCATGCTTTTCCTTCTGAAGTGGTCATAAACATCCTCATGAGACAATCTTCAGGGAACTGAACCTTAAGACTGCGTACATGCATATGGAACCTAACCAAATGAAGAGCAACATTGTCTTTCTTTTCATCTTTGAATATTGGAAGATCATCTAACCAATCAACCTTTGGCATAGGATTTGGAAAAAAAGGGATATGAGACCGATTCATAGGAGCATACCTGGCATTCATTCTTACAGTGAAACTCATTTTGAAACTTCATCAAGCTACTGATCTTCTAGCAGTGTAGTCACCTTCTGATTTTTTATTTGATTTTTGGAGTCGCCAAGGTAGTTTTGCAGCCTCAAAAAGGTGTCTGAGCTCCTGCTACCTTCAGAATTTCAGCTTCTTGATTTCGGGAATGAATAATCTTCAGACTCCCGGCAGACGCACCAAAATGTTTTCACAAAATCCAACCCCTGATAGGCTGTTAATCAGGTAGACCTTGAGTAACTATTTCAAACCAACTTTTGGCTGAGGCTTAGCCTCCCCAACCTGAGAGGGCTCTCTCACAAGATTAAAGATTTTTGATAATGAATTAGATGGCTAACTCTATGAAACAAGTGAAGAAATATGAATGGTTGAACATGATCAGTAAGCATCCATTGGGCTTATGGAGTCAAGGAATGCTTCAGTATGAAAATAAAATTAGCTTTACATGGAAGTCAGGGCATCTAGAATTCAACATATGAAGGGTACATCAGTAGCATAAAGGAAAACACAGTCTACAAATGTATGAAGGAAGTTAGAACATAACCAATGAATTCTAAGTATCATACATTCATACTACTACAAATAAGGAGATAAGGACAAACATAAACAAGCCACCATTTCACCATTGAAATCTTTCTGAATCCTGAGAAGTAAAGCCAAAGTTTGCATTCATAAAAACATAATCTTCTACAATGGCACAATATGAGTCTTTCTCTGAAAATTTCCAACCCTTTGTACATTAGATATTCTTCTATATATAGAGCCCTTTACATAATTGAGATTCCTCCTCCAACATGAGGGGAATTCAAATTCATCCTACTATGACACCTATTGATACTTAAAACTAACTATTAAATGCAAATGACACCTAACTAGCAGTCCTAGAGACCTAATACAACTAGGAGTGTAACTCCTTATAATCATGATTAAAACAACGTTATCTAAGAATTTAAAGCATTTTTGACAACTTTCAACCTCAATAATTCGAATTTGATGAAGCCTCCCATGTGGTCATCTGACTGCTGAAGACAAACCCTAGAAATTAGGGAACATGTTTCCCTGTTTTTAGGTTTAGGATCCTTGAAAATGGCACGTGGGATAGAGCCTTTATCTCCTCATCCATGGCACATTTTTTGAAATGGAAGGAGGTTTTTGAATTCCATGCTTTCTAGAACAAAAAACTCTCTTGTTTTTTTAAAACACTTCTCCAGCTGTCCATAATCTATCCTTGAAAAACACATGTCAAACAGGAAAAATCCGTTCTCTGAATTTTGGGTATCAAAGAAAGCTTATTATCTCCCAAGTGAAAACACTTATGAAGAAAGTGAGATAGGTTATTGTATTTGGAGTGTTTATGAAGATAAACCTCCTTCAGAATTCCAAAATACCTTTTCATGTGACCAAAAACGGATCTTGAAAAACACTGCTAAAGCCAGAAGACCAAGCTTGACTTTCAGCAGTTTTGTATGGTGCAAGTTTAACCATAAATTCCTCCCACCTCAGAATGAATTTGAAGGAAATGAAAGAGGTTTTTGTATTTTGGTATGTTAGGAAGAAAAGAGCTTTCAATTTTCAAAATTGAGTTCTCAACTGCTTAGCACCCCTTCTGGAAGTTGTAAACGCAGAAAGCAGTGTTTTTTATGCTGAAACAAGCTTTTTCAGGGATTTCGTAGCGCGCTACGAAAACTCCTAGTTCAATGATTTCGTAGCTAGTTTCAAAATTTCTCCAAAATGATGTGATATATGAATTCTAAACACCTGGTAAGGCTTCTAGAACATGGAATGAGGCTGTGAAACTTTATTTGGAAAAGAGATATGACCTTAAAAGACTTCTAACCTTGTGACCTAACCATTAAAGCATGAAATGACCTAGAGACCCTTTAACACCATGACTAGAAGAAGGGTTTGTAAATGAGAATGAAAATAATTGTGATGAGATGACTGAAAACTTATTAGACTATGACTAAAAACAAGGAAAATTTCCAAAGCTTAGAGACAAAGATTTTAGGGTGATAACAACTTCTACAATTTGGCATTGTACCTTTTTGAAGGAGTAATTTGTCTGTTGATAGTCTCATTAATAGCTTCTATTTGTAAAGAGCCTAGTTGTTCACGCTGGATTTGTTCCAATAATACTATGTCTCGAGATTGATTATCAGCTTCCCGAATAATCTCTATCTCTGCTTCTTCTTCTTGGCCTATGTTTTCTGTGTTTAGACCTTCATGGTTGTTTTCCACTGGTAGCGTGTCACCAGATTGGTTCTCTAATTCCTGAATGGCCACTGTATCTATTTCCGCTTCGTGGCTTGTATCTTTTGAGGGATATAGAATTTTGGTATAGCCAGAATTCCCAAGATTTTGGGTTTCTCCGAAGTTAAGATTGAGTAGTCCTTTAGGCTGCATGTAGACATTCATGTTGGCCAAGACCTGGGCCATCCCTGTCTCAAAATCGTGCAACAGATCATCTCGGGAACTCATATTTGGTGTTGGGGGAAGTCCCAATTCATTTCTTTGTTCATCTTTAGAATGCCCTGTTCCTTCCTCAAGTTCTAGTTTAGGGTTATCTTGTCCTTCTAACTCTAGTTGCAAGTATTGTTCACTTACTGGGCTGGATAATTCTATGGGTTGACTAGCGCTGCCTTGAGGATTTTTAGACGTTCCCTGCTTTAACCTCAACCTTGTGGATCACCCAGCCTCTCGATAGTGTCATGCAGTAATGAATTCAACAGTGCAGGCAAATTAACAGAGCATTTTTGTTTTAAAACTGCTAAAAGTTTGAGTTGTCACGGCCTTACCACGTCTTTACGCACATCGCAAGTAATATAGTTTTGGACAATTTGTGCCAATTCTCCCCATGGTTCTCTAAGAGAAGATGGCCAAATACCTTTTCCCTTCTTGATTAGCTCCTGTAATTAGTCCCTAAAAGCCTCTATAGCGTCATGCAGCTTTAATCGCTTGCTAGCCCATACTGGTCCTTCTGTCGGCAACCCAGACACTTCTGCTATCAAAACATCTGTTACAGTGATTTGTATACCTCTTACTATTGATTTTCCATTCTGTAGATGCCGTAAAAATTCGATGGCGATTTCCTCATTGGGGGATTGATATATTGTAAAATATGTTGTCCATCCTGTGCGAGCTAGAATTTCCCTGGCTTCATCGGAGATAGCCAGTATTAAAGGTTCTCGACACACTTTTCCTCCTCCCGTGATGCTTGAATTCTACAAACGATTAGTGTAGTGGGGAAAGCATAGCAATGAACAGAGCCAAGATATGGAACAACAAATGGTTGTAATGGCTCTATCAGGTGATACTTTATAAACATAAATACCATTATCGAGGACTGTTATAATGCCACATGCTCTGTGATCATGGGATGTCATATTGTTCTGCAAAATCAAATGAAAAGTTGATAGCACATGCATAAGTATACTGGAGGTCAGGGAAAATTTTAAGAACCCCCCCTAAATTTATATGTATAATAAATGGGCGAATCTCCATGGTATATAGGAAAAATGGAAGGCGATTTTATCAATAATATAATATGTATATATAATTTTTTGGCGAATCTCTCACCAGGCATGGCGAATATTTTACTCAATTATAAATTCTTGTAAGATCTTGGTGAGTCTTTCACTAAATAATAAAACTTTGTAAGGTCATAGTGAATCTTAGCATTGTGAACTCTCAGAGAATTTTTTGAAAAAGTATAAAACCATATATGACGAGAGCCACATGGTAGCAATATCACTGTTTTTTTTCACATTTCCACGAAATGGAACTTGTTTATAAAATTATAAAAAAGCCAACCAAGTCCCTTATAATATGCAGGTAAGATTATAACAGAGTCTGATACATTTACTATGCTTGTCTTCATTCAAGTGTCATAGCTGCTATACTTAACACCGTGAATCACAACTCTCTCAGAACTCAACTCTATAGTGTAATTAAAACCTTTGGAAATTGAATCTGACAACTCCATAAAAAGGATTAGTGAAATAGAAGCTTTTGTGAATGAGCCCACTAATTATCATTGATAAAAAATCAATCCAGACTATGAAGTATTCCATCTTGATCACAATCGTGCTCACGATCAAGGGAGTGCGACCACCTAGCCTGACATAATGGCCATCATAGCTTCCAATAATCAACAACCACCTTGCAAGGACATCCTAGCTCATGTCTCATGAATTTTATTCATCAATCTTAACTAATATAAATCTTATAAAGATAATATTAGAATCCTCTCCGGATTCACTATTAATACAAGGGTAAAGGAAATTTTATAGCTCAAGGCACTAGCCAATACCAACTTTAGTATTTGTGACCCCTTTGTGGGGATGCACCTACCCTGCCCCGTTGGGTTTCTGCCTTGTAACATAGTTCAAGGATCACAAGAATTTCCAATCTTCCTACTCCACTAGACACACTTTATATGCTATACATAGTGAATGGAAAATAAGCATTATAGAACACACAATTTCACAGAAGGAAGAAAAATCTTAGCCAGTTCAATATCAAAATCTTAACCACTGATTAATAAAGAATAACAAGTACTGTAATGAATTGTTCTGAGTTATTTATTTACAAGCTGTAAATAATGTAGTGGAATGGAAAATATTACTTAGACAACCTTTCAATATTTTCTACTAATATGTCTGTGCATGTACATATGAAATTAAGAGCATTGTTGAATACAAAGTTTCCTTTTCTCTTGCCTCCATTTTGACAAATCAGTGTGAAATCAATGTCACTTTGAATCTCCTTTCTTGTGTGGATGTTTTGACAAATCAATGTGAAATCAAAGTCACTTTGAATTTCCTTTCCTGTGAGGGATCACATCCACAGTTGATTAGTAAAATATAATCTACTATATATTATGTTCAAGAAACTGACTGTAATCTACAGTGGAAACGAGACCTCAATTCTCATTCTGAATTTGAATATCTCAAGACAACATAAGAGATAAAAATGCATATGGCCTTAGTAGCTAGAGAACAATCACTCCATCATTACAAGACCACCTAGATTCCCGCACTTAATCTAAATAATGGCACTAGTTGTAGTGCTTATTTGCATTAACACCATGGAAAAGCAACAACAATGTTTCAAAGCACACTTACTAGAAAAGTTGTAACGTTCTGAGAATATTTAATGATAGCATCTGAACCTCATAGCTATGGCGGGGAAACTAGGGAACCAAAATATTGGAAGATATCTCATACCAAATCTGAGAAAAAAATAAAAAAGGGAAAAAATCAAAATCTATAAATCAAGCAATGAATTATTTACAAATCAAATACAATTCCTTTAACTAACAGTTAAATTGTGGTGATATATTTAAATATTTAGTAAGAGGGTAACTTCAAACCATGGAATATTACCTTTGTCATTACTATCATCCCTCAATGACTGAGATTACAAATCAATACTTATAGAAAGATTGTAAGAAATTCTGTGAAATAGTAAAGCGTAACCTCTATTTTCAAGCAACAAAATCAAGACGTTGTTACATCAAGAGCCATAATTGATACATAATCAATGAATCAAGTCCTTGTATGGCACAAGCTTGTTTCACAACCTCTATTTTCTCAATAACGAAATCAAGACATTGTATGTGGTTATTGCCAAAAGGAAATTGCGTTCTAATTTGGAAGAGGATCTTATCAAAAGACATGGATTTATTCAAAGCTACAAAGCCTAATGGGTTACTGAAAAATAAGTTGGAATATGGGATCATGATACTTAAATTGAAAAAATATGCGTTCCTTTTAGAAACATTATAGTTATACAATGTTTTTTGAAAGCATTAGAATTTGAAATTGGGACTTTCTATCAAGACAAATTTTCATTAACAGAATGTACTTTCCTACCTAAAACGTTGTAGATATCCAAGAAAAAATTGAAAAGCATAAGAGAACTTAGCATAATGTACTTTCTTTCCTTCCTTAACATTCTTAAAGAGTTGAGGTTCCCCAAGTCATCAAGTAACTTTCGAAGGAAATGACAGTTAGTAATAGTCCAATTCACAATTGAAGATGTGTCAAAAATACGAGGGGGCATCTCCTCCAAATTCCAAAAGTGCTCCAAGTTAAAATCTAGCATTATTGGAAGCTTAATGCTCGATTGGTTGTTATTGAACCTGTTATCACCAAAATAGGACCATGATAGGCTGTTGATCAGACTATCTCAGTGTAACTATTTCAAACCAATCTTTTAGCTAAGGCTTAGCCTCCTCAGCCTGAGAGGGCTCTCTTAAAGGATTAATGATATTAATTGATGATAATATAGATGGCTAAATCTATCTTGGTTTTGTGTGTTTGTAGGTTGAAAAGATGAAGGCTTGCTACCATTGGGCTATGGAGTCAACAAGTCAATAAATTCAGTGGCAAGGTTTCTTGACATGAAAGTTGAGAAAAATGGGGTTTTCAAACAAAGATAATTCACTCAAGGAAATATTTCATCACAATAATTCCATTACTAAAGGAAGTCAGAGCATAGGGTTATGAATTCTAATTAATAGTAGTGAAACTTGCTGCTAGTAGTTCAAAGATTGTTTACTCACAAACTGCAAAAAGACACAGTCATCTCATTTCTAAAAGAAGTCAGAGAACATAATTGTGAATTCTAAGTAATAGCAATGAGATCTACTGCAAATGATTCAAAGCAACATATAAATCAAGACAACATTAACCCCATGAGAACTCAGATCTGTTCAGAAAAACCTCTCTGCGTTACTGATTATAGTTCATAGCATAAAGTAGCAGCTAGGCCAACAAGTCTTCAACCCCTTGCTAATTCGACCTCTTGCTATATATATAGCATTTAAAATTAGGATTCCATCATCCCTCATCTATAGAATTCGAATTTTCCATCAGTGACACCTATTCTAACCATAAAACAAACCATTAATTAGAACTAGTTGTTAACTAGGAGTGCTAGTGACCTAATACAACTAGGAGTGTAACTCCTTATTATGATTACAACAACCTTATCTAAGCATTTGAATGCATTATTTGACAGCTGAAACCTCATGAAGTCGAATTTGATGAAGCCTCCCACGTGGTCACCCAACTGCTGATGACAAACCCTAGAAATTAGGGAACATGTTTCCCTGTTTTTAGGTTTAGATCCTTGAAAATTGGCACGTGGGACAGAGCCTTTATCTCCTCACCCATGACACATTTTATGAAAATGAAGGAGGTTTCTGTAGCCCATGTTGTCTAGAACAAACACCTCTCCTGGTTTTTTAAAACATTCCTCCAGCTGTCCAAAATCTGTCCTTGAAAAACATGTGTCAAACAGGAAAAATCCATTTTCTGAAATTAGGGTCTCAATTAAAGCTTATTATCTTCCAACTGAAAACACTTATGAAGAAAGTGAGATAGGTTATTTTACCTGGAGAGATAATGAAGATAAACCTCTTTCTGATTCCAGAATACCTTTGCATGTGACCAGAAACTGATCTTGAAAAAGACTGCTAAAACCAGAAGACCAAGCTTGACTTTCAGCAGTTTCGTAGCGCAAGTTTAACCATAAATTCCTCCCACCTCAGAATGGATTTGAAGGAACTGAAAGATTATTTTGTAGCTCATCATGTTAGGAAGAAAAGCCTCTTTCATTTTGCAAAATTGAGTTCTCATCTGCTTAGGAAAGCTTCTGGAAGTTAACTAGTAAAAACAGTTTTTCTGCTAAAACATGTTGCTTCAGGGGTTTTGTAGCGCGCTACGAAAACACTGATTTCGTAGCACAAAACACGATTTTAATACTTTCTATGCTACGAAAACGTGGATTCGTAGCTAGTTTGAAAATTTCTCCAAAATGATGTGAGATATGACTTCTAAACTCATGGTGAGGCTTCTAGGACATGGAATGAGGCTGTCAAACTTTATTTGAAGATGGACATGAGACTCTAAAACATAAAAATGACTTGACCATGACTTGACTATGACTGATACAAGAATTGAGAAACCATGTAAGTTGTCCAAATTTTTTTAAGGAAGTTTTACAGTGATAACATAACCCAAACATTTTTCCATTCTTCACTAAAAGCTTAAAGATAGCTTCTCTAAGTTCTACATGACTTTACTATGTTCTTGAAGTGGGGGCACATGCGGGCTCTCCAAGTGAATAGTCTTAAACTAAGTGAATATAAGGCCGATAGATCATTCAGTGTGGATCTCTTTAACCCATAATTGAATAATATGTCTCTCTTGAACCATAATTGAATAATATTAGGACTTTCAAATTTTTCATGGAACTCAAAAATGTTGGAAGAAAGTATTTGCTTCCAAAAAGAGTAAAACTGAAGCCTCTGCTTGAGGACAATTGATGTCACACCACTAACACTTCTCCATGGAATCTATATAGGTAAACCACAAATGCATAATTCCGTTAGAATATTGTGTTTATTGAATATACAAATGAAATCATTGCATTTCTTTAAAATATCTTTTGAAATCAAAATTATGGAAATTACATATCGATAACCTAGTGCCTGTAGGATAAAATTCACCTGTGTCATTCACAGAAAGCATGAGAAAAAACCTAATACTATATATAAAACAAAGAAAAATTCAAATTCATCACTTCTAGGGACCTCGTAACCACCCTACCAATACACAAGTATGTTCCTATTTGCAGTTAGAAAAGTTACCCAAATTACAATATGTTTACTCCAGCATATGTTGGAAAGTTATAGAAGGATGACTAGTGCAATCAATCCATTCCTTTTAGCCCTGGATTTGTTTCAGTTTAAAACAAAAGTATACAAATATACTTGTCCAATGTCTATGCTTTAACGATTCACCTTAAGATGTTTTTACAATATAATTTCCTAAGTCTATTTAATATCTTCATTATCATAAAAACCAACCTATATCCATCTTAACTCCACATCTACCACTCTTAGGGGGATGAAATTTAGTTATCCCTCTGAGCACTTGGTAGACCCAGAATTAAGATGGATCTAAGATGATAGAATTTCCCCTTTAAATAGTCTATGATCACATGAATACCATGGTATTACCATGGGTCAATACCATGGGTTATCATAAACCTGGAGCTTAAAAATTACTATTAGTAATTTATAAAAATTAATAAAATTAATAGTTGAAATTTGTTTTATTTTTTATTTTAACCAAGCTAAAATGTTTAACATACATTAAATTACAACATCCATTTTTACTCTTGATCCACCAAGCCCCGAGAGGGATCAAATATTTTTTCACTCTATGCTAGTTTTCATATCACGATATTTGATGCCTCTCGGGGGTTAGTAGATCCAGAGTAAAGATGGATCTATGCTGGTTTAATCCTCCTATTTAAATAGGCTACATTCCAGGTGAATACCATGTGCCATTTTGGTGAATACCATGGGTCAATACCATGTGCCATTTTTATTTTTATTTTTAGTAATACTAATATTAGGGTTAATAATGTTTTTTTGCATGGTATTAATAACAATCTAGTCCATGGTATCTATCCCATAGTATTTTTCCCATAGGTTTCACCTAAATATAACGCATTTTTTGAGTGTTCGTAAATATAAGGTGACTTATGGAGTAACTATAAGAAATTGTTTTATTTGTTTACCATACCTCTCGTTTATTTATATTTTTATTAATTTACCATACCTATTTTACAAATATGGTATTTGGCCCATAGGATTCACTTAATAAAACCTCTTTCTTAAGTCTTCATAAATAGAACAAGGGTTATGGACTAAATATAAAAGGAGGTTTTATTTATTTACCATACGTCTAGTTTATTTATATTTTTATTTATTTACCATACCTTTTGAGTAAGTATAAAAAGATGTTTTATTTATTTACCATACCTCCACTTTACTTATATTTTTATTTGTTTACACCCTTGCATGTATATAAGGTGACTTATGGAGTAAATATAAAAATTGTTTTATTTACTTACCATACCTCTCATTTATTTATATTTTTATTAATTTACCATACTTCTTTTATAAATATGGTATTTGGCCCATATGATTCACTTAAATAAAACCTATTCTTGAAAATGGGCGAATGGATTCACTTATCACGAATTATCAATAAGTGATAAGATGACGTGAGGTGATGCGATAAAGAAAAAGGATAGTATATGCAGGAAATAATACTTTACTGTCGTTATTCCACTTAAAACTGTTGTGATTGATTTTAAAAGACTAACTCATGCATAAAGATTCAAGGTAAGTTAGGGACATAATCTCTCCATAGAAAAGATAAAAACATAAGAAGAGGGCATTATAATAATTATTGATGTAGAAAATAAAACTTCAATACCATCAGCAGAGCTTCTGCTGCCTGTAGGCATCCATAGCCTCGACAAAGTTTCTTTCTAACCCTTTGGAACCATGGTCCTCTACGTATAATTGGGGAAGTGCATTATGATGTCCATAGTAGAGACCAATGTGCTGGCATGGTAACCAGATGAACACATTACCATTCACTGGGAAGTAGCAAAAGTGGTCAGGCTGGGTCGTGATGAGATCTCCTGTTCCAAGGACTTTGCTTCATGCATCCATTGTATCATATCCCTAGTGTGGTGGCAATAGTGGGAATGCCACTTCACTCATTCCTTATGGTCATGATAGGTTGGCTCGTGATGAGACCCCCTATCCTCCATTTGTGGAAAAAATTATAAAATTGTAGTGAGCATATATATATATATATATATATATATATATATATATATATATATATATACACTCCCCATTTTATATATAGAGGGTGGATCAACACTCCTTAAGATTAGGGATGGCGGAAGAAGTTTGAACATATCAATAGAAAAAAATGTACCCACAATCTTATTGATAATAAACAGAGAGCGTTATACGGGACAGGGGAGAACCAACATGGTACAGATAAACAATCAGTTTGATTTATAGCGGAAATGAGGACAATGAAGTGATATAGATAATTGTGTCCTTTCTTTTTCGATCATCACGAAGCAATCTTGTTAAAGATGATAATATTCAAGATATTTGATTATTCTAGTAAACTCCATACTTGTTTCCTTAAATATGTATTGTAATTTTATGCCATAAAGAGGATCATAAAGAGTGAACTGGAATGGTGTAGGGATGATCATGCAAGGGGGAGAAAGGGTGTTCTCAAAAATACTTACAAGGTGTTATTCCCTGAAGGGAATAGCAAAATAAAACCCACAAAAAAAGAGTTGTTCCCTATAGGGAACAACAGATGTTCCCTGTAGGGAAAAACAAATAAAAACAAACAAAAAAAATATGATGTTGCTTATAGGGAACAACAGTTGTTCCTTGTAGGGAAGAGAAAAGAAAAACATGCAAAAAAAAAGGTGTTGTTCCTTATAGGGAACAACAGTTGTTCCTTGTAGGGAAAAACAAAGAAAAACACACAAAAAAAAGTGGGAACAACAGTTGTTCCCTATAGGGAACAACAAAGCAAAATATACGCAGGAAAGTGTTGTTCCCTGTAGGGAACAAAAAAGAAAAACACATGCAAAAAAGTTTTGTTCCCTATAGGGAATGGTAGTTGTTCCTTGTAGGGAACAACAAAGAGAATACACACAAAACAATTTGTTCCCTGTAGGGAACAACAAGGGAAATACACACGAAAATTGTTGTCCTATAGTGAACAATAAAGACAAATGCACGTAAAAAGTGTTGTTCCCTATAGGGAACAACAAAGAAAAATACAGACGAAAAGTGTTGTTCCCTATAGGGAGCAATAGATGTTCCCTGTACGGAACAACAAAGAAAAATGCACATGAAAATGTGTTGTTCCCTATAGGGAACAACAACTGTTCCTCGTAGGGAACAACAAAGGAAAATAGGAAAAGAAAATCTAATAAACAATCATCTCTACTATTCCAAGAAAATCCAATCAAATAGAAAGGAAATAGAAAAGAAATTTTATGTACAGGTTTCAAAAAAAAAAACTTCTTCACTAGATTGGTGCTATCGAAGAGTTGCCCTCTTCAGAGAGAATTTGTATCGTAGAATCTTCATGTATCTGTTGGCAAAAGGATTCCCTTGTAAGCAGTTTGTGGTAGAGGTGTACTCGATGTCCATTTGCTTTAAAAGAGTAGCCAGACCCATCAATGGTGGGTAATGTAAGGGTGACATTATCGTGCACCTCTTGTATCTCGTAGGGACCTAACCATCTAGTCTGGTGTTTGCCCGAGAAATCCTAGAACCTAGAATCGTACAGAAGTGCCCAGTCACCTTCATGGAATATATTTTTCTTGATGAGGGCATCATGCCATTTTGCTCTTTGTTGTTGAATCAATGAAGTATGCTGAAGAGTTGATAGCCAGATTTCATCCAATTCATTGATTTGATGTAGTCCGTTAACCTGTGCTTCATTCAAATCCAGCCCTACTTCTTGGGCTATCCTCAATGTATGAATTTCAAATTATGGGGAAGATAGGTTCTTTGCTAAACACTAGCTAATATGGGAAGTATCCTATGGTATTCCTCCAAGTCGTGCGATATTCCCACAGGGATTCTGGAAATTGGGTAGCCCAGTCATGTCTATATGAGGCAACTGTCTTTGTTAGAATGGCCTTGATTACTTTGTTGGTACTTTATACCTGGCCATTTGCCTACGGGTGGTATGGAGATGTGATTTTGTGCAAAATGTGATGATTTTTTAGTGTAGCAGCAATCTTATGGCCTACAAATTGTGGCCCTCCATCCGTAATATTTTCACTGGGAAAGCCATACCGCATGAAGAGTTGGAAAACAAAGTGGATTACTGTGTCCTCTGTTGCCCTTGGTAATGCTTCTGCCTCCACCCATTTAGTCACATATTTCGTTGCAACCAGTATATATCTCTTTTGATTAGATGATGGGTTTATTGGTCCAATGAAACCTAATGCCTAGAGTTCAAAAGGTTCGATGACTAACTGTGGATGCAAGGGCATCTCGTCAGACTGGCCAGGGCGATCCATTCTTTAGCAGTTATCACATGCCTAGACAAATTTCTTGGCATCCTTAAAAATGGTGGGCCAATAATAGCCCATCTGTAAGACTTTATGTCCAGTCCCATGGTCTGCAAAGTGTCCATTGCAAGGTCCATCGTGGCAGGCTTTTAGGATATTGTAGATTTCATCTTCCCTGACACACCTGCGGATATGCATATCGACTCCTGTGTGAAAGAGGTATCCTCCTATCTAAGAGAACCGAGTTCTGCGTTGCACTATTAATTTTCTTTCTCTAGGCGTCAGGTGCTTGGGTAATTTTCCCACTGCTAGGTAATTCGCAACATCCGTGTGCCACGGTGTTTTCACGGTCACAACAAATAGGTGCTCATCGGGGAATTGGTCTTCTACTACCACTGTGTTTTCTGTTCTTGGTACACGTGAGAGGAAGTCTACCACTAGATTTTTCTTCCTTGGTTGATCCTTGATTGTTATGTCAAATTCCTACAAAAGGATTAACCATCATGTCACTCTTCCATTCATAATAGGTTTATTAGCTAAATATTTGATAGCAGAGTGATCAATAGACAAAACCACAGGGTATCCTGTTATATAGTGTTTCAATTTGTTAATAGCATAGATTACAGCTAGAAACTCTTTCTCAGTCACGGTGTAATTCAACTCAGCAGGAGTTAAATTTTTGCTGATGTAGTATATTGCATAGGGTTTCCTGTCTTCCTCTTGGCCGAGAACTGCTCCAATGGCCATATCTAATGCATCAAATGAAATCTGGAATGGTAAATCCCAGTTCGGGCCCCGTAATACTGAGGCTGTTGATACTAGCCTTTTTGATTCTTCAAAGGCAATGTCACATTTGTTAGTCCATATAAAATCGATATTTCCTATCAAAGCATATAATGGTGCATCAATTTGAGAGAATTTTTTTATAAATATTCGATAATACCTAGAAAATCCCAAAAAACTACGTACCTTAGTTTTAGTGTAGGGGGTAGGTAGTAAGAGTATTATCTGAATTTTTTTTGGATCTACCTGAATTCCAGCTGCTGAGATGTAATGACCCAGGATCATGCCTTCGGTCATCATCATGTGACATTTCTTGTGGCTTAAGCAGAGCCTAGTAGCAATGCATCTTTCTAGGACTTTCTCTAGTGTCTGTAATGCTGGCTCAAAGTCATCTCCATAGGGTGTAAAATCGTCCATGTACACCTCTAGTCCCTCATTTATCAAGTCTGCAAAAATGCTGAGTATGGCTCTCTGGAATGTGGCAGATGCATTGCATAGTCCGAAAGGTAATACCTTATAAGCAAATGTCCCCTAGGGGTAGGTGAAGGTAGTCTTATCTTGGTCTTCAGGCGCAATTTGTATTTGGTTGTAGCCACTGAAGCCATCTAGAAAAGAGAAGAACTTTTTACCTACCAAGGTGTCTTGAACCTGGTCGATGAACAGAAGTGGAAATGATCTTTTTGTGTTTCTTTATTAAGCTCTCTATAATCGACACATATATGCCACTTCCCATTCTTTTTAGGAACCACAACTAATGGAGAAACCCATTTTCTATCAAATATAGGATAGATGAAATTTACATCTAACAATTTCTGTAATTCGTCTTTAACAACATCCTTTTGGTGAGGTTTTAATCTTTGTTGAGGTTTTCGAATGGATCTCGCATCTTTCTCAGTGTAGATGTGGTGCATACATAATTGGGGGTCAATCCATTTCATATTTTGGTAATCCCAAGCGAAAGCCTCTTTATATTTTTTAAGGAGTTGGATAAGCCTCTACTGCTGGTCATCAGTCAGGCTTTTGTTAATGTTTAGGACTTTCCCTGGCTCAATTTCAATGGGTTCGCTGATATAAACAGTTGTTGTTGGTATTTTTTGGTCATTGATATCTTTTAAGGGATCTTATTCAATTTCGTTATCGAGGGCTGCTTTAATCATGTGACATTTTAGATTAGATATGGTAGCTGGGTGGTTAATGTAAGTGTTAATTATGTCATCTTCTATTTGATTCTTAAATTCAAGAGCATCTGCTACAGTTAGTGGTGATCGAATATTTTCTGTTAAATATGTTACAGGTTGTTTCCTAGTTTTTATTATAGTTAGGCTTGGTTGAGCTGGAGGATATAAAGCTAGGTTCTTCACATTACTTCCTCTCGCTATAGTCATACTGCCTGTTCGACAACTTATATAAGCATCTGCAGTCGCTAGCCAAGGTCTTCCTAATATTAGAGGATGTCCATCTAGCCGATTTCTAGGATTAATGATCAAGAAATATGCTGGGTATTCCCAAGAATCTACAGACCCCATTATGTCCTGTAATGTCCCTTCTGGTTTGAAAACTAATTGGTTAGCAAGTTCCGGCAAGGTCGTAGTTGGATCTAAGGTTGTGATGCCCAGTCTCTGACAAGTTATTGTTGTAAGAATATTAATGGCTGCCCCTAGATCGACTAATGCATTGGGGAAGGAACATCCATTTATTTGTACTGTGACTATAGGGTTTCTTAGGTCCTCATATTTCACCGGTGTTTCTCTGCCTAATAATAAATCAGACAGAGTTCCTACTACATGGACAGTTGGCGTTACTTTTATTTTCCTCGTAGGATTTTTGGTACATAATTCCTTAATGGTTTTTGCATAGATTGGAATGTCCTGAATAGCTTGGAGGAGGGGTATTTTTACACAAAGATTTTTTAATTCTCCCAGGAGATCGAAATCAGAATATTCAATTTGGTGAGGTATTATCAATCTTTCTGGGAATGGTGGAGAAGAGGTAATAGTTTGTTTGTGGCTTTTCTGTTTAAATTTGTTCTCCCTTTTAGGTGTTTGTTCTATAGGTAGTGGTTCTTCTAATTGTATATTTTTATTACCCTCTGACTTGATTATCCGTCCAGACCTCAAGTTGAGTTCATTACACTCTCTCAACTTAGTTTCTGGATCAAGCCCTTCAATAATTTGTATCGACAGGACTAGTATGTTGTTTGGATTTGGGTTGGGCTAGGCTGGGAGCTGTGGTCGTAGATTGGGTTGAGGATTCTGCTGCAACATGTAAGGTGCTGGCAGTGTAGGTTGAGGCAGGGGGATTGTTCCTACTGGTGGTTTTTAGGTCTTTTCCAGCTTGATTTCCAGTTTTGGTTTTGTGAAGTGGAGGGGGAACATTGAGATGGATATGGATTATTATACTAGAATGGTGGAAATTAAGAGGAATTTGGCCAACTATTGTTTGGATTTGATTGATTGGACCAAGGTGGCATAGAAAAGGCTTCTGGTGACCAATTAGGAAAAGGTGGTTGGTTCTCCCATGTAGCCCCTGTGTATTGCTGAGAATTATATTGTGAGGGCTAAAAGAATGAAAATGGGTTGGTAGGCATACCTGTTTTTAGTTCTTGCCATTGGCGACGCTGATTTAATAGGTAGACTGGTTTTGTTTCTTCCTCTGCCTCTTTGAAGACTGCTTTTAATCCTGGGAGATATGGGCAATTTTCTGTGGCATGTTCTTTAGTGCACATGGCATAGGTTTGTACCATATCCAGTGGACATTATTTATGATTATTTTTCTTCCTGCATTGAGGGCAAAAAATAATCAGGTTCTGTTCTGCTTCGGCCTACTTTTGATTGGCTTGCATGATGTCTAATTGTGTTGTCAAGGTTCCTAGGATATCTGTTTTGAAATCTTCCAGAAGGTTGTCGATTTCAACACAAGTAATGCTTCTGCTAGATATTTTATTGTCCCTGGTGATCATATTGCGTTCAGCTAGTTTCAGTCTTGTACTACCCCTTGAGCACCTGATACACAAATCAATAATGTTAGCATATTCTTCTTGATAGATATCAACTTTACCCATAATATTTAATGTCTCTATCCACTGGTCTTTCATCCCCTTAATCATCATGGTTTTTAGCACATTATCAGGCATATTTGCGTAGGGAGACCTTTGGAGGTTATATTGGAAACGCTCCACATACTCTTCCAAAGTTTCACTAGGTCTTGCTACCATTTGGAATATCTCATATTTTAGTTCTCTAGATCTGCAATAATCCTGATATCTTTTAAGGAAAGCAATTTTTCATTTGATCCCAATCATTTATGGTGCCCCCACCTAGTCCCATACACCAAAGCAGGGTTGCTCCCTTTAAAGTGGAGGGAAACAACTTCAGTTTCTGGGGATCGGTGGTGTAATCATAAACCCGACATAGGACATTGAATTCAAATAGGAATGCATCCGAATCTTCTAAAGTGAGTTCATGAAAGGTGGGAATATTTTGTAGAGGGATAGCTTTCATGGGGTCATGTACAGTTGTGTCAACAATAGGATACTGTAATGTAGAGGTTTGGGGTTTTTGTGGATTATTGGCCATTTGATAAAGGATATGCTTACAATTGGGTAAAGAACTCTTCAACTCAAACATCGCCATTTGATGCATGTTTGGGATACTTGGCTAAGTCTCCTTTGGATTTCATTTTTGGAAAGGATGTTGTTATTGATGGTCATAGCCAATAGACAAAGAAAGAAGGTTCATTGAACAAATCCAATTGGTACACCAAAGAGTTCAAGAACAACTGGAAAAGAGGCAAGGCAAGTACAAAGAAAGGCATGACAAGCATCGTGTAGATCAAAAGTTCCAAGTCAGTGATGAAGTTTGGCTTCACATTAGCAAACAAAGGCTCCAAGGAGAAGGTAAAATGTTGAAACCAATTAGATATGGTCCATTCAGTATTCTGGAAAAGATTGGTAACAATGGCTTAAGGTTGGAATTGCCTTCATATATGCAAATTTATGCTATTGTTGATGTTGAGAACTTAAGGTTGTATGAGCCGCCTTTTATTGAAGATCAAGGAGAAACTGTCCAAATTCCCTCCATTGATGTTTTTCTCCTGAATACCTTGATGAACTACAACAAGAGACCATTCTTGACAAAAGAACAAGGTCTTCAAAATGAGGGAGTGTGGACTACCTTCAAGTGGGGCTCAAAGAAACAAATCCTTCAAAATCCAAATGGATCGAGCTTGGAAAGGTGAGGGAACTGTACCTTCACCTGTTGGACAACTGAAAGTGATCTTTTGGGGTCCAAAAGGCTTCTAGTGGGGAGGAATGATCAGGTGCTAAGAAAAACAACTCAAAATTCAAAGTTGTTGGATCAGTGTGGAACATGAATAATTGTGTAGTTCTTTTCATCCTGAATATGGCACAACTCATTTCGCGTGAAATAGGCTCCATATGCTCCCATAATCATGTTCTGTTAGTTTTCCCAAATAGGCAATTTTTTTTAAATGTAGGCAACCCTGTCAGCAATCCGTACAACTGACATGGCACTAAATGGGCATGCCTATGTGGCAAGGTGACTGTGCAACTTCGACGAATGGTGTGGTGCCAAGTGGCACGATGTGATTGGTTCAGATTTGGCATATTTTGATTGGTCTGAAGATGGCCAACCACAGGATGCCACATGGCCCAGCCAGGGGCCACAACATGGCAGGCCGAGTGCTACCAAAATTTTGGTCAAGGGTTCGAGTAGCAGTG
The DNA here is from genome assembly GCA_031772625.1 of Pinus tabuliformis. NCBI lineage: Eukaryota > Viridiplantae > Streptophyta > Pinopsida > Pinales > Pinaceae > Pinus > Pinus tabuliformis. The sequence continues at coordinate 746,681,199 of CM062817.1, read as the reverse complement.
ACAGGGGTCAAATCCACAACCTCCAGGTATCAAGACATGCCTTCTACCAATATTGCATACCATAAATCTTAATATATATGGGTAGCGATGTTTATTTAAACATTAAGTTTGCGCCAATACGGGGAGGGGCCGATAGCAGGGGGTGGGGGGGGGCATTGGCCTTAGCCCTAGGCAGGTGGCCCTCATGTGGCCACAAATTATGGATTTTAGGCGTTAGAGGCTAATTAAAGTGTTTAACAATTTCATCTTGAAATCAGTAGAAATGGTGCTTAGTTAGTGGAAATTTTGGTGAAATTGTAGGATGGTTCCAAATTTTGGGGAATTTGTGGTGCGATTAGGAAAAAGACTTGGGGAAGCCATAACTTCTTCAGTTTTTGACCAAATCAGGAGGAGGAGGCTACACAGGCATTTTTGGGCATTCTGGAGCAACTTGAACAAGTTTCAGAGCTATCTAAGCATTGTAAACTGATGTATTCACATTTTTTAGCATAATAGAGAGGGTCAAGCCATTGGAATCTGGGTCAAGGAGACGTAGCCCAGGCGGGATGAACTCCTTCATCATGTTCTGCTCTGATACTATTTTGGTGATGTTCATGTCTGCTATATGTTGTTGTTCAGTCTTTTTTTTTATGTTAATTTGTACATAAAAACACTCAAAAACTCATGTCTAAACTTGCAATTAACCTCGTGAACCCTTAAGCACTTTTAACATATTCTGAAAAGGAATTTAGTAAAACAAACTAATTATCCCATTTATATCACATTTTTTGATCAAAATATATCATTATATGATTTTTCATCCATATTGATGCTTTAAGAGTGGAAAAAGTGGATAAATCAGTTCATGAGATCGTTTTTACTGGTGGGAACCAATTTGGAAAAATAGGGTCTGAAACCTTCCAAGAGAATTTTGAGGCTATATTGATGCTTTGTTTGAATCAAGATTGCAAGAAAATATCATTATAGCAGAGCTAGTCAATAAGTTGGGGTTGGAAGTTCATGATCATCCAAACCCATATGTACTAGGATGGGTAAATGAAGATGCAAAGTTGAAGGTAACAAAATAGTGAAAAATTAGATTTTCCATTAGTGTTGATTTTATTGATGAAGTAGAACTAGATATGTTTCCCTTTTATGTATGTGGAGTCATGTTTGGCAGTCCCTACATGCACATGTGAGAGAAAATATTCACGCGGAGAGCCAACCAATACTATCTTGTCAAGGATGGAAAATTGTTCATCATCAATGTGCACAAAGGCAAGTAAAAAGTTTCACTGGTAAGTGCCAACCAAGGTAATAAATTGATTAGTTCCAGTAAGAATTATTTTTTATTGTCTTAAAGAGAAAATCAGTTTGTAGAAGGGTCAGCAAGAGGCGAGGCATCCCTAAAGGGGTGCACTAAGAAAAAGAAACAATAACTAGAAAATTTACTAAATGTATACAGGGATGTTTTCTCAGAGCCTAAAGGGTTACGACCTAAGATGGAAGTGGAGCATGAGATCCCACTATTTCCAGACTCCCCATTCTCAAACATTGGGCTTTACAAGTATTCTGTTATAGAAGTAAGTGAGGTGAATAAATAGTTGCAACAACAGCTAGAAAAAGGTTTTATTTAGCCGAGTACATCACCATGTGGGTCACCCATCATCATTGTGGAAACGAATGATGAGAATTTGCATATATGTATAGATTACATGGTGTTGAACAAAATTTCACTCAAGAATAAATATCCCCTACCTAGGATAAATGATCTTTTTTTCAGCTTTAGCAAGCAAAGTACTTCACCAAGCTGGACTTAAAGTCTAGATATCACCAGGTTCAAGTCAAAGAAGAAGATACCTGGAAGAATACCTTCAAAACCAAGAAAGGTTTTTTTGAGTGGTTAGGCATGCCATTTGGCCTATGTAATGCACTAGCTACGTTTATGAGATTAATGAATGATGTACTGCGCCCTTTTATAGATTCATTTTTAATTATCTATTTGGATGATATACTAGTATGTAGTGCTACCTGAGAGGAGCACATCTCACATTTTACGTAGATGTTGGAGACATTAAAGAAACACAAGTTGCTAGAAAATATCAAGAAGTGTGAGTTTGCACAATAGTGTTTGGTGTATTTGGGGTGTGTGATAGGTGGAGGACAGCTGAATATAAATCCCACCAAGATTGAGGCCATCAAGAAATGGTCGGTGCCTACTAATTTTTCTGAGGTTAGGAGTTTCATTGGGGTATCATAGTACCCATATAAATTCATAGGCTCATTTTTAGGGATAGAAATTCCACTCCATGCCATAACAACAAGGGGAAAGAGTTTTAAGTGGGGAAAGGGTCAATAGAGGGATTTTTGGAAGTTAAAGAAGAAAATAAATCAAGCACTAGTTCTGGCATTTCCAAACTTGTAGCAACCCTTTAAAGTGGAGAGATATGCAAGTGGGTATGTTATGGGAGTGAACTTGATGTAGGGAGGAAGGCCTATATGCTACCATTCTAAAATATTTCATGGGGTAATTCTTAACTACCCTAGCTATGACAATGAATGCTATGCCATGGTGCAATTTGTGAAAAAGTGGAAGAACTATGTGATGGGAAAGGACATGTTAATCCACATAGATCACCAGCCACTATTGTACTTGCAGGTCCAGATTAAGCTACATCAGACCAAGAATTACAAGTGGATGGGGCTTCTACATCAGTTTCATTTGGTGATCAAGTACAAGAAGGAAAACACAAACATGTTGGTTGACATGATTTCAAGGCTACTCACACTAAAGATCATAACTTTTGGAACTCTTATGCATGTGGAACAATTCACCCATGATGCATATAGAGAGGCATATTCAGAGGATGAGGACTTCAAGGAGGCATTTCAACAATTGCATAGTCAAATTCATGTGCATAATGGCAACAACACCATTGAATACCATCTCTAGGATGGGTTACTATACAGGTCAGATAAGCGATGTGTTCCTAAAGGTGAGAAATTGTATCTGATCAGAGAGCCTCACACCTCCAAGGTTGTAGGGAAATTTGGTGTAGGGAAGACTGTGGCCTACTTGTAGAGGTATGTGTATTGGTCCAAGATGCAAGAGCGAGTAGCTAGGTTCATAAGAGGATGCATACTTTGTTGTACCAAAAAGCCTAGAAATATGAAATAAGGTATATATTATCCCTTACCTATACCTGCTTATCCTTGGAAAAACATGTTATGAAACCAACTAAAGAAAAGATAGAAAAGATAGATCAACGCCTTAGAATTCAGCATCTTCGAGGGGGCAACCTCCTTTACATTACATAAATGAACAATTCTTGGATGATACAAATGACAAAACCTCATTTCTATATATAGGAGTCTAAGGAGTCACAATATAACCCAGCAGACCTAACAATAATAATATAAAGCCACAAAAATAACAATAGAGGGATTCTATGGGGCACAGTAATAACAATATGGGGGCAATGGGGGCACAACAATATTAATAAGGGGTATAACTACAATAGTAATGGGGTAATCACTAGTATTATAGGGACCCAACATGCCTCTCTCCTTCAAAAAAGTGTTGTCCTCAATGCTTGAGTAGTTCTGGATACTTCTATATAAAATTCTCATCCTCCCATGTGGAATCTTCAGTAGATAAGTTCTTCCACTTGATAAGATACTTCGAAATTGATTGATTTCATAGATATCAAGTTCTTGTTTCTGTGACTGCTTCCGGTTCCAATATAATTTTTCCTTCCTCGTCAAGTTTTGGCAATATTGTTTGAATTGGGAGCTTGTCGCCTATAACCTTCTTTAAACATGAAACATGGAAAACTGGGTGCACTCGAGAAGCTGCAGGAAGCTCCAATTTGTATGCCATAGTACCAATATTTTGCAACACCTTGTACGGACCATAATACTTTGGTGATAATTTATTATACTTCTTAGCTTGCTTGAGGGACATTTGATTATATGGTTGTAGCCGTAGGAATACCCAATCACCTACATCAAAACTTCTTTCACTACGATGTTGGTCTGCGTGTTGTTTCATTCTATTTTGTGCCAACACGAGGTTATCCTTTAAGAGTTGGAGGACTTGTTGTTGATGTTCGATGTGATGTTCCACTGCCTGGACCTTAGAATTTTCTCTTAAATATGATGTTATGGATGGTGGTTGATACCCATAAAGTGCCATAAATGGGGTCATTTTTGTTGCTGTATGGAAGGAAGTGTTATACCACCATTCAGCCAGAGGCAACCATTTGACCCATTGTGTCTGTTTATCATATACAAAGCAACGAAGACATCCTTCCAAACATTTGTTTACTATCTCAGTTGTCCCATCAGATTGAGGATGATAAGATGAGCTATGAGATAACTGAGTACCAAGAGAAGAAAATAATTCTGTCCAAAAATTTCCAGTGAAAATGGGATCTCTGTCACTTACAATAATCTTTGGGTTTCCATGTAGCTTTTGAATTGTTTCCATAAATGCAGTAGAAACTGTACTGGCCTTAAATGGATGTGATAATGCACAAAAGTGTGCATACTTGGTAAGTCTGTCAACTACCACCATGATGACACTCTTTCCCTCAGACTTGGGTAAACCTATGATAAAATCCATTGAAACCTCCTCCCAACGTTGGCTTGGAATGGATAAAGGTTGTAATAGACCCGGTGTCTTAATTGTTTCAACTTTATTTTTTTTGCAAACCAAACATTCCGCCACAACCTTTTGAATATCTGATTTAAGGCCATCCCAAAAAAAATCCTTCTTAACCCTGTGGTAAGTTTTTAAAAATCCTGAGCGCCCTCCTAAGGGAGAAGTGTGCAATTCCATAAGAATGTTTTGTTTTAGCTGGGAATTCTTACAGAGGTATAAACGATCTTTGTACCATAATGAATCATTTTTCCAGCTAAATGTATCAGAAGTACTGGAATATTGTTGTAACTTTTGAATAAGTGCCCACACTTCTTCATCATTCTTCCATTCCTCCCTTGCTTCATTTATCCAATCTGGTTGGATAATAGAAATGACGCACAACAATGCTTCCACATCCTCATCCTTTCTTGATAGTGCATCTGCAACCACATTTTGCTTCCCTTTTTTGTAGATGATTTCAAATTCATAACCCAACATCTTTGTGACCCACTTTTGTTGCTCTTCAGAGGATAATCTTTGTTCTAAAAAGTATTTAAGGCTATCATGATCCATTTTTACCTTGAAGTGTCTTCCCATTAGGTAGGGTCGCCATTTCTTAAGTGCATGGAGTATTGCCAACATTTCCTTCTCATAAATAGCTTTGATTAAAAAATTTCCCTTTATTGGACAACTTTCAAAAGCAATGGGTCTTTCATCTTGCATTAGAACAGCACCAATTCCATTTCTTGAAGCATCACATTCCACAATAAAGGTTTTTGTGAAGTCTGGTGTAGCTAAGACCGGTGCTTGGCACATTGCCTCTTTAAGATTTTCAAAGGCCTTTGTTGCTTCCGGAGTCCATGAAAATGCATCTTTCTTCAATAATGTTGTTAGAGGTGCTGCTATTATCCCATAATTCTTAACAAACTTGCGATAATACCCTGTCAACCTGAGAAATCCTCGCAGATGCTTTATGGATGTGGGGATTTTCCATTCCTTAATGGCTTTAATTTTGCTAGGGTCTACCTTAACTCCTTCATGAGTTACAATATGACCTAGATATTCCACCCCCTGGACTCCAAAGAAACATTTGGATCTTTTTGCATATAATTGTTTCTCCTCCAATAGTTGTAGCACCCTGTCATGTTCAACATGATCCTTCCAAGACTTGTTATAGATTAGTATATCATCAAAAAATACTAACACAATTTTTCTAAGGAATGGTTTGAAAATTGAATTCATCAAACCTTGAAATGTTGAAGGTGCATTGGTAAGGCCAAAAGGCATGACCAAAAATTCATAATGACCCTCATGAGTTCTAAATGCTGTTTTCAGAATGCATTTAGTCTTCATTCTGATTTGATGATATCCTGAATGAAGATCCAACTTGGTGAAGTAAATTGATCCATGCAATTCATCCAGTAATTCATCAATGACAGGAATGGGGAACTTATCTTTAATAGTGAGCTTGTTGAGCTCCCTATAATCCGGACACATGCGCCATGATCCATCCTTCTTGTGCACCAATACTACTAGAGCAGAGAAAGAGCTTTGACTCAGTTGAATTATGCCAGCCTCTAGCATTTCTGCAACCATATGTTCAATTTCACTCTTTTGGACATAGAGATATCTGTATGGCCTGATGTTTGGAGGAACACTTCCTGGAATTAGATGAATAGCATGATCATGATCATGCATATGTGGGAGACCTTTGGGAGTCTCAAATACCTTGGAATGATTGTCCAGGACTTTTTGGAGATCTGGAGAAAGAGATGATTTCGATGTGGAAACATCTAGCGAACATAATTGTGCAATTACACCTCTTTGTTCCTTTTTTAGAAGCTTTGTCATACCATTAGAGCTGATTATCTTTACTGGTTTCCCTGCAATACCCCTTAATTCAATTTCCTTTCCTTCCGTAGAAAATTTGATGAAAAGTTCTTGAAATTAAAAGCTATTGTACCCAAGGGTTGTAGCCATTGGACACCTAGTACAACATCAGCACCTCCGATTGGAATGGAAAGCATTGGGCTAGTCAATACATATTCCCCCATGGATATCTTGATATTATGGCACTTTCCAGAGAAATTTTTTGTTCCTCCATTTGCAATCATCACTTGACACTCTGGTGCCGGATATAGGAAGCAATTCAATTCTTTTGCTACCTTACAATGAATAAAATTGTGGGTGCTTCCTGAATCAATCAACACTATTACCTTTTTCTTCTTGATTTTTCCTTCTATCTTGATGGTTTGAGGAGTGGTAATTCCTACCAATGCATTACAAGATATGGTCGGATTTATTTGTTCTTCATCTAGGCTTTGTTCCTGGAGTATATCCTCTTCTTTTGACCTTTCTTTCTCCTTTTCTTCTTCCTCTTTTATGTAGAATAATTTCTTCTCAGCACACTTATGACCTTTAGTGTATTTGCTATCACAACTGTAACAAAGCCCCTTTTCTCTTTTTTCTTCCAATTGTTGAGGTGTCAACCTTATAGGTTGTGGAAGACTAGGGGCAACAACACTTCCGTCTTTATAGTTGTGAGTGGTATGCTTCCTGGTTGCCATAATTTTTCTTTCCATTTTTCTTGCTAACCTGAATGCCTTCTCTAATGAATCAGGTTCCCAAAGGTGAACATCATGTTGGATATTATCCTTTAAAGACCCTATGAACACATCAATCCTATGCTCGTCTGGAATATCTTTTACCCTTATGTTCAATTTTTGGAACTCCTCAATGTGCTCCATTATTGAACCCTTTTGTTTGAGACTTATCAATTGGCTAAAAAAGGTGTTGCTTTCTGTATCCTCATAATGTGCTATCAATTCTTCTGTAAAAATTTCCCAAGTGATAAATTGTTTACGAGAGCAAAGCCATTGATACCATACAAACTGATTTGGTTCCAAATATAAAGTTGCCATATGTACCTTTTGTGTGTTTTTCACATTATTGAGATCGAAGAATTGCTCCATCTGTAATATCCATGTGGCGGGATCCTTGCCATCAAAATTCCTCATATCGATTTTTGGAATATGGTGAGTCTTCGATCCAACATTAGAGTCTATGGAATCATGATTAACATTTCTTTTGTTCTCATCATGAGTTTCCTTTAGTACCCTTTCACCATTAGTGACCATTTCTTGTAGCAACTTATTCATATTTATCTTCAATTCTTCCATCTTATCATCCATGCCATCAATTTTAGCGTCCATGCCATTCACCTTAGCTTCCATGCCATCCATCTTAGCTTCTATGCCTTTCTTTAAACAATCCATCTTAGCTTCTACACCTTTCTTTAAACCATCCATCTTAGCTTCTACATATTTCCTTAAACCATCCATCTTAGATTCTTTTGCTTTTTGTGCAAGTGACACTTATTGCACTTGTTACACTTGTTCTTGTAATTTTGATATATCATATAGCATTTCCTCTTCTTCTTCATGAGTCATGCTATAGCTTTCAGGTTCCTTACTAGGTGTTTGCATTTTCTTTCCTCGGGGCATCAGTTACCGATAATAATGCTCTACTAGCCCTTTGAATTCCTTCAAAATAAATTTTCAAACCACTCTTAAGCAAAAATTTAAAAGAATCTACCACACCTTTTTTCACTTTGTAGGAGCTCGATATTGCCTCTGATGTATCTCTGTACTTTCAGATCATCTACTTCTGAAATTGCAACCTATGGTAGCCCTTTGTGTTCTCTTTCTAATGCCACCAGTCTGATCCAATTTGGATTCTCCAAGGAAGAGTTATGTGAAATCTCCCACAGTGACCTGATTATAGACTAGTTCAGTAGAGCGAACTTGTACGACATGCCACGAGTCACTGTTTCGTCCTTTGGCTCTGAACAATATGTACAAGAAACTAAAGTCCGTCCTATTTTTGCACCTTCTTACGAAATTTCAATCCAATGCCCAGGGAAAAAGTTATGATTATTTTCCCCAGGTCACCTATTTGGAATGTAATTCAGGAGTCTGCAAGAAGACCAACTTCCTTAGATCATATCTCCGCAAATATAGCGCAAAAAGCTCTGAAATTCAGACTTGAGATTCAGCACAATGTCTTCTCAAATGGGTTTTGTTTTTAGCTTCTGAAACGTCGCATAAACAAAGTTATAGGGAAAATGGCACGATGACTTGTTTGGAGCAGCGAAACCCTAGAATCCAAAGCTCTGATACCAAATGTTATGAAACCAGCTCAAGAAAAGATAGATCAACGCCTTAGAATTCAGCCTCTTAAGGGGGCAACCTCCTTTACATTACATAAATGAATAATTCTTGGATGATACAAATGACAAAACCTCCTTTCTATATATAGGAGTCTAAGGAGTCACAATATAACCCAGCCGACCTAACAATAATAATATAAAGCCACAAAAATAACAATAGAGGGATTCTATGGGGCACAGTAATAACAATATGGGGGCAATAGGGGCACAACAATATTAACAAGGGGTATAACTACAATAGTAATGGGGTAATCACTAGTATTATAGGGACCCAACAAAACATTTCCCTAGACTTTGTGGGAGGTTTACCAACAACCAGGAAGGGACATGACTACCTATTTATGCTAGTTAATAGGTTCAGTAATATGTTTGTTCTGATGCCCTATAAAAATACCATCAATGGGAAAGAAGCAACAAACTTGTTCTTTGGACAGGTCTAGGTGCACTTAGGGATACCAAGGAGCATTCTTTCAGACAAGGAAAAATGTTTCTTTGTGCATTCTGGACTACATTATGGGAGAAGATGGACACAAAGTTCAAGAGGTCTACAACATTCAATCCCCAAGCAGATGGATAGACAAAAGTGGTCAACAAGACTTTGGTGTAGGTTTTGAGGGGATACAACTAGATGCATTTAAAGACCTGAGAAGAAATATAGTATATATGAAAAATTATTACAATAGAGCAGTCCAAAATTCTAGAGGAAAGTCCCCATTTGAAACTTGTTTTGGAAATTTGCCACCTTCAACGTTGGACATTACATATGGGCAACAAGGAGGAATGAGAGAAGATCTTACTAGAGATGCCTTGAGGGATAAAATGTTTGTAGAAATTATAAAAAATATCCATCTACAGGTACAAGAGGCACTATAGAAGTTGCAAGAGAAATTAAGGCCATGCATGATCAACATACAAAAAAGAAATCATTCAAAGTGGGTGGCATAGTATGGATACACTTGAACAGGAGAGGCTACAGGGGTCTGGTAATAAGATCAAGGCTCTAAGGTATGGTCCCTTTGAGATACTAGAAAATATAGGTGATAATTCTTATTGACTTAATTTACTACCATATATGTTCATTTACTTAGTTGTGAATGTAGAGAATTTGAAGTTCCATGAGCCTTTTATGCTAGATCAGGAAGAGGAACGGGTCCTTCCTTTTGTGGAGAATGTGAAACTAAATGCTCAAGAAGAGTTTACAAAAGATAAATTTTTGCAGAAGAGGTCCAAAACAACAAGACAAGTATAACATGACCTTTCGTATATTGGGTTGAAAGGAAAACTTCCAAGTAAAGCTAAATGGTACACCAAAGAGAAGGCGGAGGAAAAATTCCCTCACCTCATTCAATAGAAGCTTTTGGGGACCAAAATCCTCCAAAATTGGGGAGGCTTGATTAGAATTGGATCATTATATTATTTTTCATCCATATCGATGCTTTAAGAGTGGGAAAAGTGGAGGAATCAGCTCACGGGGCTACTTTTACCAATGGGACACAATTTGGAAAAAAAACGCTTGAAACCTTTTAGGAGCATTTTTAGGCATCAAACGACGTTTTTTGTAGGTAATTTTTTTCCACATAAGTGCCATGCCTTTTCTATTTTGCACACAAATATCTTTCCAACAATGTAAGAATCGCATAAATCAAAGTCTGTATGTGAAAGTTATGTCACTCTAAATTCAACCTTCCTGTTTTCACCGCCATAATTAGAGAGGATTCCATGTCAACCCCCATTATTCATGAAAAAGGGTCTAGCCACATGCTTGTGAGGTAGAAGACCCTAGAAGAGTCTATATTGTAACTTTGGTTAATAATTGAGATGGTCAAACCTAACCACTAGTAGGATATCGAGTTGTCTTATAACTGAGCCATAAGGATGATTCATATTGGATAATTATATTGTTTGTCATCCATCTCGATGCATTCAAAGTGGAAAATGTTGAGGAATAATCTCACGAGACCATTTTTACCAGTGGGACCCAATTTGGCAAAATAGGGTCTGAAACCTTCTAGGAGTGTTTTGAAGCATCAAACAACGTTTTTTGGGGGTAAAAATTTACCGCTATAGCACTGTGTCATTTCATGTTTTTCTACACATAGATATTTCCAACTGTACAAGAAGCACATCAATCAGAGTCTGTATGCAAAAGTTATGCCACTTAGAAGTTGATCTTCTTGTTTTTGCAAGTATAGTTTGGGAGGATTACGTGTCAGGCCCCATTATTCAAGGAAAAGGGGCTCGCCACATGTTTGTGATGTAAAATGCTCTTGAACAGTCTATATTGTAACTCTACTTAAGAGTTGATGTAATCAAAATTAACCACTAGTAGGCTACCAAGCTTAGTTATAACTAGACCACTAGGAGGAAGAGGCATTCCATTATTTTGAAAGCATTTTGTTCCATAGTTGAGCAAAGATAATAGGGAGAGATATGAGGTAGAGCACACAAAGAGGATCTGTGCACTATAACATCTCATGGACAACATTCATTACTTGTTTGTACTTGCAGGCATTTTTTCCAGACAAAGAAAGAGAGTGAAGTGACCTCACCTTCCAACTAGGTTTTCTCCCAAAAGGGTTTCCCAGAGAATATTTTGTGTCTTATCTATGTGTGAGAGATTATTTTTCTATTCTCTATTTTTATGCATAATTTCCATTCGCATGCATACACTAAGTACAATAAAATCTACAGATCTAGAAATGAAATACAACTGTAATAGTGTAGAACTTCAGAATTTTAATATAATATTGTTAGTTCTATTGTGACGAACCGTCCAATGAAATATCCCTAGAAGTTTGTATATCATTTGGTATTAGAGAAAGTTTTATTTGGGAATTTTATGGAGATTTCAAGGATCTAGATTGGTGAGGTCAAAAATCATAAAACGCTAATCATGACCAAGGAATTTGTAAATGAACCTCGTGATCCTGTAGAGGTGAAGTTTATGTGGTTAGAAAAACAAGTTGCAGATATCAACTGGAATGTAATCCCCTCATGGCGGCCTTGAAAATATATCAAGGGATATTTGTAGAATATGGGGATTCAAATGCAGAGGACAAATTAGAACAGGTATTAGAAGATCAAAGAGAAATAGAGAACTAGTCGAAGAAAGGACCCGAAAAAAGTCAACCTAGTTCGAGCGGCATGAAAAAATCACAGTCCCTGTTTAAAATAGAAGAAAAAATCTATATCAAGTCATACCTCAGTGAAATCGACACTTTGAAGCTAAACCATTGGATTCAACAACTGTAAGTTTATTTCAGCAGCCAGCAGATCGAGGAAGGGAAAAAATCTCATGCACACGACTGAAATTAGAGGGACATGCACTGAATTAGTGGGAGAGCCACACACAAACCTTGAGGTTGGAGGAAGAACCTCTAGTGACTAAGTGGGAGGATTTCAAAACCCTCATTAAGTCACAATTTTATCCCATTGGTTACATGGAGGACCAGTGGATCCAATGACATTATTTTAGACATAAGTCGGGCCACAGCTTGCATGAGTACACCATGGAATTCAAACTGATGGCTATAATGTTGGGTATCTCTCCAAAGAACCCAAATGTACTCCTCAAGTATTTTGGGGGTCTACACTACTATCTGCATGAGAAAGTGATGTTGTTAAAGCCCAAATCGGTGGATGAGGCTTATGTATAGTTGCAATACCTGGAAAACATAGGCTTAAAGAGAGCGCAATCAAGTGGATCGAAGCAAAAGGAGAAACAAGATGCTTCTAAGGAGAGAAAGAAGAAGAAAAAATGGGGAAAAGATAAAAATTTAGTAGCCACAACACACCAGTGTAAATATATTTGCAACTGCTATAACCACTGCAACATTGATGGACATACAGAGGAGAAGTGTTGGAATTTGCATGCAAAGCTAATCAATACTAATTCGTCAAAGGTGGAAAATTTTTTATCATCAATGCACACAAAGGCAAGTAAAAAATTTCACTGGTCAATGCCAACCAAGCCAAGAAATTGATTAGTTCCAGCAAGAAGTATGTTTTATTTTTTTAAGAGAAAGTTAGTTTGTAGAGTTAATAAGAGGAAAGGCATCCCTAGAGGGGTGTCCTGTGAAATAGAAAAAACAATTGGATGAGTTGTTACATGCATACATGGATGTGTTCTCAGAGCCTAAAGGGTTACCACCTAAGAGAAGTGGAGCATGAGATCCAACTATTTCCAGACTCCCCATTTCTAAATATTGGGTTGTATAAGCAGTCTATTATAAAAGCAAGTGAGGTGAAGAAACAGTTGCAGCAACTGCTGGAACAGAGTGTCATTCAACCAAGTACATCACCATGTGGGTCACCCATCATCATTATGTTGAAGGATGGGACTTGGAAGATGTGTATATATTACAGACAGTTGAAAAAAATCATGCTTAGGAACATATACCCCTTGTCCTGGACATATGATTTTTTGGATCAATTGCAGCAAGAAAAATACTTCACCAAGATGGATTTGAAGTCTGGATATCACCAAGAAAATCTCAAGAAGTGTGAGTTTTCACAACAGTCTTTGGTGTATTTAGGGTATGTGATCGGTGGAGCAGAGATGAAGATCAATCCTTCCAAGATGGAGGCCATCATGAAATGGTCGATGCCTACTAATGTTTCTGGGGTCAACAATTTTATAGGGGTAGCACAGTACCTGAGGAAATTCATAGCCTTGTTTTCAGCAATAGCAGCACCGCTCCATGCCATAACAACAAATGTAAAGTATTTCTAGTGGGGAAAAGGTTAGCAAAGGGATCTTGAAGAGCTAAAGGCGAAGATAAACCAATAACTAGTTATGGCATTACCAAACTTGCAACAACCCTTTGAAGTGGAGAGAGATGCGAGTGGGTACGCTATGGGAGTTGTCTTGATGTGGGGAGGAAGGCTTGAATGCTACCATTCTGAAGTATTTCATGGGGCAGTTCTTAACTACCCTACCTATGACAAGGACCTCTATTCCATGGTGTAAGTTGTGAAGAAGTGGAAGCATTATCTTATGGGAAAGGAGATAGTAATCCACATATCACCATCTATTACAGTATTTGCAGGCCCAAAGTAAGCTACAACATACCAACCATTACAAGTGGATAGAGTTTTTACAACAATTTCATTTTATGATCAAGTATAAGAAGGGAAACACAAACAAGTTCATTGATAGGCTTTCAAGGCCACGCATAACAAAGATTATAGCTTTGGGGACTCTTATGCACATGGATCCATTCCCCATGATGCATATAGAGAGGCATATTCAAAGGATGAGAACTTCGAGGAGATGTATCAACAGTTGTACAGTTAAAGTCATGTGCACGATGGCAAAAGACACTGTTGACTACCATCTCCAAGATGGGTTACTCTACATGATGGATAAGCTATGTGTCCTTAAAGGTGAGTGATTACACGTGATTAGAGAGTCTCACACCTCTAAGGTTGTAGAGAAATTTGGTGTAGGGAAGACTATGGCTAACTTGCAGAGGTATGTGTATTGGCCGAAGATGCAAGAACAAGTAGTTAGGTTCATAAGAGGATGCATGCCTTGCCAGTAATCCTAGCAACAGGAAACATGGTCTATATCATCCCTTACCTATACTTACTCATCCTTGGGAAAACATTTCCATGGACTTTGTGGGAGGTTTACCAACAACTGGGAAGGGACATGACTACTTGTTCATGGTAGTTGAAAGGTTCAACAAGATGTGTATTCTGATGCCCTGTAAAAAGACCATCGATGGGTAAGAAGTAGCAAACATGTTCTTTGGATAGGCTTGGGTGCACTCTGGGATACCAAGGAGAATCATTTCAAACATGGATACAAGATTTCCCAGTGAATTTTGGACTACATTGTGGGAGAAGATGGACACGAAGTTGAAGAGATCTACAACATTCCATCCATAGACAGATGGGAAAACAAAAGTAGTCAACAAGAATTTGGTGCAACTTCTCAGGGGATACAACAAGAAGAATCCAGAGACCTAGGATGAAAATCTAGTATATATACAACATTCTTACAATAGAGCAGTTCACACTTCTACATGAAAGTCCCCATTTGAGACTTGTTTTGGATATTTTCCACCTTCACCTTTGGATATTGCATATGAGTAGCAAGGAGGAGTGAGGGAAGATGTTACATGAGATGATTTGAGGGCTGAAAAATTTATAGAGAAGATCAGGCATATCCATTTATAGGTACAAGACACATTGCAAAAGTCATAGGAGAAGTATAAGGCCAACCATGATCAACACATAACAAAGAAATTGTTCAAGGTGGGAGACATAGTATGGATACAGTTGAATAAGGAGAGGTTGTAGGGGCTTGGTAAGAAAATCAAGGCTCTAAGGTATGGCCCCTTTGAGATACTAGAAAATGTGGGTAAGAATGCTTATCGACTTACTATACGACCATATATGTGCATTTACTTAGTTGTGAATGTAGAGAATTTGAAACTCTATGACCCTTCCATGTTAGACCAGGAATAGGAACAAGTACTACCTTGTGTTGAGGATTTGACACCAGATGCTCAGGCAAAGTTGATAGAAGATACAATTTTGCATAAGAGGTCCAGAACTACAAGGCAGGGGTAGCATGATCTTTGACAGATTGGATTGAAGGGACAACTTTTAGGCAAAGCTAAATGGCACACTAGAGAGAAGGTGGAGGAAAAATTTCCTCACCTCATTCACTAAAAGAATTTGGGGACAAAAAGCCTCCCAAAATGGGGAGGTGTGATCCAGATTGGAACATTATATTTTTTTTCATCCATCTCGATGCATTCAAATTGGAAGAGTGGAGAAATCAATTCACATGACCGTTTTTACCAGTAGGACCAAGTTTGGCAAAACAAGGTCTGAAACCTCCCTGGAGCATTTTGAATCATCGAATGACGATTTTTGGGAGTAAAAAATTGTCTTTCTTACATAGAAATATCTAATGTCGTTCTACACGATCTTTCCAACAACGCAAGTGTTGTGGGGAAAAATGCCTATGCAGGACGATCCTATCCACCTAAGGTGTGACAGTGCCTTAGAAACAAACAGAGACAGCTATTCTAGTATTCTTCCTTTATGAATTAAGAATGAAGAGAGATAGAGGGACTAACTGGTGTCTTCCGTTTGTCCCTCGATCTGGTCTCTCTTCTCTTTGAGGGTTCCCAGCTACTTGCCTTCTCGCTCGCCCAGCTTCAAGAGGTTTCTGCAAGATCACAAGAAGAGAACACTACACAAGACATGGATTCATATTCATAACTAGTTCAGGATTAGAAATAAACTAAACATACTAATGTAATCATACATCAAAGATACATCAGTATATAGGAGAAACCAAGATAGCTTTATTGATGAATAACAAGGTTCAGGAAGAGATACAACCCAGAGGGCTCCAATCCAGCATCTCCTTCCCAACAAATGGAATTCCTATCTTCACCCCCTTCAAATCATTAAGCACCCAATAGTTCCAATCTCAAACCAACAACAATTCTTTGCAATAACAAAATTCCAACCTCTCTAGATCTCATGGAGGAGAGATCCATATATAGATGTTTGGAGAGAGGATGAGTCAGCTTGAGATCTGACTAGTGTCCTCTCCCTCTGTCAGTTCTTGATTCCACTTGGAGGTTCTTGCTTCCACTTGGAGATTAGGAACCTCTTACTCATCACCAGTCGAATTCACTGAGGCAAGTGTCATTGAGGAAGATTCTGGAAGCTTCCTGGGTCTTGACACCTCTTGGAATGAAATTGCCATTTGGCAATTCTCGCTCAATGCACCCTGGTAGTGCTTCTACCTGCGTTGCAGTGTAGGTAGCCAGTGTTGGCTTTGACATTCAGCGCAGACAGCTAGTGGAGCCACTGAATTGATCCTGAATTGACTTGTTTTTGAGCATTTTCTGGTGGAGAACTTCTGTGAATTGCTGTGGTTTGTTAGCCTTGTTCCTCTAGGGGTAGGAACAACATGTTTAGGGACTTTGGATCCCTTAGATTATGGAAATTTCATGCTCAATGTTGTAAGGCACAAAAATGTCTATAACAGTTGCCCCCTAAAGTATGAGGCCATTTATCGGGTGAAATGCTTTATCAGGGGGATCCGAAGTTCATCCAATGCTGGGAGGAGACCTGTAATAAGATACAATACAATACATTATTTTTCATGCTTCTTTCATGATCTAGATGAGGCGGGCATTCCCATGCTCAGCTTTATAAATTCATTTTTCTGTACATAGAACAGACAATCGTCTGGTGGTAGACTGATAATTTTGATGAAATTATCATCCTTTGGGTAGGATGATTATCTGCTGCAATGATGTACATGTCAATGTCTTTATCTTTTCTGAATATATATCGCAGCCCGGATGGATGAAACTAGATCCGGGGTCTTCAAACTCATTCGATCTTCACTCTAAGTACAAGTCGATCCATGTGAGAAATGTTCTGAAGTCGAACATGGAAAGACATCGCTTGATTACCAGTCAATGAGGTAAACCATTAACAAGCACGAGAGGAATCACCGATAATGATAATGACCCTCAAGGTACTGCAGTACAATTCACGTGGTGTGAATAAAGGACTTGGCATCGAACACCACGCAAAATCTTTCGGTCGAAGGTCATTGATGTATACCTGTCACCGGAAGTGAGAAACTTGCCATTGAGGCATGCAAGCTTCAAAGTACTGAAGGGGTTGTTCCTAGATCAACTTCTTGGATAATGAGCTGATGTCGACAAGAAGCGATCCGTCAAAGGAGGGCCTTAATGAATCCCACATCAATGACACAGAACGGAGCTAATGATTTTGATGGAGGTGAAAACGATCTGTGACATATGATTCAGCGTGGCGGTCATGAAAGGATGAAGGATAATGTACGGCAGTGGATGGGACACGGTTGACTTTTCTGAACGACTTCTCTTGAACATATGGCGAAACTGATGCAATGGATTGGTAGCATTACCCCAAATATGGATGGTATGGCGAGACCATGGTGATGTGACCGGTGAATGAAACAACCCAACCCGATTGTGGTATGGAGGAAAAGTGTCATGTTCAAGAGCGACTTGCTACCATCAAAGTTTTCTTGAGTTTCTCCCAATTTTTCCCCAGTCATTGTTGACCAGTACCTCTTTATTTTTGTCAAGCTTGAGGAGGATAACATATGCTTGTTCTATAACCTGCCCTTCGGGCAAGCCCATCACTATGTTTTAACGAGCCTAGCGATAGTGAAACTCGTTCTCGTCTAAAGACAAGTTTGTCGCTATTTAGTGATTTTAACGAGTCTAATGACAAAGATAACTCGGTCCTTTTCATTTTTAGAGAGTCTGAAAAGGTACATAAAGTTAACTCCAAAATTCCTTTTTCGTCATCTAATCCCTTTAGTCCGAAAAAGTATAAAACAATACAGAAGGGATGAGTTTTCGATAGTTTTAACGAGCCGAACAAAACAAGCGCTCGATCTTTTTGTGCAATAATCCCTCAGGTCCAAAAAGATTAAAATCTAGAGGAGGGATAGCACTTCCTGTCCCTTTAACGAGCTGGAAGGCCAAGGACTCGGCAATCTTTTCATATTTTACGAGTCAGTTGAAAAGAGCTTAAAGAAGACTCGTCTTTTGAGGAACGAGTGATAAACAGGGTTAGCAGCTGATTCCAGGTACAGGTTGGAATTTTCCAATCACGGCAGTGTCACAAGGATGGCTAGTGAAATCACTCTTCGCAGCTGTTCCTCAAAATGGGTAAACAATCATATGGAGGTGAACGATCGGCCAAATGAAAAGTGGAGGTGACGGTGCAAACACGACCAAGGCTTTAATGGCTGATAACGTTACATTCACAGTGGTTATTTACCAGGTAGTGGTTCATTTTTTATTTTAAAATGAGCTTAAACGCTGGTGGAAACACTTGCTCATTGCTTATGTTTATTTTTTAACGAGCATGAAGTCCGCGTTAAAACTGCTCGGATCTTGCGTTTATTTTTTAACGAGCATGAACTGTGTGCTAAAACTGCTCGAATAACCCAGTCATATGATAAGAGTGTCTCATCAAGATTCTATTTTTTATGGAGCTTCATCTCAGTAAGCTTTGCTCCAGATCCTTTCATTATGCAAGTTCGGAAACGACTAATCCTACGAGTTTAAAGGGTTAGACCTACAGGTTTAAAGGGAGGACCTAAAAATTTAAAAAATAAATAGCCGCCCCTTGCTTGCACTCAAAAAGGTTCGCATGCCCCCAGGCATAAAGTACGATTTCAAAGTTACCTCTACTTCATTTCCGTCAAAACATTTGTTTCACCGAGAGAGGCCTACCTCTTTCAGGTTACCCAAAGATTGTCTCGTTAATCTTTCAAACAAGACACTTCCTCGGCAATGTCTACCGAAATAGACAAAGGTGAGCGACGAAGCCCGCCAACTCACATAACTTTGACAAAAGAATCTTATTCTAGAATAACCCCTCTTCCTAGACGGATGTTGTACAGACTAGTCATATTCTCCCGCGGAAACCTACCTTATACCCAAAGTTTTCCTGCCGAAGCAGACCAGGACGCATGCCCCCTGGGTTCCAATCATATCCTCCCGGATTACTCGCGCTCATCAGGAGGACGGACCGTGGGTTGAGACACTTCTTGCGTGAAGGGACCATTTAGGGATGGTACATGACTATTTGCGATGCGTGATCTGGGAAATGAAAGTTGGTCCACAAGCTTGACCACTCTTCCTTCATGCGGAAAAAACATTACTCTAAAGAGTGAGGAGACGATGGCTCCCATGCAATATATATAGTCTCGTCCAAGGAGTAGGTTATAATCCAAGGGTCCTTGAACGACCATCGCGTTCATTTGAACGGTCTTCCCTTTCAATGTTATGGGCACATTGGGGAGGATCCCTAAAGGTCGACTGGTTCCTTTATCAAAGCCTGATAGATTTCTCATTTCAGGCAAAAGCGCTGGTGAACTAAGCGCTTTCCAAGCAATAGAGGAAAGGATACTCACAGATGCCCCCTCATCAATGTTAGTGCCAGCCATTACCATTCTGTATATTTGAATGATAATTCTGAATGGTATGCTTGCTGGCAAACGGGGTCTGCCTAGTTGGTTCCAGTCGAAGGACACAACCAGGTTGCTTGGTGGTGGGACCGAATAGACGGCCGGGTATGACTCTGGCGAAGTTCCTTCCTGCGATAAAGGAATGGGCAAATTGCCCCCTTGTTCGTCGGAGTCTGTGTTGATGAAGAGAATTTGGACGGTGTCGTCTTTATTCTCTTCTGTGATGATATCATTCGAGGATAGAGCTTCTGAAGGCAAAACCGGGTCAACTGCCGCCTCAACCTTTTGAATTTCGTCAGGTATGGATTTAGACGGTTCATCCTCAATGATAGGTGCTTCGGCTGACCACCTGGGCGGGCCAGCCGGGTTCTCAACTAGTGAAGGACTTGGCAGGAGTTTTTGATATCCAGGAGGGAGTTGCGCTCGTAAAACCGGGCGATCTTCCAAAACTCTTTTAGCCTCGTCTAAGAAGGGACAACGGTGGATGGCATGGTCGCCTTCACACAGTTTACAGGGAAATCTAGCTTTCCCTCTCTGTCCTGTGACTTCACTTTCACTAGTTGACGGTGAGCTGTCAACATGGATATCAGAGGTTGACGCCACCGAATTGTGCAAATGGGGAGACCAGTCCCTTAGTATCCAAGGGATGCAGGGACAATCTCTGTGGAAGTGGTCTCCCTTGCATATGACACATGGCGATTTAGGCCTAGTCAGTGCTGTGTGTGGATTTTTGTCAGACGCCACTTGTTTGCCCCCAGTCGCTTTTGGCTCCTTCTTCTTCTTCTCTTTCTTCTTCTTTTCCTTCTTCTCCTTAGGAACTGGGTTTTTTGTCTTACCAGTTCCGTCAAGCGAAGAGGAAGGAGGAGAGGAATAATTAGATGAAGTAGAAGGCTGGTGGGCAACTCTGGTCTGGTTTAACTGTTGACTCGACTGTTCAGGAATAGTGGTGTTCTGAACGACATTGGTTGAAAAGAGCCAGACCGGCAAGCCAATTATCAGTCCTGGAAGCGACAATGTGGCCATATGGGGCGCACCAACATCTCCCCAAGAGGAGAAGGGACTAGGATTTCCACCAAGGGGAATTCCTTGGTTGGCGTGCTCCATTTTCTCAACCTAAAGATCAACGCAGGAATAAGGGGTGATTGTTCCGTTTAAAATAAATTTTAATGACGCTTTAGACACAACTTGATTTTTCAATTTTAAAGAGTCGAGAAAAAGTTAAAGACGACTCTAGTCTCCTTCGATGTTTTAACGAGCCCAAAATGACAAATGCTCGGATGGAATTTTTCCGTTATAGAGTCTGAAAAAGGCCAAACGGAACTGCTCTGGAGTTCTAGGCAGAGGGTGTGCCAAACTTTTCGCAAAACCGCAGAATACTTTTTAGGGTACGGGCGGTCGATCTTCCTGAATGCTGTGTTCAGTGCATTGCGATCAATAGGGCGGCCGACACGGCTTCCTAAGGATAAAGGTTTTATGCCTATAGGGGTCTCCCAATATATACGCGACGGTACGTGGGAGCACAATCCATACTGGCGCTATCGTCCCTCAGGAGGAATCACCCACCATCAACGAGATCGACAGTCACCAGGTTTTATGACACCGGAACACGTCTCTAACCTAGACCTCTATGTTGTGCGTTATGTTGCAAAGCGTTGTTAAGTTCATTCAATTTATTTTAGGTTGATCTTTTTAGAAGTTTTCCTTTTGAGGTTCACCACGAGATGTATGATACAATTCCTAAATGCAGTCTAAAGATGATAAGCAAGCTTTTTATATCTTTTCAACCATGAAAATCCTAGCTACTAAGGGAAAAGAAAGACACCATCTTTTCTCAAAGAGAAATCAGCACACTCTAATGCACTTTTCCTAAATCAAACATGCAAACTATCAAGATGCAAATGCACAATGCAGGTGTTTGTTTTCCGCTTTCTTAGTATTGATGCCTACAAAGAAAGCTTTTTGTACAACTTTGAATTTGCTTTTAAATGAAAAATACAAACAAGTTTACTTTTTTGAAATCAGAGAGGGTAGAAGAGATTACAACACTTAACGATTTTCGAAATGAACACTTGTTTCGACACTTAAAAAAGACAAATTCAAACCAATAAGCAAAAGCAAATGTATAATCAACTGTAAACAACCAATGAACTCTCTCCTAAGATCACAATCAACAGATCTGAATCAAGGGCTACAAGATGATTATTTCACTCTTGCGAAGGAAAACTGTAAATGACGCCACAAACACATAAAAACACTCACAGTCTTTTTGTACAAAAGGAGGTGGAATTTAAGCAGAGAAAAGGAGTTATCAGACTGGTACCTATGCTGGTTACAGGCTGCAAAAATCAGAGATCAAAACAAGGCAAAACAGAGCAGAGAACCCCAGCTGCACAAGGCCTAACTGGATCAGCGCAACCTCAACACAGAGGTTTTGACATTCAGCGCAGGTAGCCTTCACGGGACCTGCGTTGAAATGCAGAACCTCTTCACAGGGGTCGCGCTGAAGGAGAAATGAGAGTTTCTCACTGGGTTCTGGGTCACAGATTGCTGATTAATCTAAAGTTTCAGGCCAAATCAAAGCAACAAGCAAGGTACAATCAAAGGGATGCTTTGAGGGAGTACTAAGATCTATCACAGAGGATCATCAAATCATTTGTGAGTCCATTGTTCAGATCATAGACAAATCCAGTGATTGGATCAAAGCAGCAACTGTCTACTTTGCATCTGAGAATAGCAAATGCAGTTCTATTGTTGCTGTTGAGTCTATGAAACAAACAATGATGGAAACACAAATAAAATGACTAAACAGATCTCCCCAGCGGAGTCGCCAATTTGTTGTGGGGAAAAATGCCTATGCAGGACGATCCTATCCACCAAAGGTGTGACAGTGCCTTAGCAACAAACAGAGACAGCTATTCTAGTATTCTTCCTTTATGAATTAAGAATGAAGAGAGATAGATGGACTAATCGGTGTCTTCCATTTGTCCCTCGATCCGGTCTCTCTTCTCTTTGAGGGTTCCCAGCTACTTGCCTTCTCGCTTGCCCAGCTTCAAGAGGTTTCTGCAAGATCACAAGAAGAGAACACTACACAAGATATGGATTCATATTCATAACTAGTTCAGGATTAGAAATAAACTAAACATACTAATGCAATCATACATCAAAGATACATCAGTATATAGGAGAAACCAAGATAGCTTTATTGATGAATAACAAGGTTCAGGAAGAGATACAACCCAGAGGGCTCCAATCCAGCATCTCCTTCCCAGCAAATGGAATTCCTATCTTCACCCCCTTCAAAGCATTAAGCACCCAATAGTTCCAATCTCAAACCAACAACAATTCTTTGCAATAACAAAATTCCAGCCTCTCTAGATCTCATGGAGGAGAGATCCATATATAGATGTTTGGAGAGAGGATGAGTCAGCTTGAGATCTAACTAGTGTCCTCTCCATCTGTTAGTTCTTGATTCCACTTGGAGGTTCTTGCTTCCACTTGGAGATTAGGAACCTCTTACTCGTCACAAGTCGAATTCAATGAGGCAAGTGTCATTGAGGAAGATTCTGGAAGCTTCCTGGGTCTTGACACCTCTTGGTATGAACTTGCCATTTGGAAATTCTCGCTCAACGCACCCTGGTAGTGCTTCTACCTGCGTTGCAGTGCAGGAAGCCAGTGTTGGCTTTGACATTTAGCGCAGACAGCTAGTGGAGCCACTGAATTGATCCTGAATTGACTTGTTTTTGAGCAGTTTCTGGTGGAGAACTTCTGTGAATTACTGTGGTTTGTTAGCCTTGTTCCTCTAGGGGTAGGAACAACATGTTTAGGGACTTTGGATCCCTTAGATTATGGACATTTCATGCTCAATGCTGTAAGGCACAAAAATGTCTATAACAGCAAGGAGCGCATCCATCAGAGTCTGTATGCAAAAGTTATGCCACTCATAAGTTGACCTTCTTGTTTTCACACTTATAGTTTGGGAGGATGTCGAATCAATGGCCATTATTCATGGAAAAGGGGCTACCACGTGTTTGTAATGTAAAAGACTCTAGAAGAGTCTATATGGTAACTCTAGTTAAAAGTGGATGTTGTTAAAATTAACCACTAGTAGGTTACCAGGCTGTGTTATAACCAGGCCACTAGGAGGAAGAGGCATTCCATTCTTTCGAGAGACTTATGTTCCATAACTAAGCAAAGATAGCCAGAAGAGATAGGAGGTAGAGCACATAGAGAGGATTTTTGCACTGTAGCAGCCCACGAGCCATAAGCATTACTTCTTTGTACATGCAACCATATTTTCCAGACAAAGAAAGAGAGCGAAGTGAAATCACCTTCCAACCGGGTTTTCTCCTGAAAGGGTTTCCCAGAGCATATTTTGTGTCTTATGCGTGTGAGATTATTTTATTGTTCTTTACTTTTCTGCATAATTTCCATTCACATCCATGCACTACTTATAGTAAAATCTACAGATCCAGAAATTAAATAAAATTTTAATAGTGTATAACTTCATAATTTTAATATAATATTGTCATACATGTTGTGACGAATTGTCCATTAGAATATCCACAACAGTTTATAGATAAAAGGAGGAAAATGGATTCCATTCTTTCAAGTGCATTTGTTCCATAGCTATGCAAAAAATAGCCAAGAGGGATAGGAGGTAGAGCATACAAAGAGGATTTGTACATTGTAGTAGCCCACATGCTATATGCCATAATTATTTGTACTCATAGCCATATTTCCAATTAAAGAAAGAGAGTGGAGCAACCTCACCTTCTAGTTGGGTTTTTCTCCTGAAAGGCTTCCTAGAGCATATCTTGTGTCAAATGTGTGCGTGAGCTTTTATTTTTTCATTCTATAGTTTTTGCACAATTTTAATTTGCATGCATGCAATATTAAGAGTAAATATAGAGATCGAGAAATATAATAAAAATTGTAATAGTGTATAATTTCAGATTTTAAATATAATTTTATTAGATCTATTATGATGAACTGTCAAGTAGAATATCCATGACAGTTTACAGATCATTTTGATTGGTGGAAAGTGAAAAAATAGATGACACGTGACACCTCTCATGAGATTCCATGTGGCATGATGATACCATGTTGAGATCATCATGTGGATCTCCAATAACCCCTAGGTCACATGGGGCAGCCACGTGGTCATATGGGGGCCAAAGATCAAAAGGTGAAAACGTCGATCCAATTCTTTGTCATATGAAATGGTTGTAAAGGGTCACATCATCGGCCTTTTTTATTGCAATGGGTAAAACTTCCATGGTATAAAGCATAAAATAACATGGCCCATGGTCTTCTTGTCCCAAACCTCGGGATCACTCGGGTAGTATAGATATGAGATTTCATCCATCGTTCAATCACATAAAGCATTTGAACAAAGTACACAAAAGGATCAATTTTGTGGATGGAAAATAGTTCGAGGTTGTTTTAAATAATATCAATATGAAGGAGTCAATTTTGGTTAATGGTTACGGTTATGGTTTATTAAGGTCGAAAGTTCGAGGTCTTACGAATGTGAATTGTAAGCAGTGACCATATTCTATTGGCAGAACTTATAGCCGTAACATTGGCCACCATAACATTATCTTGGCCCACACATATGCATATGGGCAAATCCGACCATTTCACAACAAGCCAGAGAGGACCATCTAAATAAAGTTTGCTAGAAAAGCCACAGTGGTTATGTCTTGATCGATGTGTATATATTTGGGCAATGTCGACCCTATCATAATAAGCCACACATGATTACTTACATAAAAGGTTTCCAACAAAGCCAATAAACATATAGATCAACATGGAACACATGGGAAATGTGTTGGGCCCTAGTATTTCAGCAATAATGCTGCAACTCCTGGAACTCCCTTCTTTAATTTTATCAACTCGGTAGTTCGTAACAAACTTGGAAGCGACGGTACTATATGCACAAGTACTAGCTCTTGCCGCATCTGTCATTTGACCAGCTAGCACAATTCCGCTAGGAGCTTAAGCCAACTTCAATGAGCTCTGAGAAGAAGCTTTTTAACTGATGGATGAAAGCTAACTCAAAGAAGGTTAATCTACTTGCAGAGAGAGACTGGAAAGCTGAAAGGAAATGTAAACCCTAGCAAACCCTAATTTTACCAGCTAGCCCTACTGATGCAAGAAAGAGGATGCCAGCTACTGAAAGAGATGACATTGACTTCTAGGAAGGTAAAATGCATGTGTCTAAGCTACTTGTACATTAACATCTGAAAAAAAATCTTTTTGTATTTTTGTATAAGTTGTTAGAATTATCATGCATGTGCTTTTAACTGGTTTTGACTGTGCAGAGGTGGATTGGCAAGAGGAAATGCTTGCAGAAGGTTGGGAACATTTGAAGAGGGCCTAAGGGGTCCCTAGAACCCTTCTAGAGAGTTTCACAGTGATCGGATCTCAAGAAACCTCTTTCGTGAGCTTCTACAGGAAGTCTGCAGGGGTTCTACAGGATGTTTTGGAATTTTCTACAGGATGTCTGTAATTTTCTACAGGATGTTCAGAAATGGGATTTTGGAGGATGGATGGAGGAAGAAAGATGAAGGAGTGGGTATGGAGGTGAGATAAGGGTGTGAGGAGGTCCAGGACTTGGGGAATGGAGCTGAGAAGTGGCGAGGATGGTTGGATTTGTTCAAGGAGAGGTAGAGCAATGTTGCACAACAATATGGGAATTTAGGGCAGAGTGAGCAAATGGCAAACGTAAGGCAAGGATTCTAAGTAGAGGATGAAGCAGGTGGGATTGATGGAGAATGGGTAGATAAAGAAGGATAACAGGTGCTCTACAAGTTGTTTTTCAAACGAAACAAACAAGGATTTGGAAAATCAAAGACCTAGTTACGTTAGTCTATTCTGACCTAGATAACAGCAAAGAAATGGAACAGAAGTTTATTTGTACTGAAATCAGATGAAATAACTATGCAACGAAGCAATCAAGAATCTGAACATGTAACCAACTTCTGCAATTAAAAATTGAACACTAATGATTGCATGGCGAAGCAAAGACAATGTTTTTGGTGGCAGCAAGGTCACCTTGATCCCAGCTCCTGATCCCACTGAGGGAGAGGTGAAATCAGAGGTGCTTGATGGCCCTTTTTCTGAATATCTTCCCTGTTATTAACCTATCAACTCAATCTGAACATGAAAATCCTTTTTAATCATCAAAAGCAACCTAAACAACAAAACAAGATTTAAATCTAAATAGCAGATTTTATTCTAAGAATGCAACAAAAACACATAAAGGTAAACAAAGGAGGTACTGGGCACTTGAGATGGGCCCAACCCCAAGAGCTACAGCCTCCTAAGAGAGATTTAGAGCTGGTGCAAAGCTGGATTCATCTTTATTGATCAAAAGAATAGTTACATTCCAAAAACTGTCCACAAGGAAAACTTGAAAATGTGTTGAAATGCAGAGCTAATCTATTGCCTAAAAAATGACTAAAATCGAACTACAAACTAGCTAACTTCTGCCTACAAAGTGACTAACTGAAATGAGACCCTAAGCCTTCTTATTTATATGAATTGAGGACCCCAACAACCCTCCTAAACTTTAGGAACTCGGCTGCCAAAACTTGTAGTTAACAACACTTTTACTAGCACTTGCTTGGCTGCCCTTGTGATAATCTATTTGGTGGCCCTTGAACTCTGAGCTGATGGTGGAGAATTCGAGGTAAGGGCCCATAAATGAAGGGGACAACTTCCTACAAATCCTCTCCCTTGTTCTTCCACGAATTTGGCTGCCAACATTAAAACCTTTGATTTTGTCTCAAAATTGACTAAAAATCTACACAAAGCACCCATTAGACTTGTTGGCATAATGACTAACCCAATTCACTCTATTAGCATAAATATAATAAAAAGCATGCAATAAACTAATGATAATGGTGGATTAAGTCGAATTAGGAGGTTGAATGAGCCCATATAAATATCCTTTTTTGGGGCTCATCAAAAGGTTTGATGTGGTAATGGTCTCATTAGCTTTGGAGTTAGCCCTCTCACAATAAAATGATTGTTGAAACATACCCTTGCAAGTAGCACCGAGGCAGCTGAGTTGGTAGCACATGTGAAATATACTCGCAATGTAGCAAGTTTGGCATCTGCCAATTGACAATTTTGTGCATATTTTATTTTTGAAATGTATTTATTGTTTATGGCATCGATAACACACTAACTGTGTATGGTTTGTAGTATTGGCACTGGAATTTGGGGATTCTATCTAGCGTGCTCAAAAATGGATAATTGCAGCGCATTCAATTTAATATATAGTTCTTACAAGGTTATTTTGAGTTTTTGAGGACATTATTGGTCCAAATTCAGTTATGGAAGAAGCATGCTGATTAGGGATTAATGGTGGATGATTTTGAAGGCTTGAAAGCCTACGTAACATATATTTTATGATCATAATCTCATTTTATATGTTTTAAGTGTTCACGAGTTAATTGTAGGGGTTTTGGAAGTAAGGCTAGAACTGAATCCAAGAAGATGTTTGAGTGCCCAGATTGATGATTAAGTTGGAGTAAAGTATGGTTATTTGCATGATAGGAAGTGAGAAAGATTGTTATGAATGTACTCATAGTGGTAGCAGTATTTGCAGGATGTGATAATGATTGTTGCAGTGATAGGTTTTGTTAGTTATAGTCGCAGTGATCATAGTGATAGTGTGTGCAAGTTGAAATGATGATGCTAACATGTACAAATTATGATGGCCAAAACAATGCTTACAGGTTTTGATTATTTCTCTTTATAAATAGATAAATATTTATGATGACAGTGAATCAAATTTAAACGTGATATGAAATAGAGGTTCATAAGGAGTTGAAGAAAGAGGTTGGAGCCTCAATCAAGTTGGATCTTAGAGGAGGTTGGATCTTGCTCATCATTGAGCTCGATGGCTCAATCAGGTTGTATCCTACATTGAGCAAATTCTTCCATTCTTTCGAGGTTGGTACCTTAATCAGATTATAGCCTACCACGAGTGCAAGCTTGCATATCTTGGGAGTAGGTGCCTCCTGCAAGTTGTAGCTTGTGAATCTATGTAATGAATTGAAGACAAAGAAGAAGAAGATTTGTGGTTTTCTCTTGTATGGGTTTCCACGTAAAAGGCTTGTGTCGCTTTGCAATGTGATGGGTTCTTATTGATATGATGATATTTTGATGATGCATTGTTTTAGTTAATGACATGATGCTTAGGGTTATTATTCATTAATATATGATTGATTGATTATGAAAAAATGTCAAATGGTGAAATTGAACTCACATTGATTCACTGCCCTCCGCCAACCCCCACCCCTCTCGGTGTGACCTTTGGGCCAACAAATAGAAGAAGATTTTTTTCGTAGAGTATTAATACGAGTAAAAGTGTTATGATATCTAAATTTCAAGAGAAATTGTGGTGTAATAAAGAATTATAGAATATGAAAAAGTTAAATTATTATAAAGATGTCATCAACCCTAATCTAGAAGACTAAAATATCGTTCTATTATAAGGAAGAAAAACTACATTATTAAAATAATAAGAATAAATTTTAATAGACTTTATAGTGAAACTAAGAGTTAAACATTTCCAAAAATACTATAGAATAAAATATTTTTTAATTTTCATGATATTAAAAATTCAATATATACATGTTTTTTTTGAAATTTCATATTTTTACTTATATTATATCTTAATTTCAAAACATTTATAACAATATCAATCTCTACTTTTTAAATCATAAAAAATTAAGAATATTCAAAATATGCATCACCTAAAATCACATAGAGAAACCTAGAGTCTCCCACGCGCGCTCTGCTGCCCTCTACGAGCATCCCCCTACAAACCCTCCTCTAAGCCATGGTTCCAGAGGGAGGCTCTCAGTGTCCTTCCTCCCTCCCCCCTGAGCTCCTAGCCTTCAAGCAGCTGGTGGGCGAATGCAACAAGCACCCAATGACAGCCTCTCAGCAGAAGTTTGCCAAGAAGATGGAAACAATCCCGACTGTCGCACTCCTAGTTGAAGGGCCCTATCATGTTGCCATGAATGTTGTAGAAAGAGGACTCATCGGCCAGTTTACTAGGTTATGGCCATCACCAAGAGCCATCGAATCTGGGTGCAACACAACTAGAGACCGCTAGTCTCAAAAGGAATAAAATGTCATTTTGTTGGTAAGGGCTACTTCGTTTTCATTTTTGAATGCATCGAAGATAGGAAACTCATTTTCAAAAACGAGCCATGCTTCATGGGACCTCAGGGCCTTTACCTGAACAAATTGACCCCGGGCTTTGATCTAGCCCAAGATGTGCCCTTGGCTATTCTTGTTTGGGTGCATCTCCCCCATTTACCCTTGCACTGTTGGAGCCTGAAGACTTTAGAAACCATTGGAAACACCCTTGGAAAGTACATTGATAGAGTAGATAGGAAGGGAAAATACTCTTGTGCCAGAATTTGTGTCGAGGTAGATCTGGAAGTTGGGTTCCTAGAAGCTATAAAACTAATAGTGGTAGATTGGTCACATGTGCAAGAACTGGACTACGAACAACTGCCCTTCAAGTGCAGGTACTGCCATGGATATGGGCACTTTACAAGAAACTGCAAAAAGAAAAATGAAGAAGAAGCAAAGAAAACAAAAGGAGACCAATGGACAACGATGCAGAAAACAACCACATCAAAGCAACACAACAAATAGAGAGGGAAAGGGGCACAAGCAGGAAACAGTGTGCCATCCTCAGAATTGCATCCGGAAGGGGAAACACCCCCATGAACAGACCTTCCTGTTGGCATTATGGCTAAAGTGTTGTCCTTGATGGCAACCCATTCAGATGATAGATCACTGTACTTCAAGTCAGCAGCAGAGGTTGATGATCAGCTATCAAATATTGAAGAAAATAAGGGGTACGCAGGTACACCTTACAGAAAGTGCGTACCCGCAGGTACACCGTGAAGGGACCGCGGCCAGATACGCAGGTCAGCCGTTCAGGAGGTGCGTACCCCCAGTGCACACATTTCAAGGCAAAGAAATTCACATGTGGGGTTTTCTTATGTTTTACTCTTGGTATTTAGCCGACGGTATTGGGTTATTATGGTGTCGGCTCGTGGTATTGATCCATGTTTTAAGGAAGAGCTTTCCTATATAAAGCAAAGGAGATCATTTGGCTTGTGCAAGTTTTGGGTTGAATATCTTATGTGGGCTAGATCTGGTCTAGATCTAAATAAGGCGAATCTACTGATGGACTGAGATCTCTTCGGCGCATGTTCAGATCTGTAGATCTGACTGTCTGGGTTATTCTTGAAGTCTTGAAATCATCTATGCCCGAAGGTACGCAGGTACAGTGAAAGAAAAGTGCGCCGGTACGCAGGCACAGAAGCGTTGCAGGTGCGCCGGTACGCAGGCACAGAAGCGCTGCAGTTGCGGAGGTACGCAGGAAGTCTATTTGGCACAGTGCGTGGGTACGCAGGTGCACAGTTCAGAACAATGCGTACTGGACGCAGGCATTACATGGGTGAAGTTGCGTACTTCTCTTGAAATCAATTTAGCTGTTCATATTTATCATTGCTGTGTTCTGGGTTTTGAAGTGATGTCTGGTTTCTGGTATTAGGTTCTGATAACAGCAGTGATTGAGTGAATGATTATGATTAGCTTCAGAATTGATGAATGAATGGATCAGGTTCTTAATGATCTGATGGACTAGATCTGATTGATGACTCTCATTGTATATGTATTGATCTAGTGATTGGGTGATTCAGAAGGTTGTTTGATTATGAGCTTCAATGTTGTTGTTGGGTCCAGTATGAAAATTGGATGAAATGTGGCCTTTCAGATTATGTGTTGTGCTTTAGTGTATCCAGTATGAAAATTGATGAAACGTGGTATCTGGAGGAGAGAAGATTGTAGGCCGGCGCCTACGTACTAGTATCTAAGCTATTACAAGAGCTAAGGGAAATCTTTGGAGCATTGTAGCAGGTAGCAGCCTACGTACTAGTAAATGAATCGGCTAGTACAAGAGCAAAGGGGGTTGTAGCTCCCGTACTGGTATAAGACTGCACCAGTACAAATATTGTAAAAGGATTTTCTTATTAAGAAGAAGATTGAGATGACTTGCAGCAGTATTATTTCCAACACTTCCCTCAAACTCCTTCGTAGCCCTCAGCACACAAGAGGAAACCCTTACTATGGAAAGTGATGCGGAAAAATAGGAAAACCCCTCACTAATTGAGGAAGGAAATGCAGGGGCCTCCCCGGCCCAAAATGACTCCCCAGAAAGAGAAAACCTGCCATCCTCTTATGCAGATATGACAAGAAAAAAGCCACTGGATCTAACGGGCTCATTGGAAGATGAGACAAATGAAAGACCATCGAATAGGGCAACGAGGAAATCCCTCAAGGAAGCCAGAGAAGAAGAAGCAGAGAGGCAAAAATGCAAGGAAGTTAGTCCACTCTAGAAATGTCCATAAGTCAAAGTACCAGAGCTCGACCACCAAAGGGAGGCCTCTCCTCCCCCACCCCAAATAAATAATGTGTATAGTCTCTTGGAACTGTAGAGGCTTGGGGAACCACATGAAGTGATCCGGATTTAAACAGGAACGCAACAAATTACAGAGATAACCATATACACAAAGATGCAGCGGAAATAATACTTCATTTCATTAATGGAAAACACTGAAATATGCTTACAACCAGAAATGGAAATAAACCAGCTAGGGCGATGGTAGCTTATCTCTGAGAAGAGATGTGATGGCTACATGCCTCTGAACTGTGTTACAATGAGGCTCGAAGGCCTATTTATTGTTGAGAAACAATGGAAAACCCTTAACATTCCAAAACCTAACCCTAGGAGATGAAACGCCAAACTGTGGGCCCCGTTTGGGGTAAATTGGTACATCAACTTCCCGGGGTCGTAACTTTGGCATATGATCTCCATTTGACGCAAAAAATAGCTCATTAGAAAGATCTATCCGAGCACTATCATTGTTGGAACGGGCAACATCGGTCCATTCCATGGAACCATGTTGCCCCCGGATTCCCAAAAAAACGTCGTTTAGGGCCTCAAAACGGCTCCGGAAGTTCAGGACCCGAAAAACTGCTAAAAATAGTAAGTTGTGCTACAATTAAGGAAACTGAAAATGCTGAGAAAGACAATGGTGGGAGTCCAGGTGGACTTGGCAGGTGGCCACGAATATCCACCTGGATCATTCCTCCCCCCTTAGGAAGCAATGGTCCCCATTGCGTTGAGCTCCTCCATGAGATGAGGAAACTTTTGCTGAACTTGTTCCCTGGTGAGCCACTTGCCTTGCTGAAGGAGTTGGCCTGCTTTGACAACTTGATACAGTTGGATATTCTGTTGGCGAGTGTTCTTGATCTGTGTGTCCATGATTCGATCAGTTGCAGCTTGTTCCATGCAATCTGGATTTAATTCTGTGGGTTTGAGCTGTTCTGCAATGTCGGATGTGTCTAGCAATGGTGGAAAGTATGGCCGAAGGCGGTCCACATTGAACACTGGGTGCAGGCCAAGGAATGGGGGAATGCTGAGCTCAAATGTATTGTCTCCCATAGCCTTAGTAATGGTGTAAGGACCATATCGGAGTGGTCTCAATTTCCGATAGGCTCCAGTAAGGCGTTCCTTTTGCAAATGCAACCAGACTTTGTCGCCCACCGGAAACTTGTGTGGCACCCGATGTTGATCATGTCGCTGCTTGTACTTGGCATTTGATTTCTCAAGAATGTCATGGACCTGCTGGCGAATATGTTGGATGCGCTCAATGAAGCTGTTGGCCTTATCTATTTCGGACTGGACATGAGCTGAATTTATGTGAGTAGCTGCAAGTGGCATGGCCACATCAATGGGGCATAGTGGCTGGAATCCCAAACCCACCTGAAAAGGGCTATGGCCAGTGGAGCTGTGAAGAACTCGGTTGTAGCTGTGCTGAACATAGGGTAGGCTCTCGTCCCATGTGCGTGGATGCTTTGAATTATACATGCGCAGAATGTGCACAATCATCCTATTGACAACCTCTGTCTGGCCATCAGTTTGAGGATGGAAGGATGTGGACTTCGTGAGTTTGGTGTCCAGCATTGACCAGAGACTGGACCAAAATGTGCTGAGAAACCGACTGTCCCGATCTGAGATGATAGACTGTGGGATCCCAAAGTGCACCCACACTCGTTCAAAGAAGAGTTTAGCAGTGGCTTCTGCTGTGATATTCTTCTTGCAGGCCACCATAATGGCCATCTTCGAGAACCTGTCGACGACCACAAAAACACAGTCATTTCCATGCTTAGTGGAAGGAAGGCCTGACATGTAATCCATGGAGATGGATTCCCAAGGTCTACTAGGGGTAGGCAACGGGGTATAGAGGCCGTGCTTCTTAATGGTCGATTTGGCAATGGCACAGGCAGTACATGATCTGACGTACTTCCCAACATCCTGTCGAAGATTCGGCCAATAGAAATAATTTTGCAGTACTGCCACTGTTTTCTCGACCCCGAAATGCCCAAGAGCCTGACTGTAGTGTGCTTCCCAAATCATCTTGGCACACTTGCTTGAAGGAACACAAAGGTGACCGAGGTGGCATAATAGGGCATTCTGGAGGTGAAAATCTGCAACATGCCGACCCTCCAAGAGTGTCTGGTATGTGTGGCCAAATTCTGGGTCGCTTTTGTAGAGAAGTGGCCAATCAGAAGTCTCGTGCCCACAAGAGTTGAGCACGGTGGTGAACGCCATGATCGGTGGTCGACTGAGGCAATCTGCAACATTATTGGTGCTGCCCTTCTTATACTTGATATTCAAGTGGAACTGTTGCAGGTATGTAGACCATTTCTGATGGCGATCATTCTGCAATTTCCCTTGGGTCTGTATGAACTGCAGGGGTCGGTGGTCTGTGTGGATGACTGTTTCCTTCCCCAAAATGTAATGCTTCCATTGTCGACAGGCCTGTACAATGGAATACATCTCTTTATCATAAGTGGGGTACTTCCGGACTGTGTCTGAAAGTGTTTCACTGTGATATGCCACTGGATGTCCATGTTGAGTAAGGACTGCCCCAATAGCATAGTCAGAGGCATCTGTCTCGACCTCAAATGGTTGTTGTAAATCTGGTAACGCGAGCACTGGTGCCGTGCAGAGGCGATCCTTCAACTCCATGAATGCCTTCTGTTGAGATTCGGACCAAAAGAATTTTGCTTTCGCCCCTCCCTTGGTGACTTGACTCAAGGGCCAAGAAATATGAGAAAACCCCAACACAAACCTGCGGTAGAAGTTGGCAAGACCCAAAAAGCTGCGGAGCTCTGTTAGAGTGGTTGGAGAGGGCCAATCTCGAATGACTTGGATCTTGGCTGGATCGACATGCACCCCCTGTTCATCAATGATGTATCCCAGATACTGAACCTGGGTCATGCCAAAAGTGCATTTCTCCAAATTGGCACCTAGCTTGTGTTGCCGCAGTGTTTGGAGAACCTGTCGGATGTGGTGGAGGTGCTCTTCCCAACTCTTGCTGAAGATCAGAATGTCATCCAAGTATACTACTACAAAGGAGTTGGTGAATGGCCGCAAGATGTCATCCATTAGCCTCATAAAGGTTGCAGGAGCATTCGTCAATCCGAAAGGCATAACCAACCATTCGAAGAGGCCCTCCTTGGATTTGAAGGCAGTCTTGCACACATCAGAGGGTTCGATTGGTACCTGGTGATATCCTGACTTCAGATCGATCTTGCTGAAATATTTCGCCCCCTTTAGTTGGTCTAGGAGGTCATCAATCCGCGGGATCGGGTACCTATTACAGACAGTGATCTTGTTCAGCGCCCGATAGTCAATACAGAGTCTCCATGTCCCATCCTTCTTCTGTACCAACACGATCGGGCTCCCATAGGGCGATGAACTCGGACGGATGTGACCTTTCTGCAGGAGCTCCTGAATCTGCCTCTTGATTTCATTGTTCTCCAGAATGGAGCGCCGATAAATTGGTCCATTGGGTATCGGCGCACCTGGGGTCAGATCGATGGAGTGCTTGACTTGACAGTGCAGAGGAACCCCTGCCGGGGAGGTGAAGATGTCCTCGTACTCCTCCACAATCTTTTCCATCTGTAGTTGTCATGCAGAGGGACCCCGTCTGGAGGCCGCGGCCACTGTCTTCTTCTTTCCTTGAGGGCGTATCATCAGGAAAACAAATTTCCTGGTTTTGGAAATGATCTTACTGCATTGTTTTGCAGTAATCAAAGAGATGGCGGCAGGTGGTGCTACCTCTGGTATCCTGAACAACTTATTTCCCAATGTAATAATAACAGCACGGGGCCTTGATTCATACACAGCATGTCGCTTCCACAAGTATGGTTGTCCTAGTAATACATCACAAACTTCAAGGGGAGAAATGTCACACAATACCTCATCCGTGAAGGGCTTGATGTTGTATGGAAGGCGACACTGCTGGCTCACGCGAAGATCTCGTCCTTGGTGAAGCCACCCAATGGTGTATGGTTGTGGATGTGCTGTGGTCGGTAAGCCCAACCGCTTCACGACCTCTACTGAAATGAGGTTTTTTGACTCCCGCTATCAACAATGAACTGTATCGGGGAGCCCTTTACCCACATCTGGGAGTGGAAGAGACGCTCCTCCTCCTCTGGATCTTCGGGTTCATTTTTCTGGATCTTTGCGGTAGCAACAGTGGCGCTGGGATCCACATCAATGATCTGCTTCCCTTTTTCATACCCCTTATCGGGTTCTGACTCAGAGTCGGAACATGCATCTGATTCTGAAACCTTTAGCTCAGCCACCAGTGACTGCTTGGCCCGAAACTCACTTGTGTTGTGAGTGGAGCTCTTATGGAACTCGCACCATTTTCCAATGTCCTTTCTCGGCTTCACGACACTGTTCTTTGCTTGCAGCTTTGGCTGGTTTTCTTGGGCTGTCCCGCCTTGGCTTTGTCCTTTGTTCTGTGGTTTATGGGCACCTTTCCCCTGCTTTGGATTCGCAGATCCAAAGTCTCGCTTCTTTTGTTTAAACTTCTGCTCGACCTTGACGGCATATCGGTATGCTGCGCCGAGCGAGGGGATGTTTAGGAATTGTATTTCTTCCTAGATGTACTTGTGCAGGCAGCCACAATATTTGAGTATCAAATGTTGCTCCGAATCCTTGATACCCAACTTTGTGCGAAGGGTATGGAAAAGATTGGTGAACTCCGGCACGTCTTGGTCCCTTCCCTGCCGCAACGTGGTCCACTTTATGTATTCATCCTCATAGCTTCCAACAGGGTAGTACTGCTCCTTGATGGCATCCCGGAATGAATCCCAGGTGGGTGCGGCTGAAAATAGTGAGCCAGTACTTTCATCCTTCTGCTCGCAGTAGGTTTCCCACTAGTCCTTGATATGGGGGGCTGCTTTGAGAAGAGCAAAAACAATCTTTTCCCGACTCGAAAATTCATGAACAGAAAAATAACCCTCTAGCAGATTTAACCATTTATCTACGGCATCTGCGTCTATCTGACCCTCGAATATGGGGATTTAAAAATTAACTTGTACCTTAAAGGGTGTGGCATTTCTAGAGTAGCTGCTGGAAGCCGATGCGTCGCTTCTAGGTAGCCGCTGAAGGATCTGGGCAAAGTTGTCCATCATCGCGTTCCGTTGTCGCTCGAGGGCTTCTTCGAGCAAGATTTTGATGGGATCTCCTGCCCCCTCGTCTTTCTTCTCATCCGCCATGGGAGGCCGTCGGGATTTGCGAGGCTGGTCTTGCAAAGGCTCAACCAGTTCAAGCCCTAACTTCTTATATCCTGACCTTGTTGGGGACATGCAAAGAAAAACAGAGAAAAAGCAGACCGCTCTAATACCACTGATCCGGATTTAAACAGGAACGCAACAAATTACAGAGATAACCATATACACAAAGATGCAGCGGAAATAATACTTCATTTCATTAATGGAAAATCCTGAAATATGCTTACAACTAGAAATGGAAATAAACCAGCTAGGGCGATGGTAGCTTATCTCTGAGAAGAGATGTGATGGCTACATGCCTCTGAACTGTGTTACAATGAGGCTCGAAGGCCTATTTATTGTTGAGAAAAATGGAAAACCCTTAACATTCCAAAACCTAACCCTAGGAGATGAAACACCAAACTGTGGGCCCTGTTTGGGGTAAATTGGTACATCAACTTCCCGGGGTCATAACTTTGGCATATGATCTTCGTTTGACGCATACAATAGCTCGTTAGAAAGATCTGTCCGAGCACTATCATTTTTGGAATGGGCAACATCAGTCCATTCCATGGACCCATGTTGCCCCCGGATTCCCCAAAAAACGTCGTTTAGGGCCTCAAAACGGCTCCGGAAGTTCAGGACCCGAAAAACTGCTAAAAATAGTAAGTTGTGCTACAATTAAGGAAACTGAAAATGCTGAGAAAGACAATGGTGGGGGTCCAGGTGGACTTGGCAGGTGGCCACCAATATCCACCTGGATCATGAAGGCTGCAACAGTTAAAGATCTCATGAGAATAGAAACCCCAGAGATCCTCATGCTCCAAGAGACAAAAATAGAAGGGGAAGCCCTTCTTGAGTTAAGTAGAATGCCCTGGAAGACCAAATCTGGAATGGTAGTAAGCGCAAGGGGAACCTCAGGAGGACTTGCCACAGTCTGGATGGAGGACCTGTTCCAACTGGAGAATTCCTTTGAGACTCAACATTGGATTTACATCGAACTCAAACATAAAGCAAGTAAGCTCACTCTTGCCCTATTTAATCTTTATGTTCCTATGCTTTACCTTGAGAAAAAAGAGTGTTGGCAAACACTTATAGATTTTGTAGAATGCCATTCCCCCATGAACATTGTAATAGCAAGAGATCTAAACATCGTTCTCGACCTAAAAGAAAAAAGATGGGGCAAAAATAGCAAATATCCATTGCTACCCCTTGTGGAAGACATAATTCAGCAATGGGATCTTCTAGATCTTAAACCCAAAAAGGGGAGATACACTTGGACAAACAACATAATAGGGGTAGTTCACATCTCAGCCAGGCTTGACAGATTTCTAGTGCAGAGCACTCTTTTTATGGACAAAAGAATAGGATCAATGAGAATCCTACCAAAACTCACCTCAAACCATAAACCCATCCTCTTGCAACTAGATGAGGAAGAAAACCTGGGGCCCATACCGTTTCACTTCATACCCTTGTGGATAGAGCAGGAAGGGTTCATGGAAGTAGTTAAAAAGGCCTTGTCCACCATGGTCATCGGGTCACCTAGTTATGTTTGCGAGAAAAAAGTAAAAGAAACCAAAGCAACTCTAAAAGAGTGGGTCAAAACGCCTTCCAACACCTACACCACACATAGAAAAGAAACTTTCCAACAATTAGTATATTTGCAGTTGGAGATGGAGGACAAATATGTAACCACACATGAACCAGAGAAAGAACAAGTAGCCCAATTTGCCTCTTTCAGCTCTTTCAGAAAAGAAGAAGAATTCTAGAGGCTTAATTCTAGAAGCCTATGGGTGAAAGAAGGTGACCGAAACACAACCTTCTTCCACAGACAGTTCAGAGCACGACTCTCCTAGAATCACATTTCGGAAATCATCACAGCAGATGGGACAGTTGCCAAAGGTTTTGCCCAAGTTAAAGAAGTTGTTGAAACTCACCTTTAGCGGTTATACTCAAAGGATGGAATAGGAGATGAGGTGATCTCCAATTACTTCCTCTCCCAAATCCATTCCTTTGTCAACGAGGAGAATAATTCAAACCTTATGAAGCTCTTTACTGAGGAAGAAATCAGTAATGTAATCTGAACCATGGAGCCTGACAAAGCCCCAGGCCCAAATGGTTTCTCGGCACATTTCTACAGAACCTGCTAGACAACCATCAAATCTGACCTTCTAAGAATGGCAAAGGCTTTTCAGAAAAAGGCTAAAGTGGGAGGCATCACCAAATCCACCTTTCTCGCCCTAATACCTAAAGAAGTGAATCCAACCACCTTTGACAGATTTAGGCCTATTTCACTATGTAATGTCTCTTACAAAATTCTTGCTAAATTGCTTGCAAATAGAATAAAACCTCTACTATCTAAGCTCATTTCTCCCAGTCAAGGAGGATTTGTAGTAGGAAGACATATTTTAGACAATGTGATACTTGTTCAAGAATGCATGCATTCCAGTAATCAGGAATGAGCAAGGGATGTTGTTCAAGTTGGATATGACCAACGCCTTCGATTGGGTAAAACTATCATTCCTCTACAAAGTCCTTCTTACCTTCGGATTCAACCCATCTTTTGTGAATATGATCAAGGCTTGCATAGATAAACCATGGATTGCCCCGCTGGTTAACGACCGACCTACCTCTTATTTCCAAGCTTCAAGGGGACTAAGGCAAGGACGTCCACTATCCCACTTTTTGTACATAATAATGGCAGACACCCTAAGCAATAAACTGAAAGCGGAAAGAAATAAAGGTACTCTCCCGGGCATCCGACCGACAATTGGACTAGAACCAATCAACCATGCCTTGTTTGTAGATGATTCTCTTTTCTTGGGAGGAGCTTCCACAAGAATAGCAAAGGAATTCAATGGGTCCTGGCAGAGCTTCTGCACCATTTCAGGAGCACTCATTAATAAAAGAAAAAGTGCAGTGTACAGATGGAACACAGAGGAGCACACCACACTCTGAATTGCTAGAATCCTGGACTTTCTGGGCTATACCTCCGGGAATAAAATTCAATACCTGGGACTCCCTTTAACTCTAGGGGTAAACTAAGCCTCACTATGGAATGAAGCCATCAGTAATATCAAAACCAAGATAGCTGCTTGGGGTGGGCAGTGGCTTAACTACGCAGGCAAGTTAATCCTCATAAAGTCTGTCCTTTCCTCTCTCCCTATCTATCAGGCCTCCTTCCTCTTGGCACCAAAGACAATCACAGATCAGATATCACAACTGCTCAGAAACTTCCTATGGCAGGGAGGTAAAGGAAATGAAAAGAAATTTCACTTAGTAAGTTGGGACAAAGTGAAAAGGTCAAAGCTGGAAGGAGGTCTCCAGATTAGAGACCCTGGATTGGCAAACATTGCTTTATCTGGCAAAATCCTTTGGTATCTCTACTCCAATAAACATCATCCAGTCAGTCAACTACTCTGGAATAAATATCTCAAAGGAGTCTCATTGAGAAATCTTCAAGCAAATAGAGTTCCCAAAGGCACGCCGCTCTGGAATCTCTACAGAAAAGGGCTTGCCACCTTCCAAAATCAGCTCTATAGGGTGCCTGGAAACGGAGCTAACATCATGATATGGCAAGATAAAATCATGGGCAATCCCCCCCTTGAACACACAGTGGAATTAGTGGATCTCTGTGACTGGCTTTCCCAACACAGTTTACACAGTTTAGCTGACATTTTTGTGTAGGACAGACAAGGGAACCGGGAATATTGGGTCTTCCACAATCTGCCAGCACATTTAATACAACAAAAGAACCTTCTCCTAGATAAGCTGAAGGTCTCGGCTCCAATTAACCTACATACACCGGATCTCCGGAGATGGGGGAAGATAGGGGTCTATACCCCTGCGCTTGGCTTTGCAGCCTTGAAACCCATGCAAGATCAAGTTCTCAACCCCTCCATCTGGCAATGCACATGGGATACTTATGGTATACCCAAGGTGAATTTCTTCACTTGGTTAATCATCCACAGGAAACTGTTGATATGTGAAAATCTTTCCCACAGAGGCATTATAGGACTGCACTGGTGATTTCTGTGCAAATAAGCATTTGAAAGCATTGATCACCTCTTTGTAAGCTGCGCCTTTGCACAATCGGTATGGTCCCTCGTCCTTCAAGGTCTAAATGCACTTGCGCCTATTCAATGCATAGCACTGGAAATCTTCTCCACTTGGATTGAAAGGTACCATAGGGCCTGTTAGAGTCGGTCTTGTTGCCCTCCATCATCGATCAAAACTCTTTGCATTTGCATAGGTAGGTGTCTCATCAGTGTCAATTTTTGCATCCCATTAGGCATGCCATAACCCTGATGGAGGAGCTGGTGTGTTTTTTACCCCTCTTGGCATTGCTGGTTCAGGTCATTTCAGTCATTAAGTTCTTTTAGGCTTGTCCTGTCTTGTCTTGAGGTCAATTTCCTAGGTCTAGGGTTTTGGTCAAATATGTTTACAAAGTCATGTTTCTGAAGGTCAATAAGTGTTCAGCAAGCCAGAGGGATGATTGCAAAGATGTTTCTTCGAGATTTTTTATCTTGTACAGTTAATTTACACCTTGGATTTAAAAACTTTGTTTTTAAAGCCAAGGTCATTTTTCAAATGTTTGTAAAAAGTGATGAAATTTCAAAAGACTTCAGTGGACAACATGTAACCCTGGTCCCCTTGCCAAGATCCCTCAGATGATCTACCTGCAAAAAGAATCAAGCAAAAGCACTA
The DNA here is from genome assembly GCA_031772625.1 of Pinus tabuliformis. NCBI lineage: Eukaryota > Viridiplantae > Streptophyta > Pinopsida > Pinales > Pinaceae > Pinus > Pinus tabuliformis. The sequence goes on along the minus strand of CM062817.1, from coordinate 746,638,947 downwards.
AATGAGTCAATTTCAGGACAAAGGAAACCAAAAAAGTCAGTTTTATAAAGTGTCAAAGAGAAACATTAGAAAATGGGTTTGAGCATGAAATTTATTCAAATGGAATTTATAAAGATCCAATCTCCCTCCTTTTACTCTCAATGTGCATCCAAAACACTTGCAAGAGAGATTAGGCGAGCTTCCAAGCGAATTTGAGCGAAACTGGTTGAAATTGGGAGCAGGACAGGCGCGCGACCCGTCAGGCCAGGCGCGCGACCCGTCAGAGGCGCGTGACCCGTCAGAAGGCTTCCCGCAGTTCAAATTTTCAACGGGCGCGACCCGTCAGGTGCGCGCGACCCATTAGGCGAGGTGCGCGACCCGTCAAGCAACCTCCCTCCCAACTCATTTCAAATTTGCTCAAGCACCCTCTAAATCATCAAATCGCTTGAGGTAGCTTCTCTAAACTTGGAAATGGTTGCTGGTTATGTTGAAAGACATCATGAGTGTGTTTTAAATGATCAAATTGTGCAAGACAAAACGCTCCATATGGCTGTATAGTAAATTTGTAAAAAGATGCTAGGGTTTATTGTTGTTTCATTGTTTTTCCCCTTGTAATTATTCTTTTCATTCCCATTTCATTTTCCCTGTATGTCCATATAAATTTCCCTTTTAAATTTGTAAAGAAAATAAACCCTACCCCTTTTCCCTAAAAAATAAAAAATCAAGCCCTAAACCCTACCCCTCATAATACCCATGTAAACACATGAATTTGAATGATGCATGTGCAGTGATGTTTGCAGTGTTTTTTCCCTAAATTCCCTGTTATATACATGTATTCCTATTTTCCTTGTAAAAATGTCCCTCCCCTAACATTTCCCTCATGTTCCTTGTCCCCTTGAAACAGCATATAAATCAGCTTTTTACAGGCAGAAATAGCAGCACAGTTTGTCCACTTTGCTCCTTAAACAATGTCAGAAACCGAAACCTATGAGCAAAGTGATGACCAGTCATCATCTTTAGAGATTGAGGTACAGAGGAGGCCTCATAAGGGTGGTAAGGGTGGACATCATAAGCGAGAGGAGCCCACCTCTTTAGCAGAATTACAGGCCTGTCCTATGGCAGTCACATGTTTCCAGTATATGTCTTGCTATAAGTTTTGTGAGAGGATCTCTCGGATTCAGCACCACAGAGAGTTGGCTCGCTTATTTGTTTTACACTTGCATGATGGACATGTCAACCTTGTAGGGGTGAACTTTACATTGACACCCGAGGTGATCTCACATGCCACAGGGATACCTAATGTTGGGGAGGTGTGGAATAAGCGCAAGGTGCTGGATAATGTTCACTTTGAGCCTTTTGTCCGACCACCATTCATGAGACATTTGGCAGGTGTGTTTCCATTCAGGTTTCTCAGGAGCGAGTATGCTCCCATGATGAGGCTCATCATGCACTATTTTACCTGTGAGGGCAGATTTTCACAGGTATATTCATATCATATTCGCCTCTTGATGCACTTCACCCGAGTGAGGATGATGAACATCCCTGTTTTCTTCTATCAGAACATTCAGAGGATGGTGCCCATGTTGCAGAGGAAGAGCCCGGCACAGCAGTATAGGAGCCTGTACAATTATGGTTTGATTCAGCTTGTAGTATTGCATCAGTTGGCTCAGCAGGGCATTTCATGGGAGGAGTTCATCTCTCGTGAGTTTTTCACAGCACCACCCTCGCCACATCTTGAGGTTGTTCACGAGGAGGGAGGACCATCCCAGCAGCATGACATCCCTGTCACTAGAAATGTCAGCTCTTCACCTCTGGTTACCTATCAGAAAGGCTCGAGGGCCTTATTTGCAGCAGCTCGGCGAGTACTATCTCCATAACAGGTGGAAGGGGTCTCGCCTTCATCATCAGCTCAGCGAGTGTTATCTCCACATCAGGTGGAAGGGGCCTCTCTTTCTTCACCAGCATAGGTACCAAGGAGGGGCAAACAACCCATGATTGATGAGGGGCCATCAGGAGTTCCAGATATTGAGCTTGTTGACCTTGAGGCCATTTCTCCGAGCCAAGAGGAAAAGGAGGTCATTCAGCACCTTAGAGCTGAAAATGAGGTATTGCAAAAGAGACTAGATGGTGCACAATGGACAATCCCATACCTGGAGCAGTGCAACAAACAGTTGGAGGATGAGAAAGCACTTGATGAGCTGTGGAGGATTCGTAGTGACCGAATCTTGAACCGAAGAAGACCCGGTGACCCATTGCCCGCTGACCGAGAGTCCATGCTCATCCAGGTAAATGCACACTTGGAGAGGCTGTTGGCTAAGGCCAACCAAGAGAAGAAATTGCTGAGGAACATGAAGAACCATTACTGGGCAAGAATGCATGTGTGCAAGGCAAAAATGAAAATGTTTCAAAGGCGGTTGACCGAGGCACTAAAACGGAGAAAGAGGCCAAATCCCCTCCGTATCTTGGCTGAGGCTTCACTCAAGGATCAAGGCACTAAATAGCCTAGCCATAGCACAAATCCCAAGAAATTTTGAGAATTTTGGGTGAATTTTGGCATTTTCAGGCAATTTGCAGGTTTTTCCCATTAACGGGTCTCACCCCCCGCGCGACCCTTCATCATGGCAACTCCTTTTGACCAAAACTCAGCATTTCCAGATTTTTCATGCAAAGTTACACATGCTCATGGATGGAATTGAGATTTGGTGAAGTTTTGGGCCTCCAGAAAGTCAAAAAAATAGCAAAAAATGACTTTCTACCACTTTTTTGAACTGCAAAAAGTAGTCTTGGGAGATTTGATTTTTGACAGGGAAAATGAACTCCAAATTCAAAAATTCCAGTTGGGTTGGAAAGTATACTCACAAACCTTTCCAAAAAGTCTACTTTTGCTCAATTTGGCCACCTGAAAGTGCCCCAAAGATGGCTCCAAAGGCGCGTGACCCTTCAGGCAGTTTTTTCAAAAATGCACTATACAGTTCAGAAAATGCAAATTTGACTCAGTTTGACTTTTTGGGGTGAATTATGATTCTCTTTGATGTAATTATTGTAATTTTGAGACACTTTTACTCTTATGTAACACTTCTAGAAGATTCATTCATGAAAAGGGTAAATATTAAATGAATGAATTGGTTTCCTAGCTTATAGAGGCAAGTTGTTTTGACTGCCTAGTTTGTAGTGCTTAGTTTAGAAGTGGTTGAAACAGCTCCTAGGATAGTGAGCTCGACCCATGGAGGCAGGTAAAGAGGTTAGATCATCTATATTATGTACTTTCTTTCTCATTTTCATGGTTGGACTCTTGAGGGAGAAGCTATCATTGTATTATTCACTGTATCTCTGCAATTTTTGGCTAAGGAAGACCAGGGTTTTGCAGTCCTCTTTGGGATTCTTGTGGACTCATGTGTTGATGGTGTGTTTCTCAATGTTCTTGTAAGCTTGTTATGTGATTCATTTCCTTTCTTTTACTTCTGCACATTAAACAAATGAAGTGTTAAAGTAAGAATTCATGCTTGCCATGCTCTGCGTTTAAGTTTGTTTAATTTCAATGTTTTCTTCTGTCTAAAGAGAATTCAAAGTTATTGTTTGCTCTCTTTAGCTCTTCATCTTTCATTCCTGACCATCCACCTCAGTTAAAGGCATCAACACTGTCTCCTACCTCGCCCCAAGGAATCCCCTGCAGAAACTGTGTCCAATCCCCGCACCCAAAATTGCCCTCTCCTCAATTTGCCACCAAAAACCCAAAAGACCCCAAATCAACCCTTTTGATCAGTTTACTAGCCTAATATCAGTGTTACCCTATTGGTCATCTCATCTATTGAAGATTTTACCGAGATAGACCGGAGAGAGCCTTCTCCTGCCCCGTAGGGCTACCTACGAGGCTAAATGGTTTGATGTTGCCTTGAGGTTTACCTTTCTCAGCCTGAGGTGAAATTTCAAGCGCTAACATACTGGCGACCATACTGGGGAGAACAAATTAATCGTTTGCTCATTGACGTGTTATTTCATAAGTCTGAGACGGAGCCTGAAGTTACACCAGGTAGCCTTCGAAAACGCTCTTGTTTTACATCAGCGTTAGTAGATAAATGCTGCTTCAGTCAATCTCCGTGAGCTTGTGAACGTAGCGCTTCATTGACACTTTATCCCAGTATAATTGTTAACTCTGAGCCGTGGATGATAGGTTGAGAGTTTTCACAGGCTGAATGGTTTTTCTTTCCTAGTCTTTTTGATCAAAACAAGCTGGCTACAGATCCTAGACCCATTTTCAAATCTCATTCATGCCCAGCTATTTTTTATTATCTTGAAGATTTAGATTTTGACAAAAGCTTTGAGTTGTCTCTGTTTAAAGCCAAGTCTGAAAGTGTGCTAGATTCTCTAGTCCTTGACCCTGATTTTGCAGCTGCTATTGAATTTGAGAAACATAACAAATTGGTCAAAAATTTCATCTTGAGACATCTCCAGACACATATTCAAGCTACTACCCTTGCTGACTTTGTTGAGAATATCTCTAATCATATTGGATCCACTATCACGGCTCACGAAGAATCTTATCCTCCTTATGTTTCAGTTTCGCCTATAATCACCTATCCCGAATCCACAGTCGGTTCTCCTTCTACACCTCATACCCCTCCTACCCCTGCGACTCCCCCGACTCCACAAACTACACCTCCTCTTATTATAGTCCCTGCTATCACAGCTCCTCCTCCTCATACTCATCCTACTCCCCCTCCTAGAGCAATGGCTGCTCGGTTTGCCCCGCTTGCTTTGCCTGCAAATCTTCATGATATGCCAGCTGATTATCAAAGTAAAATTCCCATGTTTGATGGCACTCCGCAAAGTATTACTGCTCAGCAACATATCGACAAAATGACCACTTTCTTTGATCTATATGAGTTAGATGAAGAAGATGTTACCATGCGGTTGTTCGTGCAAACATTTGCAGGAGAAGTTAGAAAATGGTTCAGAGGGTTGCCAGCTAACAGCATTGCCACTTTGGAAGCACTTCAGAATCAGTTTTTAGATCGGTGGGAAATCAGAAAGGATCTGCTTCAGATTAATGCCGAATACAACAACCTCAAGCGTAATCCGGGTGAGTCAGTTCAAGATTACATAATCAGATTCAATCAGTTTACAATGCTATTCCCAATGACTTGAGACCGTCAAGAAAATCAGCACTTCTTAAGTTCCCGGATGGTTTTGATCCGGAGATGGCCTACTCATTGAGAGATAGAGACCCTCCTACCTTGGAGGATATGCAGAAGATTACTGTCAGCGTTGAGGCAAACTTAAATGACAAAAGAGCAAGAATGAAGGCTGAAAAGCGAGTCACAATCAAGGAGGAAGAATCCACATCAAATCAGGTTCTCCGTGAACTTGAACAGCTTAAAAGGGTATTTGAAAAGGTTAGTATTGACAAGCCGGAGCCTCAGATTCGTAACCCAAATTTCAGAGGTCAACAGCAACAACAATATAGGATCAAGCAGCGTGAAACAAAGGCACAAGAGGGAGCAGTTCAGCAGCAAATGAAACCTCCTTTTCAGCAGAATTTTGTTAGCCAAGAATCAGAGGATGAAGGTGATAATGTTGGAGAGGAAAATTACTTCTTCACTCCTGATGACATGCCCACTTATATTACGGAAGAAGATGAGTTGGTAAGTAATTCCATCATTCCCCAAGATGAGCATTATATTTTGTCAAATGATGCAATACTTGAAGAAGAATCCGAAGAGTATCAAAGAGGGTATTTGCATGCTTTATCAACCCAGCAAGGCCAGCAAAGGCAATTGAGAAACCGAGCTATTCCCATAAATCCCATTCAGAAAAGGAAAGATACATCAGCAAAGAATGATTCGGTTTTTTCACACGCAAAAGGAAAAGACATAGTCGGTCCTTCAACAAGTAAAACATCACCAGCAGCTAAGACGGATCAGCAATCAAATGCACCAAAAGATAAAGCTGAAAAAAGAGATAATCCAGCTAAAGAAGGTGAGAAGGTTTCAGTTTTCAGTTTGGAGAATGAGATTGCAAAGTTGAAAGTGCCCATTCCTTTGACAGAAATCATGAAAAATAGTACCTACCGAGGCCAGCTCTCCAAAATGTTGAATTTTGATCCAATACTAGACACGGTGAATGTACAAGATGATCAACCGGAGTTGATTTTTGGGCCAGCTTTAAATGGTGAGTCTCCTGAAAGTGATGTTCCTCCATTTTATATCAGTTTGCGATTGCATGAGTTTGTGTTGCACAATGCCATGTTTGACTCGGGAGCTTCGCATAATTTGATGCCGAAAACAATCATGGAGAAGCTGAGACTTGACATCACAAGGAAGTATCATGATTTGTATTCGTTTGATTCCAGCCGGGTAAGATGTATTGGTTTGATCAAATACTTGGTAGTGAGTCTAGATCAAATTCCAGCGAAGAATGTTTTGATGGATGTGGTAGTGGCGGATATTCCTCCGCGGTTTGGCATGTTGTTGTCGAGATCATGGGGAGCCAAGCTCAAAGGTACACTTCAGCTTGATTTTTCATATGCCACAATTCCAGTTTTCGGTCAAATGAGGAAGTTATATCGGGAACAAAAGATGAAATACATGATCACTAGTAAGGAAAAGCCCGTCAATCATCCTGTAAATTATGTACAAACAGATTTAGAATCTTTTGTTTTGTTTGTGGATAATTTCAATGAGGTAGATAGTCAGTTAGTGCAAGTAGAAGATATACCAGGCATTTCAGAAAATTTCAGAGAAGTTTTGACAAAGGAAAGTGAAGAAAGGTCTGCTGTCATAAGGCCAAATGCTGAAACAAATGGGCAGCAAACAGATCATGCATCAACATCAGATTTTCAGCATTTAGAAGATGATGAGGATGGTCTTTGGACCATGGATTTTGATGGCACAGTGGGCATCGATGGTGCTGGTATAGGTGTGTGGATTCGAAGCCCATTTTCGGTCCAAAACCAAGTTCCAAGAAAGGTACGGGTATGTTCTTATAAATTGGCATTTGATTGTTCAAATAATGAGGCGGAATACGAAGCTCTTATTGCTGGTCTGAAAATCCTTCGGAAGTTGAAGGCAAAGAAGATAGCGGTATATGGTGACTCCGAGTTGGTTATCAAGAAAGTGAAAGGTGAATTTCAGGCCAAACATCCTCGTATGCGAGCATATCGAAATGCTGTCCTAGATATCTTAAAGCGGTTTTCAGAACATACTTTGACATGTGTGCCCCGGATTCGAAATGGTGTTGCGGATGCATTGGCAAAGGCAGAAAGTAATTTGAAAATACCCATGAATTCCAGCAATAAGTTTGAGATATATGTGAAGCATCGTCCTACAGTCCCAGATAATCAAAGGTGTTGGCAAGTTTTTCAAGATGATGAAGAAATCAAAGATTTTCTGCAAATTGAGGGTAAATTCGAAGACATTTCAATAGACACGGAAGCTGAAGGAGTAAATCAGATGGATGTGTTGCAGCTCAAGGATAATTACATTCCTAAAGGATTAATTCCTTTAGAAGAATTGTTCGATCAAGATGATGTGGCCCGCAAGCCAACTTTGAGGCCAACGGACGAAGGTGTTGAAGATGTCAATCTTGGGACAGCCGAAAATCCAAAGATGGTGAAGCTCTCGAAAGCATTGCCGCCAAAGGTAAAGAAAGAGTATATCAGATTATTGTCTTCGTTTTCTAATGTTTTTGCACGGGACTATTCAGATTTGAAAACTTATGACACAAGTATCATTCAGCATACCATTCCCATAAAGCCAAATCAAAAGCCTTTCCGACAAAAGTTGAGAAGAATTAATCCTAAATTGCTGCCATTGATTGAGAAGGAAGTCAACAGATTATATAAGTCTGGAATCATAGTGCCAATCCGATTTTCTGATTGGATTTCCAACTTGGTGCCTGTGAGAAAGAAGACCGGCGAGATTCGATTGTGTATGGACTTCAGAAATCTGAACAAGGTGTCATTAAAGTACAATTATCCGCTGCCCAAAATGGACCATATATTGCAGCGAGTAGTGGGGGCATCAAGGATGTCATTGCTTGATGGTTATTCTGGGTATAATCAGATTTTGGTGCACGAAGATGACCGTGATAAGACAACATTTACTACTCCACGGGGTACATTTCATTATGCCAAGATGCCGTTCGGATTGAAGAACGCGGGTGCCACATTTCAGCGGGCAATGGACATGGCCTTTGCAAATGAGAAAGATGTCTTTTTGGTTGTTTATCTTGATGATCTGACCATGTTTTCTAAATCAGATGAAGAGCATTTGTTTCATTTGACTAAGGTGTTTCAAAAGTGCAGAAAGTATGGTATCTCATTGAATCCGAAGAAGAGCCTTTTTGCTATGAGCGAAGGCAAGCTGCTGGGCCATATCATTTCTAAAGATGGCATTCGTATAGATCCTACATGGGTGGAAGCAATTCAGCAATTAGAGCAGCCCCGAAGCAAGAAAGAGATTCAGTCCTTCAATGGCAAATTGAATTTTCTGCGTCGCTTCATCCCCAATCTTGCCGAAGATCTTAGAGAGATAACCAACATGCTCAAGAAGGACAGCGAGCTCAAATGGACCGAAGAGGCGGTAAAGTCTTTTAATTTGATAAAGGTGATCTTATCTTCAGCCCCAACTTTGATCAGCCCAGATTTTACACAGGATTTTATTTTATTTTCATTTGCTTCTGAGCATACGTTGGCAGCCGTATTGATGCAAAAGAGAGATGGGGTTGAGAGGCCCATCGCTTTTTTCAGCCGTATCATAAGGGACGGAGTGCTGAATTATAATATTATTGAGAAGCAAGCATTGGCGCTGATCAAAGCCTTGAAAGATTTCCGGGTATACATATTGAATTCTCATATTTTAGCATATGTTCCCAATGTAGCTGTTAAGGATGTTTTAGTGCAAACGGAACTGTAAGGAAGAAGGGGTAAGTGGATCGCTGCACTATTAGAGTATGATGTAGAAATTAAGCCTACCAAGTTGATTAAAGGTCAAGGTCTTGCTAAGTTGATGGTAGAAACAAATCTTCACATCCTTGATATCAATTTGATTGCTGCCTTGTCCGATGAAGATGAAGAAAATTCAGTTCTACAGGTATCCGATATCTTTGTGTCTTCTCCTTGGTATGCTGATATAGTTTATGTGCTTCAAAATTTGTCTTCACCCCCTGGGATGCCTAGAAACAAAGCTAGAACATTGAAGCTAAAGGCTGCCAAATTTTGCATTATCAAATCTGCACTTTATTGGAAAGATCCCGGTGGCATATTGCTGAACTGTTTGGTCGAAGAAGAAGCTAAGACAACAGTAGAAGATTTTCATAAAGGTGACTATGGGGGTCACTTGTTTTGGAAGACCACGGCTAATAAGATCTTGAGAGCTGGTTTCTATTGGCCTTCTTTATTTTCTGATGTGTATAAAGCGGTAAAGAGCTGTCATGAATGTCAAATTTTTCAAGGAAAGCAAAAGTTACAGCCGTTGCCTCTCAAGCCCATTGAAATCAGCGCACCATTTCAGCAATGGGGCTTGGATTTTATTGGCGAAATCCACCCAGCATCTTCCGGGCAGCATCGATGGATCTCGACCACCACAGATTACTTCACGAAGTGGATTGAAGCCATTCCCACCCGGCAAGCCACGGACTTGGTAATTATCTCTTTTCTTGAAAGTAACATATTGTCACGTTTCGGCTGTCCACATAAGTTGATTACAGATAATGCAGTAGCATTCAAATCGAAGAAAATGGTTGATTTTTGCTATAAATATAACATCAGCTTGGGGCATTCGACCGCCTACCATCCACAAGGTAATGGGCTGGCTGAATCCTCGAACAAATCTCTAGTGAACATCATAAAGAAATTGCTGGAAATAAATAAGAAGAGCTGGCACAAAAAGTTAGTAAATGCATTATGGGCTGATCGGGTAAGTCAAAATAAGTCAATTGGTATGTCACCTTTTGAACTGGTTTATGGAGTAGATGCAGTGTTTCCTACTTCACTTAGTGTTCCAGTAGCAAAGTTGTTTCAAGAAGCTGGTGGCGAGGAAGATCGTATGCAACGACGGATCAGTCAAATGATTCATTTACAGCAGACACGAGAGGAGGTTCATCAAAATTCCCTTAAGTTGTAGGAGCGCATAAAGAAAATCTATGACAAAAAGGCCAAATCAGATGATTTTCAGATCGATGATGTTGTTTTGAGATGGGATGCCCGAAATGAAGACAAAGGGAAACATGGCAAATTCGACAACTTGTGGAAAGGTCCCTACAGAGTTGCAGCATACCGTGGTCCAAATGCTTTTCTTCTCAAAGAAATGAACAGTGATGAATGTCTTGGTGGGTCGGTGAATGGCCGGCTGCTCAAAAGCTATCATGCTTGAGCATTTTCTGCTCTAATCACTCTCATTGTAATTACCATTTTACTTTTGTTCTGCAGCAAGTGTGAACTGATCTCTCATTTTTAGTCTAGGGCCCGCGGTGAAGGCTATAATTCTGAAAATGATGATTAGTTGGTGTGAGTTTTTCAAGTTGTTTCAGTTAGTTTATTTTCTGCATAAAGTGAGTCAGTTAGTGTCAAAGTTAGTCTAAGATTTCAGTCAATTGTCCAAGTCAAATAAAGTTGTCCAAATTTGGTCATATGTGTAAAAGTTGACTCCATTGCCCAATGTTAATAAAGCACTGGTCTGCTCTCCCAGAGGTCTAAGGTTCTTGGTACCTCCAAGGAGCTACCATCCCCATTGGAGTCAATGTTAGAGTCGGTCTTGTTGCCCTCCATCAGCGATCAAAACTCTTTGCATTTGCATAGGTAGGTGTCTCATCAGTGTCAATTTTTGCATCCCATTAGGCATGCCATAACCCTGATGGAGGAGCTGGTGTGTTTTTTACCCCTCTTGGCATTGCTGGTTCAGGTCATTTCAGTCATTAAGTTCTTTCAGGCTTGTCCTGTCTTGTCTTGAGGTCAATTTCCTAGGTCTAGGGTTTTGGTCAAATATGTTTACAAAGTCATGTTTCTGAAGGTCAATAAGTGTTCAGCAAGCCAAAGGGATGATTGTAAAGATGTTTCTTCGAGATTTTTTATCTTGTACAGTTAATTTTCACCTTGGATTTAAAAAATCTGTTTTTAAAGCCAAGGTCATTTTTCAAATGTTTGTAAAAAGTGATGAAATTTCAAAAGACTTCAGCGGACAGCATGTAACCTTGGTCCCCTTGCCAAGATCCCTCAGATGATCTACCTGCAAAAAGAATCAAGCAAAAGCACTAAATGAGTCAATTTCAGGACAAAGGAAACCAAAAAAGTCAGTTTTATAAAGTGTCAAAGAGAAACATTAGAAAATGGGTTTGAGCATGAAATTTATTCAAATGGAATTTATAAAGACCCAATCTTCCTGTTATAGACATTTTTGCGCCTTACAGCATTGAGCATGAAATGTCCATAATCTAAGGGATCCAAAGTCCCTAAACATGTTGTTCCTACCCCTAGAGGAACAAGGCTAACAAACCACAACAATTCATAGAAGTTCTCCACCAGAAACTGCTCAAAAACAAGTCAATTCATGATCATTTCAGTGGCTACACTAGCTGTTTGTGCTGAATGTCAAAGCCAACACTGGCTACCTGCGCTGAATGTCAAAGGAAACACTGGCTACCTGCGCTGAGCGAGAATGGACATGTGGCAAGTTCATTTCTCAAGGTGTCAGAACCCAGGAAGCTTCCAAAATGACACTTGCCTCAGGGAATTCGACTGGTGATGAGTAAGAGGTTCCAAATCTCCAAGTGGAAGCAAGAACCTCCAAGTGGAATCAAGAACTGACAGAGGGAGAGGACACTAGTCAGATCTCAAGCTGACTCATCCTCTCTCCAAACATCTATATATGGATCTCTCCTCCATGAGATCAGGAGGCTGGAATTTTGTTATTGCAAAGAATTGTTGTTGGTTTGAGATTGGAATCATTGGGTGCTTAATGCTTTGAAAGGGGATGAAGATAGGAATTCCATTCGCTGGGAAGGAGATGCTGGATTGGAGCCCTCTGGGTTGTATCTCTTCCTGAACCTTGTTATTCATCAATAAAGCTATCTTGGTTTCTCCTATATACTGATGTATTTTTGATGTATGATTGCATTAGTATGTTTAGTTTATTTCTAATCCTGAACTAGTTATGAATATGAATCCATGTCTTGTGTAGTGTTCTCTTCTTGTGATCTTGTAGAAACCTCTTGAAGCTGGGCGAGCGAGAAGGAAAGTAGCTGGGAACTCTCCAAGAGAAGAGAAGCGGATCGAGGGAAAAACGGAAGACACCGGTTAGTCCATCCATCTCTCTCTTCATTCTTAATTCATAAAGGAAGAATACTAGAATAGCTGTCTCTGTTTGTTGCTAAGGCACTGTCACACCTTAGGTGGATAGGATCGTCCTGCATAGGCATTTTTCCCCACAAAAAATTGGCGACTCCGCTGGGGAGATCTGTTTAGTCATTTTATTTGTGTTTCTATCATTGTTTGCTTCATAGACTTGACAGCAACAAACGAACTGCATCTGCTATTCCCAGATGCAAAGTAGACAGTTGCTGCTTTGATCCAATCGCTGGACTTGTCTATGATCTGAACAATGGACTCACAAATGATTTGATGATCCTTTGTGATAGATCTTAGTACTCCCTCAAAGCATCCCTTTGATTGTACCTTGCTTGTTGCTTTTATTTGGCCTAAAACAGTGAATTAAATAGCAATCTGTGACCCAGAACCCAGTGAGAAACTCTCGTTTCTCCTTCAGCGCGACAGCTGTGAAGAGGTTCTGCATTTCAATGTAGGTCCCGTGAAGGCTACCTGCGCTGAATGTCAAAACCTCTGTGTTGAGGTTGTGCTGAACCAGTTTGGCCTTGTGCAGCTGGGGTTCTCTGCTCTATTTTGCCTTGTTTTGATCTCTGATTTTTTGCAGCCTGTAACCAGCATAGGTACCAGTCTGATAACTCCTTTTATCTGCTTAAATTCCGCCTCCTTTTGTACAAAAAGACTGTGAGTGTTTTTATGTGTTTGTGGCATCATTTGCAGTTTTCCTTTGCATGAGTGAAATAATCATCCTGTAGCCCTTGATTCAGATCTGTTGATTGTGATCTTAGGAGAGATTTCATTGGCTGTTTGCAGTTGATTATACATTTGCTTTTGCTTATTGGTTTGAGTTTGTCTCTTTTAAGTGTCGAAACAAGTGTTCATTTCGAGAATCGTTAAGTGTTGTAATCTCTTCTACCCTCTCTGATTTCGGAAAAGTAAACTTGTTTGTATTCGTCATTTAAAAGCAAATTCAAAGTTGTACAAAAAGCTTTCTTCGTAGGCATCAATACTAAGAAAGCGGAAAACAAACACCTGCATTGTGCATTTGCATCTTGATAGTTTGCATGTTTGATTTAGGAAAAGTGCATTAGAGTGTGCTGATTGCTCTTTGAGAAAAGATGTTGTCTTTCTTTTCCCTTAGTAGCTAGGATTTTCAAAGTTGAAAAGATATAAAGCTTGCTTATCATCTTTAGACTGCATTTAGGAATTGTATCATACATCTCGTGGTGAACCTTGAAAGGCAAACTTCTAAAAAGATCAACCTAAAATAAATTGAATGAACTTAACAATGCTTTGCAACATAACACACAACATAGAGGTCTAGGCTAGAGACGTGTTCCGGCGTCGTAAAGCCTGGTGACTGTCGATCTCATTGATGGTGGGTGATTCCTCCTGAGGGACGATAGCGCCAGTACAGATTGTGCTCCCACGTACCGTCGCGTATATATTGGGAGACCCCTATAGGCATAAAACCTTTATCCTTAGGAAGCCGTGTCGGCCGCCCTACTAATCGCAATGCACTGAACACAGCATTCAGGAAGATCGACCGCCCGTACCCTAAAAAGTATTCTGCAGTTTTGCGAAAAGTTTGGCACACCCTCTCCCTAGAACTCCAGAGCAGTTCCTTTTGGCCTTTTTCAGACTCTATAACAGAAAAAGTCCATCCGAGCATTTGTCACTTCGGGCTCGTTAAAACATCGAAGGAGACTAGAGTCATCTTTAGCTTTTTCTCGACTCTTTAAAATTGAAAAAGCAAGTTGTGTCTAAAGCGTCGTTAAAATTTATTTTAAACGGAACAATCACCCCTATTCCTGCGTTGATCTTTAGGTTGAAAAAATGGAGCACACCAACCAAGGAATTCCCCTTGGTGGAAATCCTAGTCCCTTCTCCTCTTGGGGAGATGTTGGTGCGCCCCACATGGCCACATTGTCGCTTCCAGGACTGACAATTGGCTTGCTGGTCTGGCTCTTTTCAACCAATGTCATTCAAACCACCACTATTCCTGAACAGTCGAGTCAACAGTTAGACCAGACCAGAGTTTCCCACCAGCCTTCCACTTCATCTAATTCTTCCTCTCCTCCTTCCTCTTCGCTTGATGGAACTGGTAAAACAAAAAACCAAGTTCCTAAGGAGAAGAAGGAAAAGAAGAAGAAAGATAAGAAGAAGAAGGAGCCAAAAGCGACTGGGGGCAAACAAGTGTCGTCTGACAAGAATCCACACACAGCACTGACCAGGCCTAAATCGCCATGTGTCATATGCAAGGGAGACCAATTCCACAGAGATTGTCCCTGTATCCCTCGGATACTAAGGGACTGGTCTCCCCGTTTGCACAATTCGGTAGCATCGACCTCTGATAGCCATGTTGACAGCTCACCGTCGACTAGTGAAAGTGAAGTCCCAGGACAGAGAGGGAAAGCTAGATTTCCCTGCAAACTGTGTGAAGGCGACCATGCCATCCACCGTTGTCCCTTCTTAGACGAGGCTAAAAGAGTTCTGGAAGATCGCCCGATTTTACTAGCGCAACTTCCTCCTGGATATCAAAAACTCCTGCCAAGTCCTTCACTAGTTGAGAACCCGGCTGGCCCGCCCAGGTGGTCAGCCGAAGCACCTATCATTGAAGATGAACCGTCTGGATCCATGCTTGACGAAAGTCAAAAGGTTGAGGCGGCAGTTGACCCGGTTTTGCCTTCAGAGGCTCTATCTTCGAATGATACCATCACAGAGGAGAATAAAGATGACACCGTCCAAATTCTCTTCATCAACACAGACTCCGACGAACAAGGGGGCAATTTGGCCATTCCTTTATCGCAGGAAGGAACTTCGTCAGAGTCATACCTGGCCGTCTATTCGGTCCCACCACCAAGCAACCTAGTTGTCTCGTTCGACTGGAACCAACTAGGCAGACCCCGGTTGCCAGCAAGCATACCATTCAGAATTATCGTTCAAATATACAGAATGGTAATGGCTGGTACTATCATTGATGAGGGGGCATCTGTGAGTATCCTTTCCTCTATTGCTTGGAAAGCGCTTGGTTTGCCAGTGCTTTTGCCTGAAATGAGAAATCTATCAGGCTTTGATAAAGGAACCAGTCGACCTTTAGGGATCCTCCCCAATGTGCCCATAACATTGAAAGGGAAGACTGTTCAAATGAACGTGATGGTCGTTCAAGGACCCTTGGATTATAACCTACTCCTTGGACGAGACTATATATATTGCATGGGAGCTATTGTCTCCTCACTCTTTAGAGTAATGTGTTTTCCGCATGAAGGAAGAGTGGTCAAGCTCGTGGACCAACTTTCATTTCCCGGATCACGCATCGCAAATAGTCATATACCATCCCTAAATGGTCTCTTCACGCAAGAAATGTCTCAACCCACGGTCCGTCCTCTTGATGAGCGCGAGTAATACGGGAGGATATGACTGGAACCCAGGGGGCATGCGTCCTGGTCTGCTTCGGCAGGGAAACTTTGGATATAGAGTAGGTTTCCGCGGGAGAATATGACTAGTCTGTACCCCGTCCGTTTAGGAAGAGGGTAATTCTAGAATAAGATTCTTTTGTCAAAGTTATGTGAGTTGGCGGGCATCGTCACTCACCTTTGTCTATTTCGGTAGACATTGCCGAGGAAGTGTTTTGTTTGAAAGATTAACGAGACAATCTTTGGGTAACCTGAAAGAGGTAAGCCTCTCTCGTTAAAACAAATGTTTTGGCGAAAGTGAAGAAGAGGTAACCTTGAAACTCTGTTTTATACCTGGGGGCATGCAAACCTTTTAGAGTGCAAGCAAGGGGCGGCTATTTATTTTTTAAATTTTTAGGACCTCTAACCCTTTAAACTCGTAGGATTAGTCGTTTCCAAACTTGCATAAAGAAAGGATCCGGAGCAAAGCTTAGTGAGATGAAGCTCCATAAAAAATAGGATCTTGATGAGACATTCTTATCATATGACTGGGTAATCGAGCAGTTTTAGTCCATAGTTCATGCTCATTAAAAAATAAATAGATCCGAGCAGTTTTAGCCCATAGTTCATGACTCGTTAAAAAATAAATAGATCCGAGCAAATGTTTCCACCCACGTTTAAGCTCGTTAAAAATGAACTATCCCGGTAAATAACCACTGTGAATGTAATATCATCAGCCATTAAAGCCTTGGTCGTGTTTGCACCATCACCTCCACTTTTCCATTTGGCCGATCGTTCACCTCCATATGATTGTTTACCCATTTTGAGGAATAGCTGCGAAGAGTGATTTCACCTAGCCATCCTTGTGACACTGCCGTGATTGGAAAATTCCAACCTGTACCTGGAATCAGCTGCTAACCCTGTTTATCACTCGTTCCTCAAAAGATGAGTCTTCTTTAAGCTCTTTTCAACTGACTCGTAAAATATGAAAATATTGCCGAGTTTTGGCCTTCCAGCTCGTTAAAGCGACCGGAAGAGCTATCCCTCCTCTAGATTTTAATCTTTTTGGACCTGAGGGATTATTGCACAAAAAGATCGAGCGCTTGTTTTATTCGGCTCGTTAAAACTATCGAAAACTCATCCCTTCTGTATTGTTTTATACTTTTTCGGACTTAAGGGATTAGATGACGAAAAAGGACTTTTGGAGTTAACTTTATGTACCTTTTCAGACTCTCTAAAAATGAAAAGGACCGAGTTATCCTTGTCGTTAGACTCGTTAAAATCATTAAATAGCGACAAACTTGTGTTTAGACGAGAACGAGTTTCACTATCGCTAGGCTCATTAAAACATAGCGATGGGCTTGCCCGAAGGGCAGGTTATAGAACAAGCATATGTTATCCTCCTCAAGCTTGACAAAAATAAAGAGGTACTGGTCAGCAATGACTGGGGAAAAATTGGGAGAAACTCAAGAAAACTTTGATGGTAGCAAGTCGCTCTTGAACATGACACTTTTCCTCCGTACCACAATCGGGTTGGGTTGTTTCATTCACCAGTCACATCCATGGTCTCGCCATACCATCCATATTTGGGGTAATGCTACCGATCCATCACATCAGTGTCGCCATATGTTCAAGAGAAGTCGTTCAGAAAAGTCAACCATGTCCCATCCACTGCCATACATTATCCTTCATCCTTTCATGACCGCCACCCTGAATCATATGTCACAGATCGTTTTCACCTCCATCAAAATCATTAGCTCCATTGTGTGTCACTGATGTGGGATTCATTAAGGCCCTCCTTTGACGGATCGCTTCTTGTCGACATCAGCTCATTATCCAAGAAGTTGATCTAGGAACAACCCCTTCAGTACTTTGAAGCTTGCATGCCTCAATGGCAAGTTTCTCACTTCCGGCGACAGGTATACATCAATGACCTTCGACCGAAAGATTTTGCGTGGTGTTCGACGTCAAGTCCTTTATTCACACCACGTGAATTGTACTGCAGTACCTTGAGGGTCATTATCATTATCGGTGATTCCTCTCGCGCTTGTTAACGGTTTACATCATTGACCGGTAATCAAGCGATGTCTTTCCATGTTCGACTTCAGAACATTTCTCACATGGATCGACTTGTACTTAGAGTGAAGATCGAACGAGTTTGAAGACCCCGGATCTAGTTTCATCCATCCGGGCTGCGATATATATTCAGGAAAGATAAAGACATTGACATGTACATCATTGCAGCAGATAATCATCCTACTCAAAGGATGATAATTTCATCAAAATTATCAGTCTACCACCAGACGATTGTTTGTTCTATGTACAAAAAAATGAATTTATAAAGCTGAGCATGGGAATGCCCGCCTCAGCTAGATCATGAAAGCAGTATGAAAAATAATGTATTGTATTGTATCTTATTACAGGTCTCCTCCTAGCATTGGATGAGCTTTGGATCCCCTGATAAAGCATTTCACCCGATAAACAGCCTCATACTTTAGGGGGCAACTATTATAGACATTTTTGTGCCTTACAGCATTGAGCATGAAATGTCCATAATCTAAGGGATCCAAAGTCCCTAAACATGTTGTTCCTACCCCTAGAGGAACAAGGCTAACAAACCACAGCAATTCACAGAAGTTCTCCACCAGAAACTGCTAAAAAACAAGTCAATTCAGGATCATTTCAGTGGCTACACTTGCTGTTTGCGCTGAATTTCAAAGCCAACACTGGCTACCTGTGCTGAATGTCAAAGGAAACACTGGCTACCTGCGCTAAGCGAGAGTGGACATGTGGCAAGTTCATTTGTCAAGGTGTCAGAACCCAGGAAGCTTCCAAAATGACACTTGCCTCAGGGAATTCGACTGGTGATGAGTAAGAGGTTCCAAATCTCCAAGTGGAAGCAAGAACCTCCAAGTGGAATCAAGAACTGACAGAGGGAGAGGACACTAGTCAGATCTCAAGCTGACTCATCCTCTCTCCAAACATCTATATATGGATCTCTCCTCCATGAGATCAGGAGGCTGGAATTTTGTTATTGCAAAGAATTGTTGTTGGTTTGAGATTGGAATCATTGGGTGCTTAATGCTTTGAAAGGGGGTGAAGATAGGAATTCCATTCGCTGGGAAGGAGATGCTGGATTGGAGCCCTCTGGGTTGTATCTCTTCCCGAACCTTGTTATTCATCAATAAAGCTATCTTGGTTTCTCCTATATACTGATGTATTTTTGATGTATGATTGCATTAGTATGTTTAGTTTATTTCTAATCCTGAACTAGTTATGAATATGAATCCATGTCTTGTGTAGTGTTCTCTTCTTGTGATCTTGTAGAAACCTCTTGAAGCTGGGCGAGCGAGAAGGCAAGTAGCTGAGAACTCTCCAAGAGAAGAGAAGCCGGATCGAGGGAAAAACGGAAGACACCGGTTAGTCCATCCATCTCTCTCTTCATTCTTAATTCATAAAGGAAGAATACTAGAATAGCTGTCTCTGTTTGTTGCTAAGGCACTGTCACACCTTAGGTGGAAAGGATCGTCCTGCATAGGCATTTTTCCCCACAACACTCCCTCCTTTTACTCTCATTGTGCATCCAAAACACTTGCAAGAGAGATTAGGCGAGCTTCCAAGTGAATTTGAGCGAAACTGGTTGGAATTGGGAGCAGGACAGGCGCGCGACCCGTCAGGCCAGGCGTGCGACCCGTCAGAGGCGCGCGACCCGTCAGGTGCGCGCGACCCATTGGGCGAGGTGCGCGACCCGTCAAGCAACCTCCCTCCCAACTCATTTCAAATTTGCTCAAGCACCCTCTAAATCATCAAATCGCTTGAGGTAGGTTCTCTAAACATGGAAATGGTTGCTGGTTATGTTGAAAGACATCATGAGTGTGTTTTAAATGATCAAATTGTGCAAGAGAAAATGCTCCATATGGTTGTATAGTAAATTTGTAAAAAGATGCTAGGGTTTATTGCTGTTTCATTGTTTTTCCCCTTGTAATTATTCTTTTCATTCCCATTTCATTTTCCCTGTATGTCCATATAAATTTCCCTTTTAAATTTGTAAAGAAAATAAACCCTACCCCTTTTCCCTAAAAAATAAAAAATCAAGCCCTAAACCCTACCCCTCATAATACCCATGTAAACACATGAATTTGAATGATGCATGTGCAGTGATGTTTGCAGTGTTTTTTCCCTAAATTCCCTGTTATATACATGTATTCCTATTTTCCTTGTAAAAATGTCCCTCCCCTAAAATTTCCCTCATGTTCCTTGTCCCCTTGAAACAACATATAAATCAGCTTTTTACAGGCAGAAATAGCAGCACAGTTTGTCCACTTTGCTCCTTAAACAATGTCAGAAACCGAAACCTATGAGCAAAGTGATGACCAGTCATCAGCTTTAGAGATTGAGGTACAGAGGAGGCCTCATAAGGGTGGTAAGGGTGGACATCATAAGCGAGAGGAGCCCACCTCTTTAGCAGAATTACAGGCCTGTCCTATGGCAGTCACATGTTTCCAGTATATGTCTTGCTATGAGTTTTGTGAGAGGATCTCTCGGATTCAGCACCACAGAGAGTTGGCTCGCTTATTTGTTTTACACTTGCATGATGGACATGTCAACCTTGCAGGGGTGAACTTTACATTGACACCCGAGGTGATCTCACATGCCACAGGGATACCTAATGTTGGGGAGGTGTGGAATAAGCGCAAGGTGCTGGATAATGTTCACTTTGAGCCTTTTGTCCGACCACCATTCATGAGACATTTGGCAGGTGTGTTTCCATTCAGGTTTCTCAGGAGCGAGTATGCTCCCATGATGAGGCTCATCATGCACTATTTTACCTGTGAGGGCAGATTTTCACAGGTATATTCATATCATATTCGCCTCTTGATGCACTTCACCCGAGTGAGGATGATGAACATCCCTGTTTTCTTCTATCAGAACATTCAGAGGATGGTGCCCATGTTGCAGAGGAAGAGCCCGGCACAGCAGTATAGGAGCCTGTACAATTATGGTTTGATTCGGCTTGTAGTATTGCATCAGTTGGCTCAGCAGGGCATTTCATGGGAGGAGTTCATCTCTCGTGAGTTTTTCACAGCACCACCCTCGCCACATCTTGAGGTTGTTCACGAGGAGGGAGGACCATCCCAGCAGCATGACATCCTTGTCACTAGAAATGTCAGCTCTTCACCTCTGGTTACCTATCAGAAAGGCCCGAGGGCCTTATTTGCAGCAGCTCGGCGAGTACTATCTCCATAGCAGGTGGAAGGGGTCTCGCCTTCATCATCAGCTCAGCGAGTGTTATCTCCACATCAGGTGGAAGGGGCCTCGCTTTCTTCACCAGCATAGGTACCAGGGAGGGGCAAACAGCCCATGATTGATGAGGGGCCATCAGGAGTTCCAGATATTGAGCTTGTTGATCTTGAGGCCATTTCTCCGAGCCAAGAGGAAAAGGAGGTCATTCAGCACCTTAGAGCTGAAAATGAGGTATTGCAAAAGAGACTAGATGGTGCACAATGGACAATCTCATACCTGGAGCAGTGCAACAAACAGTTGGAGGATGAGAAAGCACTTGATGAGCTGTGGAGGATTCGTAGTGACCGAATCTTGAACCGAAGAAGACCCGGTGACCCATTGCCCGCTGACCGAGAGTCCATGCTCATCCAAGTAAATGCACACTTGGAGAGGCTGTTGGCTAAGGCCAACCAAGAGAAGAAATTGCTGAGGAACATGAAGAACCATTACTGGGCAAGAATGCATGTGTGCAAGGCAAAAATGAAAATGTTTCAAAGGCGGTTGACCGAGGCACTAAAACGGAGAAAGAGGCCAAATCCCCTCCGTATATTGGCTGAGGCTTCACTCAAGGATCAAGGCACTAAATAGCCTAGCCATAGCACAAATCCCAAGAAATTTTGAGAATTTTGGGTGAATTTTGGCATTTTCAGGTAGTTTGCAGGTTTTTCCCATTAACGGGTCTCACCCCCCGCGCGACCCTTCATCATGGCAACTCCTTTTGACCAAAACTCAGCATTTCCAGATTTGTCATGCAAATTTACACATGCTCATGGATGGACTTGAGATTTGGTGAAGTTTTGGGCCTCCAGAAAGTCAAAAAAATAGCAAAAAATGACTTTCTGCCACTTTTTTGAACTGCAAAAAGCAGTCTTGGGAGATTTGATTTTCGACAGGGCAAATGAACTCCAAATTCAAAAATTCTAGTTGGGTTGGAAATTAGACTCACAAACCTTTCCAACAAGCCTACTTTTGCTCAATTTTGCCACCTGAAAGTGCCCCAAAGATGGCTCCAAAGGCGCGCGACCCGTCAGGCAGGGGCGCGCTACCCGTCAGGCAGTTTTTTCAAAAATGCACTGTACAGTTCAGAAAATGCAGATTTGACTCAGTTTGACTTTTTGGGGTGAATTATGATTCTCTTTGATGTAATTATTGTACTTTTGAGACACTTTTACTCTTATGTAACACTTCTAGAAGATTCATTCATGAAAAGGGTAAATATTAAATGAATGAATTGGTTTCCTAGCTTATAGAGGCAAGTTGTTTTGACTGCCTAGTTTGTAGTGCTTAGTTTAGAAGTGGTTGAAACAGCTCCTAGGATAGTGAGCTCGACCCATGGAGGCAGGTAAAGAGGTTAGATCATCTATATTATGTACTTTCTTGCTCATTTTCATGGTTGGAATCTTGAGGGAGAAGCTATCATTGTATTATTCACTGTATCTCTGCAATTTTTGGCTAAGGAAGACCAGGGTTTTGCAGTCCTCTTTGGGATTCTTGTGGACTCATGTGTTGATGGTGTGTTTCTCAATGTTCTTGTAAGCTTGTTATGTGATTCATTTCCTTTCTTTTACTTCTGTACATTAAACAAATGAAGTGTTAAAGTAAGAATTCATGCTTGCCATGCTCTGCTTTTAAGTTTGTTTAATCTCAATGTTTTCTTCTGTCTAAAGAGAATTCAAAGTTATTGTTTGCTCCTTTAGCTCTTCATCTTTCGTTCCTGACCATCCACCTTAGTTAAAGGCATCAACACTGTCTCCTACCTCGCCCCAAGGAACCCCCTACAGAAACTGTGTCCAATCCCCGCACCCAAAATTGCCCTCTCCTCAATTTGCCACCAAAAACCCAAAAAACCCCAAATCAACCCTTTTGATCAGTTTACTAGCCTAATATCAGTGTTACCCTATTGGTCATCTCATCTATTGAAGATTTTACCGAGATAGACTGGAGAGAGCCTTCTCCTGCCCCGTAGGGCTAGCTACGAGGCTAAATGGTTTGATGTTGCCTTGAGGTTTACCTTTCTCAGCCTGAGGTGAAATTTCAAGCGCTAACAGGGCCCTCAGAGAAAACTCTCTATGGAATCAGATCTGACACTCCATTCCAAAGTTCATTTGTTGGAAGCTTTGGCTAGCCCATAACAACTGGAAATTCAACAATGCATCGTCCTCTCCCTTGTCTATGGTAGCCAAAGCTAAGGCGGCCCTGATGAAGGCTCTGGGGAACTACCCCAGTAAGTTAGATAACACTCTCATAACTGAAGAAAGAAGCTAGCTGGGTACCCTTCTCATCCAGGACAACAAAGAAATACCTGCTCAGCCCATATTCAAACCTTACTTGGCGCATCAGAACTCTAGATGCAGAGTTCCAATCCTAGTGGAGGAAGAAGGGAAAGGTAACTGTTTTCTTCGATGGTGCCTCCAAAGGAAACCTAGGGACCTCTAGTGCTGGTGGTGTGGTCTATTCTCAGGATGGCTCTTGTATAGATATCTATAGCTAGGGATTAGGAAAGAGCACCAACAACCAGGCCGAAATCCTAGGGCTTCTTAGAGGCTGCCAGATTGCCCAGGAACATGGTCGCACAACTCTCCAGGTCTTTGGAGATTCAGAACTCTTGATAAAGACAATAAACTCAGATGAACATCTAAGCAATACAACTCTCAACAACACTCTCCAGAGGCTGTGGGGCTTGTTGAGTTTCTTCACCACCTCCTCTTTCTTTCACATTCTCCACACCTCAAACAAAGAGGTAGATATTAAAGCAAACGAGGGATGCTATTTGACTCAGGGGTTCCTCAAAAGAAATTCGGATGAACCAGGGTGGATCGCCATTCCTTAGCTAAACAACGATGCAACAAACAAAACATGTCTCGAGCAACTGTTGGATATCAACATTCAATGGTCCACATCCAGCTTTTGCTGAACTAATTACAACTACTGGAATCGTTCATTGGAACAGAATAAGGGTCTTCGCTCGGGAAAGAGTGAAGAAGTCAAAGAAGTGGAAAGGTGGCTTTCTAGCAAAGAGCCTAGAGTGGTATTGTGCTCGAGCCTAGAATGTTTGAAATCCCTAAAGGGAGAGATCCATCGGATCCATCCAAATTAGATCAACGGCACAAGATCACCATACAAGTCAACTTATCGGGATCGGGGTCTGGCAGAGCCAAGCGCTTTACGAAGGGCCGATGGGTGCGGACCCGAAATGGTTATGCACAAGAACATAAAAATTTATATGTCCGTTAGTCGCAAATTGGTCGCAGAAATGGAGTGTTGCATTGAGGGCCAAGGACATGTCGATCCCAAACATCGATAAAGGTGGAACCTTGAACAATGAGCCTTGAGTATATGATGGCGGAATGGTGTGTTTTGCGGAATTCCCCAACATAATGGCGTAGACGACTTCAACACTGTCGGAGCCAAGGGCTTATGAAGGGTCGTTGGGCGCGGACCTGAAATGGTTTTTGTGCAGGGACATAAAAATTTGAAGTCCGCCAGAGTAAATCGCATATCGGCTACGGAGGTGGTGTGTAGCAAAGTCGAGGTTGTGCCGATCCCCGATGCCGATAAAGGTGAATCCTCGATCAACGAGCCAAGACTGTACTTAGGAAGAAAGGATTGCTTTGCGGAAATCCACATTATATTGGTTTATAAGGCTTTTGGGTGATTTACATACAAACTCAAAAGGCCCAACAAGTATCAAAGGAACTCAACCATCGGGAGCCTTCCTCCGATGCGATTGCATGGGGTTCACTAATCGCTCGTTTTTGTGACATAAGGCATCACTTTGTATCCTTAAAACGCTGATGCGATGCCCCTTTAAGCTCCAATTCCCTAAAAGATTTGTAAAAAGTAGAAAGCCACATTAACATTAAAAAACTCCTTGTAATGTCAGTTGAAAAAGTCACAACCTAACCGTTGATTTTTAATATATTAACCGTTTAAGTTAAAAAAAAATCACATACTATCAAAAACAGTTGACCCATCACATTTAGTTTTGAGATACCTTTGTACGTGATTAAAATAGTTGACACCTAATGATACTCATCTTGTACTAGCAAGCATTAAGATAAAATCATGACATGTTTTGGCATTGTTTTTCATGTGCCTTTGATGATGGAAATGTTTGAAAAATCTTACAATGTCCGTTTATTGAATCTGCATGATCGAAAATTTTGAAAAAACACTCAATTGTACATAGTGGGTAATGATGAAAGTAATTGTACCATTGTTTAATACAACCTTCTAATCCTAATTAGGAAACATTTAAATAAATTTTGAATAGAATTAAGATAATTGACATAAATATTAAATAAGTACAAAAATTCATTATGATAAATAAGTACAAAAATTCATTATGATAAATGTTTAGTAACATGTGGTTATAAGAATGAAAGTACAAAGGTGATACGGAGATGTTAAAATGACAATTAGTTTGGAATTTTAGAGGAGAAAACAAAATCATTACCCACGATAACATTAGCAAAGTTAATCATTTGCCATTTTGAAATGAACATTCAAAATATCTTTAAAAATATTTATGCTAAAAAAACTGTTATCAATAATCATGATTAACTTCCATTAAAATTAATGCAGTTTATTAAAACTTAAATATATATAAATATATGATCATGATGCCACATCACTTGTATCCCTTATAATAATGGAGTATTGTTTTATAATAATGGAGTATTGTTCAATACTTTGTTGAAGTTCACATTATAAAAGCAATAATTATTATAAATTAGTTAATTATTTTCTTTGCATTTTAATATGTAACCAATGTTATATTAGTTTTTTTTGCCGTTTCGTTTAAAGATAGTTATATTAAAGTAAAAATATTGAATTCAAGTTATTATTAAGATTTGTAATATGGTCTATTATATTTTACTGATTTGTAAATTGAGATATTTTTTTATTTTGGAATTTGGTCTATTTAGATTTTACTGATTGGTAAATTAAGATATTTTGTTATTTGTAATTTCACATTGTGGTAGTGGAGAATCTAATGCTACCCAACAATCATAATAATGTTTTATTAGTCCCTAACATAAAGTATAAAAGTCTATTTCCATGAACATTTTCAATAACTATATTTGGTTTTTAAAAATATATTAGATATTTTATCTCTTATCATCTTTTTTTGCAAAATTAAATAATTATGAGAATATTTTAGTTAAAGAAAACATTTATTTTATTAAAAAAAAGAATTATAAAATTTTAATCGCTGAAACATATGAAAAGATCAATTAATAGTAGTTGAATATTATATAACAGAAACAAAAAATTAAAAGAAATGTATGTTTCATTTAAAAACAAAACAAAGTTAAATAATTATGAAAATATTATAATTAAAGAAAACAATTTTTAATTTAAGAAAATATTAGTAAAAATATACAATTAATTGTAATTTAACATAACATGATAGAAACACTTAATATAGTGGCCAATAAGTCATAGTTCCATGCATATATATGAATTTTTGGGTTTACCACATCAAAATATTTATGTAACTAATATTTATTATAAGAGCTCATTAAGTTTTATTTATATTTAATAATTAAGTTTGATATAAATTTAAATATTTTATAATTAAATTATAACATATGTAATTTGAATTTGTGTTAATAGATTTTTTAAATGGTTAATTATATAAAAAAAAGAGAGGTGAAATAAGTTTAATGATAGGATTTGACTTGTTTGCTCTTTTTGAGAAAATTTGATTTTAAATTATATAAAATCCTGTGAATAAGAGTTTATTTGCAAGGAACTTTACTATCAAAATTTGTTCCAGATATTAAATGAATTTTAGACAAATGGGATCTATATAGAAAATTATTTCAAGTTAGAGTGGGATTAAAAAAAGATAAAGTGTATTTCAGTTTTTTCTAAAATTTTGGATCAAATAAAAAATGGTCAAAACATATTAAAATATGCTGAAACTATGTTAAAAGTGAAACCATTATGAATACAAAACCATAATTTTCACTAAATGGTGTTGGATTCCTAGCTAAAAATTAATATGTTTTATATAGTTATTATCCCACTCCTTAAAACCAAGCCAGAACCAAGGTTTCATGTGTATTTATTATGAAAGAAGTTTCCTTGAGCTAGCTTGTGACAATAACTAAGAAAGTACACCTTTTTTAAATGGGAACAATAATAAATTAGTACTAAGAGTTCCATTTTAATTATTCTCACATGAGTATGGTGGATTCACATTTTTTTCAAATATTGCAAATATATAATAAGAATTTGAACAATATGTACAAGTCTATGGTTCAATATTTATCAATGACATTGGTGCTTGTTTAATAGATTTAGACGTTCAAAAAACTAGAATCTTCTATTTGGCGGAAGTACAATGTATTTGCATTTTTTGATGACGATTCAGTTATGATGAATATGATGCAGGAAAGTGTTCCCTCTGCGGACAGAGGCAACCCCTCTAGCCCTAGAGTGGGTCTAGTCACAACAAGGACAAAACAATAATTAATTCCCTTAAATAGTCATCATTGGAGGCCTACCTCAAACCGGTGGTTGATGAAGTTCTGTTGCGCTGCTTCAGCTTCTATTTTCTTCTCCTTAATGAGCGATCAACCTGAAAACACCATAAAGAAACAACAGAGCACGTAACTGAGAAACAACAATTATCTATTTACTCATAAAGTCAAGAAGTCATGAGCTATCAAGTAAATTACATACAATACATAGGAAATCATCGTTGATTGTATTAATAATAAATCAAGAGCAAAGCTTACAACCAAGTCTTGACGTCGCAAGCCTTCTCAGAGGGTCCAACTAGTGTGTCTCTTCAAGCATTCACTCTCAAAGATGGGCCTCCCAAATAGCAATATATCTCTCTCTCTCATTCACAAGCTTTACACAAAGTTAAGGGCACTCCACACCTTCTTGCAAACAACAAAACAATCCCCAACTTGTCACACTCACACCAACTATCTATCAAACTCAAAAGCAACAGCAACACTGTACAACCAAAAGAACTAGCAGATGATAGCAATGGTGAGTTATTTTATAGGAGGAGTCTCCATGAAATGAGGGAGAGGGAGCTTATCCTCAGGGCAAGCAACACAAAAGACGAAACTACCATGCCAGAGGGGGAAGGGTGACCCAATCTGACCCAACAACCAGGTCCAGAGATATCCAGAAGGACGATTGTTGGAAAGAATTCATCCAATCTGGATCGTCCCTGGTTCATAACTAAACTTTAGCGCTGACATTTCTAGGAAGCAATGTATTTAGTCAAACCGTCACTAAAGATAGCAAATAGCCTCGCGTCGGGGCATGAAATCTGACCGTCGCGGGAAACATATGTACTCCTACGACGGGGGCGCGACTGCACTGTTTATGACAGAGTTCTGTCTCATATATTAAGTGTATTCTCGCAACGAGGCAGAAAACTTAGGAAAAGTGGGTCAATTGGCAACATAAGAGAGCACTTGTTCAATATGAGCATGTTTTACTGGACACATGACACAGTAGAAGGACTGGGGTGAAGGCAGTGACAAATTACTATGTAACAGATGCCCCCTAAAGTATGAAGCCCGAGAGAGTGGGAGGGGTGAAATGCTTTACGAAACTGTCTAAACTGGAACACCACCTGGAAGAACCTGCAGGCGCAAGTACAACTGATATCTCTGATAGTGAAATACATGTAGTCTAGGCATGGGCACAGCCATCCAAAAGACATATGAACTAGGTCTGTGGTATGGACACAACCATCCAGCTAGTAAGACCATGATAATGATAAAGGTATGGTTGCAGCCATCCATGAAGACTCAGGTATGGTCGCAGCCATCCATCAAAGAGTCATGTAATCACGAACCAATCCACACAGCCCGAACATGTGTAATCTGAGTTCGGGGTCTTGAAACCCAACCGATCATAGTACAAATTCTAGCATGCGAATAGATGTGCTGAGGTTGAGCATGATAGAAAGTTGCTTGATTACCAGTCAATGATGAAAACTGTTAACAAGTGTGAGAGAAACCACCAATAATGGCAATGGATCTCAAGGTACTGTCTAGTAGTTGCTGCATTTTAGTAGTTTTTTTATGAAATTTAGTGTTAGGTAGGTGGGTTTAGGCGGATTTTCAAATCCGAGTCCGCCTCTCGGTCATCGCAGAAAAGCTGCTCGGGTTCGCGACGATCGAGCATGGTGACACGCACCACCTCCGATTGTCACGAGAAACAGATGTACTTTCACGACGATCATGGGAAAAATGAACTATTGAATTTGCCTCATCACCGCTGTTTTGAAAACAGCTACAACAACAACGTGAAGTTGAATTTTTGTATAAATTATGGATTTAAATTTATGAAAAGAGCTGTAATTCATTTTTCTTTTAATGCAGGGCAACATGGAATTTGCTTGGCAGGAACAAACTCACGATATCAACGATGAGAAAAGTGCTTGCGGGTTACTAAAATTTTTTCTCACTCCGCATCTTTGGGCCCAACCCAACTTGTTAGAGTTATTAATTCATGCACGGAACCCAATAGACGAAAAATTCATTATCCGGGGAAGAGATATTGAGTTCGATGCTATGGACATATATTTCCTGACCGGATTGTCCCATCGCAGCGAGAGGTCGATTCTTGAGGGCCAACGAACTAGGGGCGAATCACTGGACATGCTGATAGCACGAGTGTGCCCCGGGGCATGCAAATCAAACACTAGCGGGAGAGTGACAATTCCCACGGTGGAAGACTTGGTTCTTCGCTCGGTTCTATTTATGGTGACAAGGGCAGCAGGCTCCCAAGCCCAACATGAGGCAATAAAGACCCACCTCTAGTTGGCTCTTGATTGCCTCAACCCGACCATGTACAACTGGGCGGAAGTAGTGACAATTAACACGAAGAGATAGCTCACCAAATGTCATCACGAGGAGGCGAAGAAATTTTGTTACAGGTCTATCTTGATCCCGCTCATGCTGAAGCGGGTGTCAACACTTCAGTTGCAGGACATGGACTTGGATAGGCCTAGACCTTGGGAGACCTGGATCACTCGTTGGACACATGTTATGCTATGACGGGGTGGCGGACGACCAGTGTCATGGGGGACACTATTCTGCGAGTGGCTGGATCGCTAGACGATCTTTGTCGAGGACTGGTCATATGCTGGTATGGGTTTTCGTGGAGACCCTGACATGCAACTGCCCACTGGCGAGCAGTGGGATGATGGAGGTAAAACACTTGATCACACTATTTTTGTATTTTGTCTTTTATGATATATTTTTAGATTTTTTCATGCATATGTCTTAATGATGTACTCTATGTTACTTGTAGATGTGGGACCAGAGAGGTCGGTGGGACTAGCTCCAGAGGCACGGAGGGATCCATAAGGCATCAGAGAGCTGGCCTTGGTTTCCCAAGCTAGCAGTTCAGTGGAGACAATGGCCCACAATCTTGAGGGCCTGACAGAGGGGATCCTTGATTACAGGGGGATCGAGGAGGTCCCCATAGAGTACCAGATACATACAGTAGGGGTGATACCTAGGGTGCATAGACTCTTGAGGCGAGTCGCACGAGCAGTGGTGTGCTACAGGGAGCATAACCCACCGCAGTAGACGCCTAGGTTTTATTTCCTGCTGATTTTTTGAGAGACATGTGTCTCGGATGTATGGAGAGCACAGACTCTATTTGGACATATACACTTATTTTTTGAGTGCCTCGGTGCGCCACACGATATATATATATATATATATATATATATATATATATATATTCCTATGGTTCATTATTGTGTTTTGAATGCTTCTATATGCTGTTTTGATTACATGTTGCATAAATGTCTGTCTAATACATGATTTGCTAATGCATCAGTTAATGTGTTTAATATTCTTGGAATATGTTGATATGTAATAAAATCAAAATTTCCTTCCAACAATTTAACACGTAAATACAACCTTAAAATCTGATGATCTCTGATGGAATAACACCTGTTAAGCTGGTGGAAAATAAGCTGAGAGTCCAGATTCAAAACTAATGTACGAATACCGAGGTTGATAGCCTCGGTCAGTAATTCAATGATAGCACTATATTCAGTGACATTGTTTGTGGTGCAACCCATAAAAACACCTTGAAGGTCTACTAACTCATCGTGAGGATCATAGATCACCCACACTGCAGAAGAAAGGCTTCGAGTACTATGGCAGGCACCATCGGCGAAACCAACGTAAGCTGTGCCAGACATCTGCACAGGAAGCAAAAAGACACAATAAGTGGCAATTATGCCTACACACCAAGCCAGACATGAAAACACACACACACAACACACCTGCTGAAAACACACGTATGTACAAATCAAATGCATGAGATTCATGCATAATATTTTTTAGATAAAGCCCATTTCGGGGCTTATCTATAAGGTTCCCTTCATAATCAATCAGCTCATAGGCCCATTTTTGCAAAACTCATTTCACAATATAAGGCCCATGCTACATAGGCTCGAATTTTCCTGCCCCCAACTTATCATTTGCTTGATCGTAGAGCAGGACTAAATCTCCTTCAACGAAAGAATGAGGATGGATAGTATGATCGAAGTGAGTTTTCACTCTCTTCTTTTGTGCTTCAATGGCTAGAAAGGCTAGTCGATGAGTCTCTACTAGCCACTCTAGGTAGAGAAGACATTCTTCTAGTGGAGTAGTGTTGGGGAGTAATTTGACATCTAATTTCAGAGAAGGGATCTCACACTCAATCGGAAGGGTAGCCTTTAGACCATAAACCAATTGGAATGGGGTGAACCCGGTGGCATCCTTCACTGAAGTTCGGTAGGCCCATAAGGTGGAGAACAACATCAAATTCCAGTTGGACTTGTGCATGTTGATGGTGCGTTGAAGCATCGTGACTAAAAATTTGTTGACGGCTTCCACTTGGCCATTGGCTTGAGGATAGTATGGTGTCGAGCTATCATGCCGCAAGCCCAGCTGGGTTGTTAACTCAGTCATCATATGATTACGAAAATGTTTGTTGTGATCAGTGACGATAGCCCAAGGGACTCCAAATCACGAAATGACATGATTGAATAAAAATTGCGCTAGTGTGTGACCATCTTCGGATAGTGTAGGCATCGCCTCGACCCATTTCGTGAAATAATCAACGACAACGATGATATATCCATGCCCCCCGACTGAGCGAGGGTTACAGGTCATATAATCAATGCCCCATTTGGCAAAAGGGCCGACGGTAACGACATGGTGCAAAGGAGCAGGAGGCACACACATCTTCCATTGGTATATTTGGCACCCATGACAAGAGCAGACGACAAGAATGCAATCCTTGAAGATAGAAGGCCAAAAATAACCAGCCCGGAGGATATTATGAGCATTAGAATACTCGGACATATGACCACCACAGGAACTAGAATGGCAGTCATTTAGAACTC
This sequence comes from Pinus tabuliformis, assembly GCA_031772625.1. Classification (NCBI taxonomy): domain Eukaryota; kingdom Viridiplantae; phylum Streptophyta; class Pinopsida; order Pinales; family Pinaceae; genus Pinus; species Pinus tabuliformis. The sequence goes on along the minus strand of CM062817.1, from coordinate 746,606,579 downwards.
GTTCGGCTTCCTCGAATGTTAAGCATCGACGAAGAACAAAGTCGGCGCCAAGACGGTATAGGGTGTCCCCAATAATGCGATAAGGTTGAGAATGGTGGTGAATCCATCGCTGAGCATCCTTGGACAAATCAGGATGAAAAGAGGACGTCTGGAGATAGAAAATAATATCCCCGTACCAAGGATCGAGGGTACTAATCAAGAACAGAGTTTCATCCGGAATATTGTCCTCTAACCGAGAGGGCGTGGTAACGGATGGTAGGGAGCAAAGCAACTCAACAAAGACAAGGGATTTCTTAGACTTGGTGGTGGTGAACTCCAAGTCAAACTCTTGAAGGATGATAATCCACTTTGAGTATTTGCTCCCCAGTAACTGACGTGACAATATGTACATCATTGGGTTGCAATCAAAAATCACGTCGTGGTGCACAATAATATATAGTGGCGGAAACGTTGGATGGTGCAAACAACGGCCAATGCCAACTTCTTGACATAGGCATATCGAGTTTTTGTATCAAGTAAATTGCAGTTGAGATAGTAAACGACATGCTCAGTACCATCATCATCACATTGAACTAGAACCATGCCAATGGTGGTATCAGCAGCAACTAAATAGAGAGTGTAGTCATGGTGATAATCAGGGGGACGTAACAATGGAGCAGAAACAAGGAGGGCCTTGAGGTGCTCAAATGACTCTTGTGCAGTGGTATCCCAATGAAAAGGGGTGTCCCGCTTTAATAACCGTGTATAGCCTTTGGCCACTTCAGCATACTTTGGAATAAATCGCTGTAAAAAAATTGCTTTACCTTGCGAACTCTGCAATCGCTGCAAAGAAGCAGAGGGAGGGAGATTCAGGATGGCTTCGACTTTAAGGGGATCAAGATGGATACCCTCTAGGGAGATGATGAACCTGAGAAGTCTGCCTGACTCAACGCAGAAGACACACTTATGCGGATTAAGCCAGATACGATCGTGTCGACAGCGGAGGAAGATTTCGTGAAGGTGGGTTGGATGGTCTTGGTACTTTGTTGAATGAGCTGGAAGGTCATCCAGGTATGGTTGCACAGTGTGTTGAATATCATGAAATGCATAAGACATTGCGCGTTGAAATGTGGCACCGACAATTTTTAAACTGAAGGGGAGCTTTTTATAAGCAAAAGTGCCCGATGGATAGATAAAGGCGGTCTTGTGTTGATCCACAGGCGAGATATTAATCTGGTTATAACCAGAAAATCTGTCCATGAATGAATACATCTCACTCCCGACACACTCATCAATGAGCTGGTCAATGAAGGGTGTAGGGTAGTTATCTTTGGGACAGGCACGATTAATGTCGCGATAATCAACACATACCCTAATAGTGCCCTATATTTTAGTCACAGGGACAATATTAGAAACCTAATCTGTGAGTGGGATAGGGTAAATGACGCCAGCCTTAAGAAGCTTTTCAACTTCCGCTTTAACAGCTGCAGCCTTTTGGGGGTGCACGGGGCGTAAACGATGTCAAACAGGTTTGGCACCTGAATACGTAGGTATCTCATGCACCACGATGCTAGGATCAATGTTGGGCATCTCTTCATAAGACCAAGCAAACACATCACGAAATTCGCGAAAAAGATCAGTATAAAGTTGAATCTCCTTCGAAGTACAAGTTACTCCAACATGGATGTGCTTGACAATCCCAGGTTAACAGAGATGTCAATTGGTTGGGTTTGCGTAATGTTCCCCATATTCCATTTAGAAGACACTTGATGAATTTGGATGGGTGTCTGAAGGGGTTGGGAGGGGAGACAAGGGGAAAACTACTCGAGACAAGTAAGCATTTCCCGATGGGTAGGGAGAAACAAGGAACGATGGTGATGATCAGACCAAGGGGGTTCCTCGAAAGACATGGTATCAATAATCGCTTCATCAGTAGGAAAAATTTCCTTTAAAGGGTCTGAAGAAATGCCATCTCCAAGCCAAGGGGATTGAACGTACGAGTCGAGAGCCCTGCTCGAAGGAGCAACTTCAGGGGATGGAGCCGATATAGGGACAATTTCGACGTAGTTGAGCTCGGCGGGACTCAATGGCATCTCATTTCCCCATGCTTCTATCTGATCAATAGGAGGAAGAACCCATGGATCAGAGCGAACATAAATCATATTAGTGGGAGTGATGTTGGGAGGTGGGAGTGAAAAAACACCCATAAGGACAGGATCTTTAATGAGTCTAGCACCCACACTCTCACATGGAACGAAGGTATGCTCACGAAAGGCACATTGCCATCGGAGGAGGAGGAGGCGAAGAAGGACAACTGGTCTACTGTGGTGATCTTCCCCTAATGAGGAAAACAAATAACACAAAATAGAGATGAAGCCACGGCTTGCATGGCATATATCTAGCTTCATTCTAAAAGGAGGTTGTAAGTTAAATTGGCATCGACAACTTCGACCTCCACTTCGACCGTCTTTCCTTCCAGAGTAAGAGGCAAATGTTGAAGTATACCATAAGGACGAGACTCTCTCCCATCAAAGGCTTCCAAGGTCGTAGGAGACTGGCTCAGAGTCGGAGAACTGATAGCCTTCCAACAAGCAACATACATTATGCAAGTCAAAGTGCCTTCATCAATGATGATGCGATGAATAGTTTTAGAATTGATGGTGACCTGAATAAGGAAGGCAATTTGGTGAGGCAGTCTTGGCATATGACTGTCTAGGTCAAAAGTAATTAAATCTGAGTCGGTGATATGATAATCACCCTATGAGTGACCTTAGTTGAAGATTTATTAAACAAAAAGGTATTACAGACCCATGTGCTGGTGTGTGTGTTCTATGTTATTGAAACAACAAATCGATCAGATTGCCAATACACATAAAATAAATGGAAAGACAACAGAGAAATACAATAAGCAACACAAAGACACAAACAATTTTTAATAAGGAATTCACCCTATTCTCTAGGGCTACGTCTCTGGTCCAGCTTCAGTGGTGGCCTTGTTTTATTACGTCTTTCAACAGAGGAATTACAATACATGGACTCAATATGAGTTCTCCTGAAGTAGATTTTGCTTGGCAGGGTGGTTCTTGGATTCCCCAAGCCACTCGGAGTTCACAGACTCTTTTCCTTCCTACCAGCACTGTGACCCTAAATCTACAGTGGAAAGAACCAACTATGATGCTCAATCCAGACAAATTCCTCTATAGGAAGGCTTGATTCTTCAAGCTCTTTGGTGCCCGATGCTGCCTGTGGTTAGCTCGGTCCTCTGTCTCCTCTACTTGGCTTTATTGCTCTTTGTGCTCAGTCCTCCTCTCAGGGTTCACTGTTCACTGTCTATCTTGGTCACTTGGACTCTTCTCTATCTGAATCTCTATTCATGGCTTTAGCCATTCGATCTCCATGCCCATTCGGTTCCTCTACCACCTGCATCGATTCACCTACCGCTTGCGTGCTTGGAGTTCCCTGTTCGACGTCAGCATGAACGCTCGAGAAGTAGTCACGTGTCTCCATTGGAACAGCACCAGCCTGTTCGTCGATTTGTTTCTTTGGTTATGTCGTGGATACTTTCTTTCTCCACCATGGTAGTCAATGGATTCCAAATCCCCTTAAATCGTAGCTTAATTCCTTGTCGATTCTGCTTCTCTCTATCGAGCGCAATATTAGCCGTCTGATCTGGGCTCCTCTAGATCCAACGTCATACACACGTCGAGCACAGTTGACTTGCTCGACCGATAACGCGCGATCATGGTGGTTTTTCTCTCACCTCCACTGCCACGCGTCGATCGCTGAGTGGGATCACTCCGCTCTCCTCCAAAACCTCTTACCATTCACGGGTGCCCTCATCAATACCACCGGTTTCCAGGCCATGGGTCCCACCTTCGTATGTTGGCGCTTTTCGTTTCTCCGCCCGTGGTTCTCCGGCTCCCAACGTGACCAAGGGCTTAAGGCTCCTCCATTTTGGCCCTGTTTGCCTAGTGATGCATGATTAGCGCTGCATCGAAAATCAACTCCTTTTCCCATTCCGAGGTTCCCAGGGGCTACATCAACCTCCTGCGCAATCTCCATGGGCCTCGGTTAGCATGCTTTGACCGGGGTCCTCATCGTTCCACACCAGCTGCCATGGCCACTGGTTCAGGGTGTTTTCGATTGCTGTTTTTGATTTCATTTGAGATTTATTTGACCTGATTTAGTCAGGGTTCTTTTACAGTCATTTATGGATTGAATTCAGATCACGGCCTCCCTACTGAAAAGCTTTTGGACCACCAAAAGTTGGTTTTCTTCAAGCATCGACTAAGTGAGGAAACTGCTGTCTCACTTGTCAAATCTCAATCCACTTCACACTGCTCGGCTGTGAACCATTAAGCCCAATTCTAAGGTATTCCACCTATCCACTGTGCATCATCCTTACCTTCCTGTCTAGCACTGTGTCTTCCTACAACTCATTTAGATATTCAGGTAGCAGGTCATCAACAGAAGGCAATTGACTCTGCTCTTCAGGGTCCTCAATCATTGAAGGTTCAAACAACCTCAAGCAATTTGCGTTCACGACTGAGTAGATGCACATGTAAGCTAGCAGATCAAGGCAAAAAGCATTTTCACCATTCTCAAGTATCCTCAAGGGTCCATACCTGATAGCTTTTAGCTTCTTACCTTCACCTTGCATCCTGTCCTTACTGATATACAACTAGACTTGGTCTCCAACTTGAAAACTATGCTCCATCTAATGCTTATCATGCCTAGCCTTGTACTTGGCCTGGCTCTTTTCTAGTTGTTCCTGTACTGCCTGGTGGATCTCCTGGATCTGTTCAATGAACCTAGTTACTCTGTCCACATTACTGTGTCTATCAACCATGGTATCTTTACAAAAGACATAATCCAAGGGAGACCTTGGTATGAAACCAAAGCCGGTCTCAAAAGGAGATCTCTGGGTAGAAGAGTGTTTGGATCTATTGTAAGCATGTTGCACATAACACAAGTGTTCACCCCAAATCTTAGGGTGTTTGCTGCAATATCCTCTCAGTAATTGGATCACTGTCCTGTTAACTACTTCTGTCTGGACATTTGTTTGTGGATGAAAAGCTATGTTTTTCTTTAATTTGGTGTCCATTAGTTCCCACAGACTGGACCAAAAATTTCCCACAAATCGGGTATCTCGATCAGATATAATAGAAGTGGGTAATCCAAAATGAACCCATACATGTTCAAAGAATAATTTTGCAGTTTGTTCAGCTGTAATCTGTTTACTACAGGGTATCAAAATACACATTTTGCTGAACCTATCCACAACAATATATAGATAATCATGACCTTTCCTAGATTTAGGCAGTCCTCCCACGAAATCCATGGAAATGCTTTCCCAAGGGTGAGAAGGAACTGGCAAGGGAGTGTATAAGCCTAGTTTTCTATTGCTGGGTTTGCTTTTAGCACACATAGCACACCCCTTTACATATCTAGAAACTGTCTCACTCATTCTCGGCCAATAGTAGAACCTTTGCAGCTGTGCAACTGTTTTACTTACCCTAAAGTGACCTGATATCAGAGAAGTGTGTACTTCCCTAATTATCTTTGCTCTCTCAGTTTTGGAATGCAGAGTTTCCCACAATGATATAAGAGTCGGTCCTTCACATGATAGTCCAATTCTTATACTCTTTTGCCTTGACTCAAAGTTGAATATACATATTTAAATTCCATATCCTGAGCATCTTGTTCTATGTAGCTTTCATGTAGCACATAATTATGCTTAAGTATGGTAGATGCATTTATAATGGGTCTAGATAACATGTCTGCAACCTTGTTATGTATGCCCTTTTTATATCGGATGACTAAATGAAACTATTGTAGAAAACCCATCCATCTGTAATGTCTTGATTGTTGAAACTTAGTTTGGGAGCGTAGATATTGAAGTGGCTGATGATCAATATGTATTACTGTTTCTTTGCCCATTAAGTAATGTTTCCACTTTTTCACACTCTGAACTAATGCATACAATTCCTTATCATATGTAGGATAGTTGACTACTATAAGATTAAAAGTCTCAGAATGATAACATATGGGTTTACCGTGCTATGTCAACACTACTCCCATGGCATAGTCACTGGCATCAATTTGGATATCAAATGGTCTTTGTAGATATGGTAGTGCTAGTACAGGTGCTGTACTAATTTTCTCTTTCAAGGTGTCAAAGGTTTTCTGCTATTTTCCTCCCCACTGAAACACCTTGTTCAATCCTGTCAAAGCATGTAAGAGAGCTGTAATTGAGGAAAAATTTGAATGAACTTCCTCCAATACTGTGCTGCTCCTAAGAAGCTTCTCACTTCTCTAGCAGACTTGGGTTTAGGCCAGTTTACAATGATTGCCACTTTAGAGGGATCTATTTTCAATTCACGTCCCTTTGCTATATGACCCAAATAATTTAGAGAGGTTTTGCCAAGTTCACATTTGGAAAGTTTAACATAGAGTTTTTCTTTTTTCAAAACATCTAATGTCTGCTTAACATGATTTAAATGTTCTTCCCACGTTTTACTAAAAATCAGAATGTCATCCAGGTACACAATAACAAAATCATCAAGAAAAGGTCTGAGTACATCATTCATTAATCTCATGAAAGTAGCAGGGGCATTGGTCAAGCCAAAAGGCATAACCAGCCATTCATACAATCCCTGCTTTGTTTTGAAAGCAGTCTTCCATGCATCTTTCTCTGCAACTCTGACCTGATGGTATCCACTGTGCAAATCTAGCTTGGTGAAATAAATAACTTCCTTCAGTTGATCTAAAATATCACCTATACGAGGAAGGGGATAACAATTTTTGATTTTTATCATATTCAGTGCTCGATAATCAATGCACATTCTCCACGAGCCATCTTTCTTTCTCACCAAAACAATTGGTGACTCACATGGTGATGTGCTAAGCCTGATGAACCCTTTCTCGAGAAACTCCTGCACCTACTTCTTGATTTCAGCATTCTCTAAGGCAGATAACCTGTACATCCCAATGTTAGGCAAAGGAACATCTTGCTACAAAATAATATCATGTACTATTCCCTTTTCGGGTGGCAGACCTTGAGGTTCTTGAAACAAGACATCATGCTCTGAAACAATATTTTCTATATCAGCTTGCTGATCAGAATTACAGCCCTCAAATACATTGGTTTTATCAGTTTTCTTTTTCTTTACAACCATTAGTAAGAACTATTTGCATGAATTTATCATTCTTTTCATTTGTCTTGAGTTTATGAGAGTATAATTATTCTTAAGCTTATGAGCTCTTACAAAGTATTCGATTCCATCTTTAACAAGTAGATACTTATTCTCGGCTCTATAGAAAATAGCCTTTCTATCATACAAGTAAGGACTTCCTAAAACAATTCCACATATATCCAAAGGAATTAAGGAATTACATCTAACTCAACCTCATCTACAAATGCTGACCCAAAAGAAAACTTGAGTTTGCACTGTCTAGTCACTTGTAGTTATGCTTTATCATTCAACCATCGTAATGGGTATGGCTTCTTATGAGGTGTAGTTGCTAATCCCAATTTCTTTACAATTGCTTCAGAAATAAGATTTACTTGTGAGCCACTATCAAACAAAGTATCAATCTTTTGATTTTTGGAAACAACTCGAATATGGAAAATCTCATGCCTTTTTCTCTCATGTTCTTCATCAATGATAGATTGAGTAGAATTACTAGTAGATGCTTTAGAATTCTTACCTTTTATACCTGTGGCTGCAATGATTGTTTCATCTCCCGAGTCTGACCCCAAATCTTTTTGAATAGCTGCAACAATCTTCTTCTTCTTGCCCTCGGACTTCTTAGGTCTTAGCTCTGGATGTAGAATCCAACAGTGCTCATCATCATGCCCCTCCTTTTTACAGTGAGTGCATGAAGCTTTGCCTTTCTGTGCAGTGTTAGCCTTCCTCGCTTTCCACTTTTTCTTTCTTTTCTCCTTGCTCTTGCTTACAGTGGATTGGGATGGTCCCCCAACTTCTAGATTTCCATTCTTTCCTCTAGCTTCTAGATGAGTAGCTTGTACAAATACCTTATCTATATTAGTGGGATTACACATGAGGATGGTATGCCTCATGTAGCTATGTAGACCACCAATGTACTTCAAAAGAGTTTCTGGTGAGTCTAATGAAATACCCAACATCAATGCTCTCTTTTGGAACTCTTGAGTATACCCTTGTACACTTTGCCCTTTCAACTGCCGAAGAGTTTTCCAACTCATCATGGCTTGTTGCATGTAGGCCAATGGATAGAACTGCTTTTTGATTGCAGTAACAAATTCACTCCAAACAGAGATGGTCTTACCATGCTTCCTCATATCAGCTTGGGTTCTACCTTCCCACCAAACCAGGGCAGTGCTCCCTAGGCGAAGGCTTTCCAGCTGAATCTTGCTCTTGTCTGAGTCTATATTTTGTACTCTGCAATACACATCAATTTGTCTAATCCAATTGTCCAAATTTTCATCATTTAGCTCTCCATCATATATAGGCAAATCAAATTTAACGTCCAACTTAATCAAAGATGCCTTCTTATTATGCACAAGGCTACTAGGAGTTGTAGGGAAGCTTTCTTATTTTCCCTTTCCTTTGGAGTGGTCATGGGAATGAGATTCATCTTCTTCTTTATCTTGCTTAGAGCCTAATGAATATTCACCCTTATGTTTTCTAAAGTCCCTATACATTTCTTCTACCATAGACTTTATAGCTAGGAATCTTTTTATGAATTGAGGGTCTGGCCCTATAGAACCTTCTTCTGACATTTTCTTCCGAGAATAGACTCTCCCAATTTCAGGATTAGTTTCCACCAACTCTCCTTCTCCTAATTTGAGCTTTGATCTAGTGAGCACTCACAGTTAAACCAACACAAGCTTGTCTAACCTTACAGCCTAGAGCTTTGATACCACTTGATCTGATAATCACCCTATGAGTGACCTCAGTTGAAGATTTATTAAACAAAAAGGTATTACAGACCCATGTGTTGGTGTGTGTGTTCTGTGTTATTGAAACAACAGATCGATCAGATTGTCAATACACAGAAAATAAATGGAAAGACAACAGAGAAATACAATAAGCAACAAAAAGACACAAACAATTTTTAATAAGGAGTTCACCCTATTCTCCAGGGCTACGTCTCCGGTCCAGCTTCAGTGGTGGCCTTGTTTTATTGTGTCTTTGAGCAAAGAAATTACAATACAGGGACTCAATATGAGTTCTCCTGAAGAAAATTTTGCTTGGTAAGGTGGTTCTTGGATTCCCCAAGCCACTCAGAGTTCACAGACTCTTTTCCTTCCTACCAGCTCTATGACCCTCGGTCTACGATGGAAAGAGCCAACTATGATGCTCAATCCAGATAGATTCCTCTATGGGAAGGCTTGATTCTTCAAGCTCTCTGGTGCTTGATGCTGCTTGTGGTCAGCTCGGTCCTCTGTCTCCTCTACTTGGCTTTACTGCTCTCTGTGCTCAGTCCTCCTCTCAGGGTTCACTGTTCACTGTCTATCTTGGTCACTTGGACTCTTCTCTATCTGAATCTTTGTTCAACTGTCTCTGTTCATGGATTTAGCCATTGGATCTCCATGCCCGTTCGGTTACTCTCCCGCTTGTGTCGATTCACCTACCGCCTACGTGCTTGGAGTTCCCCGTTCGGTGTCAGCATGAATGCTTGGGAAGTAGCCACATGTCTCCATCGGAACATCGCCAGCTTGTTTTTCGATTCGTTTCTTCGGTTATGTCGTGGATACGTTCTTTCTCCACCGTGGTGGTCAACAGATTCCAAATCCCCTTAAATTGCGGCTTAATTCCCTGTCGATTCTACTTCTGTCTATTGGGCGCAATCTCAGCCATCCGATCTGGGCTCCTCCAGATCCAACGTCATACGCATGTCGAGCGCGGTTGACTTGCTCGACCGATAACGCGTGATCATGACGGTTTTTCTCTCACCTCTGCTGCGACACATCGATCGCTGAGTGGGATTGCTCCACTCTCCTCCAAAACCTCTTACCATTCATGGGTGCCCCAATCAATACCACTGGTTTCCAGGCTGTGGGTCCCACATTTGTACGTTGGCACTTTTTGTTTCTTCGCCCGTGGTTCTCTGGCTCCCAACATGACCAATGGCTTAAGGCTCCTCCATTTCAACCTTGTTTTCCCAGTGATGTGCGATTAGCGCCGCATCGAAAATCATCTCCTTTTCCCATTCCGGGGTTCCCGGGGGCTACATTGACCTCCTGCGCAGTCTCCATGGGCCTCGGTCAGTGCGCTTTGACCAGGGTCCTCGTCATTTCACGCCGGCTACCATGGCCACTGGTTCAGGGTGTTTTCGATTATTGTTTTGGATTTCATTCGAGATTTGTTCGACCTGATTTAGTCAGGGTTCTTTGACAGTCGTTTATGGATCCGATTCGGATCAGTTGGTCGGGTCAATACCATCGATAGCCAATAGCAAGGACTTCATCTAAGAGGGGTAGCTCTAGAGGACTTCTAATGCAGACATAGCTGACGGAGCTTGGGCTAAGTCCTCAATGATGTAATAGTGCTGAGCAGCATGAGCATTAGGGTTGTAAGAAGAATTTCGAAGCACCCCTTTAGGAGGAGGTTGGATGACTGCTTTAGTGCTAGGTCGCTCGATATGGAGGGGACCAGAACTAGACAGAGGAGTGATAGAGGGGACCTCAGTCTCCTTCCCGGCAGGCGGCGGATACTCTTTCACTCGAGTATTAATGTGGACGGGAATTGTCCCAGTCATAAATACCTAAGAACCAAAGGGAGAAGAGGATTGAGATGGATTGGCCACCATTTGAGTTTGCTACGAGAGAAAAGGCTCTTTGAGCACGACAGGAGTCCCAGGGGTACCTTTTAACAAACGACTAACTTCAGATTGCCTGGGGAAATCTTTAGTATAGTGATCCTCGTCACAGATAAGGATACTTATCTTGCATTTGGCACCTTCCTCGGGTGGAGGTTTAAGGGAATCCTGCTTCGGTTGATCAGCCTTATTCTTTCCTTTTCCCTTCTTTTTCCCTTTCGAAGCTTTGTCCGCCATGGTGGACTGGATGACATTAACCTCGGAAGTGTTACCAGAATTGGATATGATTTGAGAAGTGTTTTCATTCGAAGCGTTCGACTTTTGGTTCCCAGGGTTCGCGGAACATTTCTCAGACGACGTATTGAGAGAACCGATGATGCTGTCAATAGATGGTGTTGGCAGGGCTTTGGAAGTTCCAAGCCTCAGAGCATCAGGAAAATAATCATATAGGGTACTGGACTGGGAGTAAACCAAGTCAAGGTACTGAGCACGCGCAATAGCTTGCTCTTCAGTTACACATGGCCCCATAGCAATGTCCCGAGCTATCGGACCGACAAATTAGGTTGTGAACTAGTCAGTTAGAAGCTGATCAGGAATCCAAAACTTAATCAAACGGTGACGTCATCTCCATTCATGGAGATGATCGAAGATATGCGTAGCCATGGTCTGTTTTAAGGATGTCAGGAGATGTGTGCCTATTTCACATCGAATCAACAACTGAAAATGAGTTAAAAATGCCATAGCCAACGAGTTAAAGTCCTGAAAAGATCCATGAGCTAGCTCAATATACCATTTAGCAGTAGAACCATTGAGAGTTCGTTGAAAAAGGCGGAGCCGGATTGAATCATCAAGCCATGAGTTTTACGAACACCATAGATGATAAGTCATGACATGGGCTTGGGGATCTTCTCCAGCGTTACTGTCAAACTTGGGACAATCACCGGGAATTTTAGTTGGAACCGATGTGTCATGCGGAAAGAGTCAATTTTGCAGACAAAACCGACCTCCCTAGAAGCTAAGTCTTTCTAGTGACAAACAAAACAATCAAGTGCTATCTTTCCCTAAATATGCATTTAAAATAAAAGCAACCAGGTGTTCAAGTCTTACCTTTAGTCCAACACTGTTTGTAGCAGCCAAGCCTCTTCGATCCAGATGAGCTCCTTCTCCTTGAAGCCTGCATTCACTAACAAGCAAATGATTACATAGCACCTGAATAACTCTAATAAAACATATTCATCATAAAGACCAAGGAGTTTATGAAACAAATTATATATAACAACTTGTTGAGAAAAATAAACTTAATTGTATTAATTGGAAACAAAAGAAACCTTACAACTAGTGCCTTGGTATTGTGCAGGTCCCTCCCAGGGTCCAGCAAGAGTTCTCCTCTACTTTGATCAGCTCACCCACTTCCAAATGAAGCTAAGAAAGGATTGGAATCTCTCCTCTCAAGCTCTATACGGGAGTCCTAATTTCAGCAGCATCTACCCTTAGGAATGTTCAACTTTCAACCTCCCCTCCCTCTGGCCCAATGCCTGTATTTATAGTGCTTTGGAGGAAGTTAATCAGGTCCACCATCAATGGTATAAGCCCCTCTTTCAATGGGATAGCTCCCCTCTTGATGGGATAAGTTCCTCTTTCATTGGGATGCATGAACCATCTGGAGGCACTCAATCCACGTCAAACCATCTTCTAGAATGATCTAGAATTAACCACAAGTAACTTTTTTGAAGTAAAACTTGCGCCTTTTGACCTTTACAGGAGTACACACCCACCCCTTTACAGACAGAGCGTACAAGTACGCAGGTATTATGAACTTGAGGTGCGTACACATAGGTAAGGGTAAGAGAAACTGCGTAACCAGAGTTATATTGACTTTTTAAAGGCTTTCTCTCTTTCTTGGAGTTTGACATGAGGAGCAGAGGTATAAGACTTGCCAAGGAGGACAGTATGGTTATTGATGGAGCCATACTTACTGCAAATAGTCATGGTGACAAATTTTAGTGTAACAGATTGCCCCCTAAAGTGCGAAGTCTGTAGTAGATTAGGGTTTCATATCATCTAGGAAGGGTGAAGCACTTTATCATTTCGAGGATTATCTTGTGGAGAGCCCAGTTGGAACCTACAAATGCTCAACACAAAATACATATATGAGATCATATCATCGTTGAGGTAGGCATTCCCATACTCAAATCAAAAACTTAACTAACAAACTAACTACTGCTCTGATATAGGAATGATTTCGCAATACATCATAATCATAGACATATGTAGACACAGTATGGACGCAGCCATCTGTTTATAATTAGTCTACTATATAATGAATACAAAACTCCTTGCAGCCTGGATGGTGGAAACTAGATCCAGGGTCTTCATTTCCGCTTCCCGAAATAGTACGATTCTATCCATGCGAATAAATGAGTTGATGTCGAACATGGTAGAAACCACTTGATTACCAGTCAATGATGTAAACTGTTAAAAAGTGTGAGAGAGACCACCAGTGATGTCAATGGTTCTCAAAGTACCCAGTACAATCCATGAGATGTGAATGAATGTGTTGATGTCAAACATGTCACGGAATCCTTCGATCGAAAGTCAATGATGTAAACTGTCGTCAAAGGCGAGAAACCTGCCATTGAGGCATGCAGATCTCAAGTTACTGACGATTTCTAGGTCATCTTTCTAGATAATGTGCTGATGTCGATAGAAAGCGACCCGTTGCTGGCAAGCCCACAACACGAAATCATAGATCAAGTTGAAGAAATGTAGCTGTAAGGAATGACTCAGGGATGGTCAAGATGGATGACAGATATTTTGCAGATGAATGGTTTATTTGCAGTGACCTCTTGAACACATAACGACACAACATATGGCTTGGTGACAATTGACCCAAAGTTAATACCCAGAAACCGGCTGAAGATTTTCAATGTGGTTTGATCAACTGTTAGGCAAAGGATTTCCCAACCCAGGTGAATGAAAAGTGTCGTGTTCAAGAGTGGTGATAAGGTTTTTCTGAGACAAAGGATAACAAATAGGCTCATTTTTCTCTCTTTTCCCCCACCATTTCTGGCAAGTACCTCTTTATTTTCTTACAAGCTTGAGGAGGATAACATTTGCTTGATTATAAGCTCATCCTTCGGATGAGTCCAACTTAGTTTAGATTCGAACCCTAAGAAGGAGTGGTCCGTTCCTGTTTGTAATCGAACAGGTCCTTTACTGTGAAATTTTAACGAGTCCAGTATAGGAGAAACTCGGCGTTTTTCAATTTTAGAGAGTCTGAAAAACTTAAGAAGACTCCAGGGTTGACCTTTTTCGAAAATTTGTGTCTCCCAAGCCCAAAAAAGTATAAAATAATACTTGAGAGAACCGCTTGATCTTTACGACCAAGGAGTACTTTCATGATTAGTGTCTCTGACCTGAAAAGTAAAAGCGATCAAGGACACGTCGTTTTATTTCTAATATCGAATTTGAAACGACAAAAATCCAGCAATCTTTTCATGTTTTTACGGTCAGAAAAGGGTTGTAAGAGGACCGTATTTTTAGTTCCGTTTTAACAAGTTTAAAAAGAAAAACTCGGCAATCTTTTCATATTTTGAGAGTTTGAAAAGGGCTTAAAGATGACTCTAAGGTTTCACTTTTTCGTAAGTTTTAATGAGTTCGAAAAAATGATAAAAATGTACTCATGGTTTTCATTTTTTCGTAAGTTTTAATGAGTTCGAAAAAATGATAAAAATGTACTCATATGGCCGACTTTCAATTTAATTTACGAGCAGGAAATGACGGAAAGAACTTGTCATTTTCATTTGTTTTACGAGAGTGAAAGATAGCAAAATAATCTCGGTATTTTCATGAGTTTAACGAGTCTTGAAAATAACTGAAATTGACTCGAAATAGGTTTCATTTTTACAAAAGCTTGAAACAGAGAAAAACTATGCTTCAAAGTAGTTTCATTTTTACACAAGCTTGAAACAGAGAGAAAACTGTGCTTGATGCCCCCTAAGCGTAACTGCTAGAGCGCATGTCCCCCAGCTTCATTTCATTCAACTAAGTACACTAATTAATAGCTGGATGGAATGAAGGTTCAGTTACGAGATCATTTGAAAGACTCGACCTAAAATTGTAAGAAAATTATGCAAAAAACTAAAATAACTAACCTAAATATACAACTTAACATTTACGATATCTAGCCAAACACTCGACTCAAAACTGAAGGAGGATTTGTTTCATTTTTTAATGAGCTTGACACAGGAAAAGAACTATGCTCGGATTCGGTTTCATGTTTACGCAAGCTTGAAACGAAAAACTATGCTTGTTATAAGTTCGCATGCCCCTAGCATAATGACGCAAATCAAGGTACATGCCCCCCAAGCTTCATTGCATTCAACCAGGTGGATGAAATGAAGATTTACTTTCGAAAACTTGGAAAGACTCATGGGAGTTGTTTCATTTTTTAGTGAGGTTGACACAAGAAAAGAACTATCCTCAAAACCCTTGTTTCATTTTTTAAACGAGCTTGACACAAGATAAGGAACTATGCTCATAACTACTTTCTACAATCTACCTAACAAAGAACTCTACTCTAATAACCTTGATTCATTTTTTAACGAGCTTGACACAAGACAAGGAACTATGCTCATGACTACTCTCTACAATCTACCTATTTAACCTATCCTTGTTTCATTTTTTAACGAGCTTGACACAAGACAAGGAACTATGCTCAAGACTCCTTGTTTCATTTTTTAACGAGCTTGACACAAGACAAGGAACTATGCTCATGTCTGATTCATTTTTTAACGAGGTTGACTCAGTAATAGGAACTATCCTCAAATAACTGATTCATTTTTTAACGAGGTTGACACAGGAAAAGAACTGTCCTCTGACCAACTGATTCATTTTTTAACGAGGTTGACACAGGAAAAGAACTATCCTCATACTCACTGATTCATTTTTTAACGAGGTCGACACAGTAAAAGGAACTTTCCTCGTAACATCCAGTTTCATTTTTTAACGAGGTTGAGACGGGAAAAAACTATCCTCGCAACACCCTGTTTCATTTTTTAACGAGGTTGACACAGGAAGAAAACTATCCTCACACTAGCCTGTTTCATTTTTTAACAAGGTTGACATAGGAACAAAACTATCCTCGTGAGAGCCTGTTTCATTTTTTAACGAGGTTGATACAGGAAAAAACTATCCTCGCGCTCACTGATCATGGCTTCCAACTGGAAGACAGACATGTCAATGGACACACCTTGATCATGGCTTCCAAGAGGTCTTCATCAGAAGGAAGAATAGTTCTCTGGAAGGAACACATGTCAAGGGACTCAAAAGGGATAAGAACATCGCGTTCAAATAATCCCATAGAGCTTTCCATGTCAATTACCGAATCTAAATCAAAGGAAGATGAGCAAACAGTGGGAGGCTCACGTACATCGGTAACTGAAAACATGGGACCAGTTGCCACATAATTAACCGGTGGCGGGGTAGATACCACTTTAGAATCAGGAACATTTAGGGGTGTCATATTATTTGTAGTTGAAACAAGACTAGGGAACGAAAGCTGGTCTACAGTCACAATATTTCCATTGTGAGGGAAAGACATCACGCGAAAGAGTGTCGATACGACAACTTTCATTGCACAAACATAGTCTCTCCCAAGGATTAGATTGAAATCCAAGGGACCTTGAACTACCATAAGATCAATACAGATAGTTTTACCTTCTAAGGTAATAGAAAAATTAGGAAGGATCCCTAAAGGTTCACTAATGGTTCTGTTAAAAGCTTTCATATTTTGTGTAATAGGCGCAAGCTGAGGGGAACCCAAAGCTTTCCAAGCAGTTGAGGATAAAATACTAACAGAAGCACCTTCATCTACCTGTGTGCGATGCATGTCCCTACCACCAGCCTTGACAATGATTTGCAAAGGGATGGAGGAAGGAAGACGAGGTTTTGTCAGTCTATTCCAATCAAAGGAAAAGACCTCAGTACTTGGAGGGGGTTCTGTAGAAACAGGTGAAATGCCCCCCGGCATAGAAGAATTTGATGTAACAAAAAGAACCTGAGCGGTATGAAGTTCACTCTCTACAGGGAAAGTGGGATCGACCGAATGTGAAATTGAATCGACCACTTGATCAACTAATGGATCATCAACCTGAGTGACATGAGTTTCACTCTCCAATGGAAGAGTGTGATCGACTGTATTTAAAATTAGATCAATCACTCCGTCAGTTGACGGTAGGTTGGGAGAAAGTTTACGATAACCAGTTGGAAATTCTTGCTGTGGAACAGTAAGGTTTTCCAACAATGTTAAGGCTTCATCCATGTGAGGGCAAATGTGAGTTTGATGACTCCCTTTGCATAACTTACAAGGAAACCTAACTTTACCCTTTTTCCCAGGAACCTGACTATCACTGGTTGATGGATCAATGGAAAGTTGATGAGATTTTTCTGACCATACTTCCAAGACCTTTGGAATACCAGGACAATTGATAAGGAAGTGGTCACCCTTACAAAGCCTACAAGGGTATTTGGGTTTACGATGCATGTCGGAGTTTTCCTCAACACAACTAACACTTACAGACGTGGTTGGTTGGTTGACTTCTTTCTTATCTTGCTTCTTCTTCTTCTTCTTTTTCTTCTTCCCTTTCTTCTTCTTCTTAGCCACCTGGTTACTAGCATCAAGGCTTTTACCAAGCGAAGAGGAAGAAATGGAGGAAGAAAAATTAGGCGAAGAAGGTAAAGGGTCAACAGAAGGTTGGTGATGTTGAGATGGTGAACTCTGTTGAGGTGAAGCATTTGGTTGAGGTGGAACAATTGGAGTATTTGGGGCCAACGAAGTTGAAAATAACCATATTGGTAATCCTATTGTAAATCCAGGTAATGACAAAGTAGCCATATAAGGAGGACCAACATTTCCAAAGAAAGGAAAAGTACTAGGATTCTCATTAGGAGGGGTTCCTAGGTTGGTAAATTCTGGAACATTTGCCATTATATTCAACTTCAGTGAATTTTATTAACAATTTATAACTAAAATTAACAATTCACAATTCACACCTAACAATTAAAATTCACAATTCACACCTATGGTCTCTAAAAGTAAAAACAAACAAATTAACACGTGCTATCAAATCTAGGAGTTAAACCACACACAAACAGTAACTTTCCGTACCGAAAACACTAGTTGGTGATGAAATCCAATGTCGCAGAATTCAATACAGAAATGGCGGTTGGAACAGTTACCCCGCAACCTGCTTAATGAATAGACTGGCACAAGTTCCTCCACTTAACCGTCTCGAGTGAAGTGAACCCCCCAAAAAATCCAAGTGAGTCTAGCCGACGTCTGCTCCAGGTACAGTGGGATCTTCCCTCCACTGTCACCTTAGGACGAATCCTAAAGATAATAGTCACTAAGGTCACCAACAACAACAAATATACCTGGGGGAATAGTCTATGATCCGATACACACGCAAGGGCAGAGTAACAAGCTCAATCCCCTTGCCGGCTCCTTGACAATAATCCAAGGTTTACCGACAAGTGACCCCAGGCTCCTCAACAATGGTTAATCCGAGGTTTACCGTTTGTAATACGTGAATATCTGCTATCGTTCCCAATGAGGAAGGATTGATTCCCACACTGGTTCAGATATGATCTCGTGCTTCTCCTTTAAGAGGAGCTTTCCCAGAGTATAATTGCAACAATTGGATTTCTTCCTACCGCAAGATACAGCTACTTGTTTGTTTTACTGTCTTGGAGAGTTAATTACTCCCTACTCCAAGACACTAGCCTAAGCTATGTTGGTGTATCAGAGCCCTAGAAAATAAAAATATTACTAGATGAATTTTAATTAAGCGCTGTGTTATTAAGGCTGTTATTACTCAAATGGGTAAATGGATACGAAACCAATGGTGTTATGACCCGACTCAACTGAATGCAATCGAATATGATAATGTAATATTTTCAATTCGATGAATCCTAACTAAAGTAAGGAGAGAGTTTCCATTTACTTCCAACAATGCAAAAATTGATCACTAAGAGAAAATATAACAAATTCTCTAATGCACTAATTTTATCAAGAAAAACTAATGCAAATCAATTTCAATTTTTTTTTATTTTTATTTTAACAAAGCATGAAAAACTACTTAACAAAATCAATTTTAAGATCTATGAAAATCTAAGAGAAATTTATCTAAAAGCAAATCAAAGAGAAATTTACCTAAAATCAAATCTAATGAGGTAAAAGCCTACAAAATATAATTCCAGGATGTTTTACTCAGTTACAATTCAACCAAGGACTAATTCATGCAGAATCATAAATCAGTCAAAAACAAAAATAAAAAACTTTTGTTCTTTTTCTTAAGAATGGAATTCACAGCTTAACCAACAAGCCTTCTCGAAATTCCGCAAAGAGACAACACAACGGTAGGTTTCTCGCAAAGGTGGATTTTACGAATGGTCCGACTCCTAAGAAGACTGAAAAGACCAGGGATATCCAAGGTTTTTACAACTTCTAAAGCCAGAGTCACTACAAGACCAATGCAAAAATCAAACCTAGGGCTAGAATTTCTATGAACTTCACTAAAACCCTTGATGCTAATGAAACAAGCTTAGATGAAAACTTTTGACAGGTAACCAGTGGATCTGGGCAACAAAAAATAAACTATAAACAAAATCTAATGGGTAAAAAGGAAAAAATGGAAAATTTCTAAACTTTTGACAGGGTACGTAGGCAGCCTGTTTGCATAGGTGCGGCCACGCTATGTGTACAAAGCAGAAGTGCGTACAGGTACGCACTTTGCTTAACGTAGAGGGTGCGTACTGCTCTCAAAATCAAGGAAAATAAAAACTAACTCAACCCTAAGCTATTCCACCCAAATTCACAGTCAATCAATCAAAAACTAGAAAGAAATCAGATTTTCTCAAATCAAAGTATCAATCAAAAGAGAAATCAATCAAATCCATGGATTCCCCAGTGGAGTCGCCATTTTGTCATGCGGAAAGAGTCAATTTTGCGGACAAAACCGACCTCCCTAGAAGCTAAGGCTTTCTAGTGACAAACAAAACAATCAAGCACTATCTTTCCCTAAATATGCATTTAAAATAAAAGCAACCAGGTGTTCAAGTCTTACCTTTAGTCCAATGCTGTTTGTAGCAGCCAAGCCTCTTCGATCCAGATGAGCTCCTTCTCCTTGAAGCCTGCATTCACTAATAAGCAAACGATTACATAGCACCTGAATAACTCATATAATAAAACATATTCATCATAAAGACCAAGGAGTTTATGAAACAAATTATATATAACAACTTGTTGAGAAAAATGAACTTAATTGTATTAATTGGAAACAAAAGAAACCTTACAACCAGTGCCTTGGTGTTGTGCAGGTCCCTCCCAGGGTCCAGCAAGAGTTCTCCTCTACTTTGATCAGCTCACCCACTTCCAAATGAAGCTAAGAAAGGATTGGAATCTCTCCTCTCATGCTCTATAAGGGAGTCCTAATTTCAGCAGCATCTACCTTTAGGAATGTTCAGCTTTCAACCTCCCCTCCCTCTGGCCCAATGCCTGTATTTATAGTGCTTTGGAGGAAGTTAATCAGGTCCACCATCAATGGGATAAGCCCCTCTTTCAATGGGATAGCTCCCCTCTTGATGGGATAAGTTCCTCTTTCATTGGGATGCATGAACCATCTGGAGGCGCTCAATCCACGTCAAACCATCTTCTAGAATGCTCTAGAATCGACCACAAGTAACTTTTTTGAAGTAAAACTTGCGCCTTTTGACCTTTACAGGAGTACGAACCCACCCCTTTACAGACAGAGCATACAAGTACGCAGGTATTATGAACTTGAGGTGCATACACGCAGGTAAGGGTAAGAGAAACTGCGTAACCAAAGTTATATTGACTTTTTAAAGGCTTTCTCTCTTTCTTGGAGTTTGACATGAGGAGCAGAGGTATAAGACTTGCCAAGGAGGACAATATGGTTATTGATGGAGCCATACTGACTGCAAATAGACATGGTGACAAATTTTAGTGTAACACGGTGGCTAATGCAGATGATGAAGAATGGGATCATTTGTCAGTTTGGACACATCTGGTAATTCCAAAGTTGCTAAAAAGGGTAATTGAGGGTTAAAGGACATATGAGGCCATGGGTAGGAAGTAGCACCAGAGTTCCACCTAGTTGCTTGTTGCCCCCATTGATTTTGTCTGAACGGATTTGGCCCATAAGGATTTTGTCCATAGGGATTCTGTCCATTGGGGTTATAGCTATAACTGGATAGTTGACCCTGGATCTGACCCCTAGCATTCCACTGATTACCAAATTGGCTTGCAGGAGAAATATGTGGTTGCTGGAAATTTTGGTAAGGATTCACCTGCAGTTGTTGATAATTTTGGTATGGGGAAATTGGGTTTGCCCTTGGGTTTGCTGAAAACCATAAGGCAGATGGGCTCTAAACTGAGCCTGGGGGCCAGGCTGCGTTTGATAAGTAGGTTGGGATTGGGATCCAAAAAATAATTTGAAGACCGGATTGGGTTTGGAGCCCAGTCTGGGGCTGAAAACTGGGTGGAGCTTGATAAGTAACGATCATTTGAGTGCCCGGTTGAGCAGGCCCAGATGGATGTCCTTGAGAAGACAGAGGTTGAGCCATCTGGCTAGAAGGTTGGCCCATTTTCCCAGAAGTTTGGACTTGCTGGGAATTGGGTTGACCTTGCGGAACCAAGGGCTGTCCAGACTGACCAGATGGTTGAGTAGGCTAGACAATTGGCTGGCCTTGTTGAAGTTGAGGCTGACCAACTTGTCCAGAAGGGTGGCCTCACTGGGTACTAAGTTGGCCTTGTTGAATGTAAGGTTGTCATGGGTTACCAGAAGGTTGCCCGAAGTATATGAAAGAAGACCCGCCAGAGGCCGAAGGTTGCCCCGGAATGGGTTGTCCTTGTGGGGCGACAGTTTGCCCTGAATAAGGTTTCCCATAGTACAACTATCTGTAAGAATACTGTCTGTAAGATGGTTGACCTTGATAGGGTGGTCCTTGAATATTTGAAGACTGTGCTTGGCCGCCATGGTAAGCTATGGTACCCCAAGCAACAAATAACGGAACCGAGACCTCAACAAAAGGTTGAGATGCTATGGGTCCAAGGTGATAAATATGGGATCCTCGAGAATCATAATAATTAAACGGATTTTGAGGATCCAGATTCTGAGGAATTTGAGGATATTGATTATATGCCCCCCCTGCTGGAATGGAACCAGAAGAAGGTGGGGCACTAAGGCTAGGGTCAACAACCCCGGATATGGGTGCCGCAGGGCCACTTTGTGAAGGAGCTGCTGAAGGCCCAGCAACAGTGGTCACAATTGAAGATGCAGTGACGACACTAACAATAGGGGCTGAGGAAGCCACACAAAACATTGCAATACTTGGGACAGATGTCACATTGTGAATATGGGGAGTGAAAGATCTCGAAGTCGGAGTGACAGTACAAGACCACATGGAACTTGTAAGGGGAGACCTAGAACCTATGATATCAGCTAGAGCATTATAACATAAAGGCAGCGTGATACCAAGAGAGGTGACATAGAAGGGTGAAGTTTCTGTTGGTACAAGAATTTCACCACTTGCCATAAAGGACTCTTCACTCGTGACGGGGTTCGTCTCATCCATGTCAGAAGAAGACATTGGGACCGAAATACCAGGAGGAGTAAGGGGAAAATCTTCTTTGGAAAGCTCCCAAATGGGGTTCCAATGAATATCGTAAGACTCGTCTTTCGGAGCGTGAGAGTTAAGCAGTTGGATACTCGGAATAACAGGAAGAGTATCACTAGCAACCGGTACCTCAGGAGCGACAGAAGATGGGGGTCCTTGGTCACTTGGAACGGGAGACAAGATTGGTGATTCTGCCAAGATGATTTAACTCAAAAACCCTAGGGATGACTAATCGAGTAAGGAGAAATAACCCTACTAAAACTAAAACGCAACAAGATCTAACAGGGTAAGTGTGAACGTGGCCGAATAAATTTTAAGACACAGGAACAGAACTTGACCTTTTCATCTTTAAAGAGTCGAGAAAAGGATGAAAATATGACTCTAGTTGCCTTCGAATATTTAATGAGCCTGAAGTGAAAAGTGCTCAGATGGACCTTTTCTTTTAGGGAGTCCGAAAAGGAACGAAAGTGACTGCTCTGGAGAAACTAGGCAAAAGGTTTATCAAACATCCCATAAAACTGCATATACACCTTGGCGATCATATGAAAACCAAGGACTTTCCGTACAACAGTCAATCTTCCCGAATTTTGTGTTTGGTACGTTATAGTTTGCAAGGTGGTAGACACGGCTTCCTAGGGATATAGGATGATAACCTAGTGGGGTCTCCCAACATATACTCGACGGTACTGGGAGCACAATTTCGTACTAGATCGCTATTGATTCATAGAAGGGGGAATCACCCAACCTTGAGTGAAAACAATAGTGACTAGGTTTAACGACGCCGGAGCACGTCTCTAACCTAGACCTCTAAATAGTGTGTGTTATGTTCCAATGCGTTGCTAAGTTCATTTAGTTCATTTTAGAGTTGATCTTGAATTATGTTTCAGTTTTCAGACCTTACCATATGTATACAATAAAAATCTAGGATGCAGCTAGAATGAGTGAAACATCCTTTTCCTTCAATGAACACCTACCTATAGGAGGGTAGAGAGATCATTCCCAAACCAAGAAAACCAAGATAAGCCAAGAGACATAATGCGAAAACACATGAACCCTACAGTGCACGAATACTACTGATGATGGATTTAATCATTTGCTTTCCAATATGAAAACTTGAAATGCAAATACACTTTCACTTTCGTATACTAAATGAATGTAGTATTTTGATTTTGATTGTTTTAAATTAAAAAAAAAAAAAAAAAAAAGCAAGCATGAAAAAACCTTTTGATCCAAATAATTGTGATCTATGTTCGGTAGTGAAAAGAAATCGAATCAATACCAAAGATTGGTTCAATGATCATCACTAAAAATCAACCAGAAACAAGCAATGGAGAAGGCTCAAATAAACTGACAAGAAAGTTGCAAATGAACCTTGGGCAAACTAGCAACTAAACCAATTAATTCAAGAACTTGAAAGAAAAAAATAGGTCACACAACCAAAAATGTAAGATTCATTTAATAAAGCCAAAGAAAGAGTGCCTTAACCATAAACAATGAAAAACAAGCTACCGAGAAAGAGAAAGAAAGCAAGGGATCAACAGGACTGGTGAATTCAGGAGGTAGAATTGAAAAAACAATTCTACAGAAATTGTCGCGGGCATTACTCTTGTGCTTTTCCTTGTCCTGAAATATAAGGGGGTTTGCCTCTATCTTTTTCCTTTTTGCTTGATGGGGGTGCTAAGAGTGGTGAGGACAGCTGTTGCCTCTCTCTCAGTGGGTTCTAGAGACACCCTAGGTGACTCCTCCTTATATTCTGTCTCCTCTTTTCCATTTCCTTCTTCACATATGTCCTTCCTTTCTTCTTCATCTTGTAGATCCTCAACATCTTTATCCTTTCCCTCCTTAACATCCTCCTCTATTTCTTCATCATCCTCCTTCTCTTTCTTCTCTTCTTCTTCATCTTCCTCATTTTCTTCGATTTCATCTCCTTCTTCATCTTCTTCATTTTCTTCTATTTCATCTCCTTCTTCATCCATCTCATCTTCGTCTCCCTCTGTTTCTTCTTCTTCCTATTCTACTTCTTCTTCCTCTTCTTTAGTCTCTTCCTCTTCATCTTCATTGACAATAGGGCTAGCATCATATGTGAGAGCTTTGATGTCTTCCTCTGCCTGTATGTCTCTGAAAACTGACCATGTTATAGGAATTCTAAGGTTTTGGAGGGAATATTTTATAAGGATCCTAATTAACCCATGGTGAGCTAACTATTAGGAATTTCCTTCTTGTACTTTGATGCTTAATTCTATTAGTGATTGCAGTAGGAAGTCTGGTATGTTGAGCCTGTGGTGAGGGGTTGATTCTTCTCCAAATCACAATTCTTCAATAAGCCTAAAATGATAGCCATATACCACACTATAACTACCCTCACATGAAATGTATTTGATCATTTGGTAGCTTACCCCATCCTAGGGATATGGAAGGATATGGAAGACTTTCTCTCCTTACACCATTGTTGTCCTTAGTGGGTTCCTCACCTTCTAAAAAGAATTTCCTTTTGGCAACCTGGCTATCTCCTTTGTCTTCCTTCCTCCATGGTATTACTAGGGGAAGTGTGGTAACATCACTGATGAGCTCAGGAGTGAGTTCTATGGAGAGGCTTCTTACCACAATAGTGGCATGGATTCTGGTGAGTGGAATGAGGGAGAGAGAAAAATCTCGGGCCACCTCATCATCATACCCTTTGAATTTTTCTAAAACTCCATCCAATTATGCCTGGTGAATATTTCTAGTACCTCAGGGTGTTGTTAGATTCTCACAATGTTTGTGGGCTCCCTCTTATTAAACCATCCTCTCATCTTGGTTGGTGAGGTTTTGAGGAGATGAGATGGTTGATATAATGCAAAAGTAAGAAATTGAGATGACTGTGTTGATAATTCTCTTCCATAGCTACCAAATTTACTTTATACTAGAGGAATTTTTTGATCAATTTACTTGGAAAGAGGAATGTAATTACAGAGCCTACATATTCATAATGCTTGTTTTGGTCAACCCCTGAGATTTCCCATTTGAAACTCCTCTCGGTCTATCTTGTAGATTGTCTCTGTGTATCATGTAGAAATTCTTGCGCACGATCCTGTAGGAATTCCTGTGCAATCCTATAGGAATTCTTGTGCAGTAAAACGATGGAGTTTTTCTTTCGGTAGGTTGCCTAGGTATGAGAGTGACCTGTGAGAGTGAGCTTCGAGGAAGTGAATGCATGAATGCATGGGGATGATGATTATTTCCTCTTATGGTTATTTGGGGTGAGGTGGTGTGCTGGCAGCAGAGGTATGTTTCCATTTTTGGACCGTTGGTCCCCACTACCACCTCATCACTCCCCACTCCTCGTAATCAGCTCCCACCTTATGCATCTGTAGCTTTAACTTCTTTTGTCCTTCTCCTTCTCTGTTTTTGAGTTGATTGCTACCACGTGTGAGAGAACATCATGTTTTGTCTTTGTTGACTAAGCAAAGGTGGCCAAGTTAACTGGCCACCTTTTCACTTATAAACCAACTTACTCGTAACTTTTACATTTTTTTACTACATGATGCATATGAGAGAGTGAGTGGGATACTTACCTGTGGTGCCAATACCTTGTTGTAGTTGTTGAAGACTAGAGGTGCTTGCTGTGTGTATTGGCTGCATGTTATTCTTCTTCCTTTCTTGTTGCTTTCTGATGATCCTTTTGTTTGTGCAAGTACCTGTTGTTGAAGATGGTGGTGGTTTTGTTGTTTTGGTGCTCCTTCTGCCCTTGGATCACCATGATGTAGGCTTGTTGTCATTATGATTTGTATTATGTGGGATAGGGTGCTACAGGATTTCCTACAGGATGTCCTGTAGTTTCTTCTCCCTCAGAACTCTTAATCATACACTTTTCTAGGGTTGTGAGGATGGTGACATGGATGGAGAGAAAGACTAGGAGTGTGGAGAACAAGGAATACTCAGGTGATTCTCTCTATTCCTCCTTGTTTCCCTTCTTTTCGAAGACTACATTTTTTTTTTAAACTGATTTTGTTTTTAAGGTTGAATGCAGTGGTGATGGAATGACGGTGAGTAAGGTATGGTGATGGAATAATGATGAAGGGGGTACTATTTCCTTGACATAGCAGGTCATTTTTTATTTCGGGTTGCTTCCTATAGGATTTCTTGGTCACTGTGATTCCTATAGGATCATCCTGTAGGTTTTCAAGGGATCCTATAGGTTTACAAGGGATCCCGTAGAAAACACAGTCCCCTTGTAAACCGAATGAAAGGAGTGGAAAGAATGAGAGAAATGGTGGCATGATAAATGAAAATGAGTGAAAAAAATAAAATGTGAGTGAAATAGGTATCTTGGTGATCCTCCTTTGCTTCCTGACTATCCTTCTTGTTGACCTGCAAAAAAATAGAAATTTTCATGATTTTTGTCCTTTCTCTTTGTTTTGTTTGTTTTTTTTTTTTGAAAAAAACTAAGCTACCTCTAAGAGGTTTTCATCCTAGCTGCTTTTCCTGGGTGCCTCAGGAGAGGTTTTCACCCAGGGATATTTTATTCTCTTTTTTCTTCTTCCTTTTTTTTTGACACTATTGGGCTGCCCTAAGAGGTTTTCAACCCAATAGTGGGACTCAGGAAGCTCATGGAGGTTTTCACCTAAGCCCTTATTTTTTATTTTTCTCTCAGTGATTTGGTGAGGTAAGAGCTAAAACTTGCTCCATTATCATCACTGTTTTATTGATATCATCAATGAACTCTTGTCTTGACAAAGGTCTCTTGTATATTTTCAATCGGTGTCCATTAACAAGTAAATGGATGGCCTCTTCATCTATGGTTCTGATATGAACTGAACCATTATCATGGCATCTTTCTACAATATAAGGTCCTAGCCATCTTTTCCTTAACTTTCCCTTGAACTCTTTATACCTAGAATCATATAACAAAGACCAATCACCTTCTTGGAATTGTGTTTCCTTGATGTTCTTATCATGCCAGATCTTCCTCTGCAGTTTAATAACCTTTGTATGTGGGAGCGCCTGCATTCTGAACTCATCCAAACCATTCAACTAGAACAATCTCTCTTTTCGTGCACTACTGAGATCTAGATCTAGTTAGGTTTCCATCCTTAATGTGTTATACTCAAATTCAATGGACAACAAGGCCTTTTTCCCATAGATGAGAACTTAGGGTATGAATCCAGTGGTGGTCTTCCATGTGGTATTATAGGCCCAGGTGGCCTCAACTAGTCTATCTGCCCAATCCTTCCTGCTTCTTCTTATAACTATGGTCAAGATGCCCTCCAATGCTCTATTGATCAACTCAACTTGCCCATTAGCTTGTGGATGATAGGAGTGGAGGTTCTATGCTTAATCTTGTGTTGGCTGAGCAAGTCTTCAATCATGTTAGAGGTAAACTAGCTATCTTGGTTTGTGACCAGCTCTCTAGGGTACACAAATTTGTAGAATACATTCTCTCTTAGGAACTCAGCCACCTTCTCCTCTGTTGCTGCCTTAATTGCCTTGGTTTTAGCCTGCTTAGTCAAATAGTCAGTGCACACAGTGAAATACTATTTTTTCTTGGAAGGAGGGTCAATAGGCCCAATGAAGTCCATGCCCCACTTTTCAAATGGCTCGAAAGTAACTTGAGGCTACAGAGGCATTTCATCTCTTGGAGTAGGCCTTCCCATCCTTTGGCACTGATCACACTGCCTAGTATATCTTTTCACATCCTAATGAAGAGTGGGCCAATAATACCCTGCTTGTAACACTTTGAATGTTGTCCTGTTCGCTGTAAAGTGACCTCCACAAGGTTCATCATGACAATTTAGAAGGATGTCGAAGACTTCCTCCTCCCTAACACACCTTCTCAAGATTTGATCTAGGCCATGTTTGAAGAGATTTCCCCCAATTCAGGTGAGGGGGGCGCTCTTCCTTACCATCTTGCTCTTTTATTTGGAGGACAAGTTTGGTGGGAACTCTGTTGATACCAAATAGTTTTCTATATCAAAAAACCATGGAGAGAGAACTGAAATAGCAAATAAGTGCTCGTCTAGTAACTGGTCATCAACCATTCCTTCTTCACCTGCAGGCAAATTTAATCTGGACAAAAAGTCTACAACAACATTTTCCTTACCACGCTTATCAACAATAGTTAGATCAAACTATTGTAATAAAAGTAACCATCTTATAATCCAAGCATTCACATCTGTTTTATTCATTAAATATTTGATTGCAGCATGGTCAGTATGCACAAATGTTTGATATCCTATAATATAATGTCTGAATTTGTTCAATGAATGCAAAACAACAAGGAGTTCCTTTTCAATCACTGTGTAATTTAGTTCAACCTTTGACAGATTCTTATTGATAAAATAGATAGCATAAGGCAATTTTTCATCTATCTAACCTAGGGCTGCTTCTATGGTTTTGTGTGAGGCATCGGCATGGATATGAAAGAGGAGGGCCCAATTTGGGCCTCGGAGAATCGGTGCAATGGTTAACTTATCCTTTAGGATGTCTAAGGCCTCTTGACAAATTTTTGACCATATAAACTCAGAGTCCTTGGTCAACAACCCAAATAAAGGAGAGGCCAACATGTTGAAGTCCTTTATCGACCTTCGGTAGTATCTAGCTAACCCTAGGAAAATTCTGACATCTCACTGCTTTGAGGAGGTGGGACCCTTTAGATGATAGCTATTTTGTTTGGGTCCACCTACAGTCCTTGCTAAGATATTGAATGACCTAGCATGGTCCCTGCAATCATCAAGAATTCACATTTTCCGGGACTGAGAGATAGGTTCATTTCAATGCATTTGTGCTATAATTTTCCTAGGTTGGATAGAGCTTCTTGAAAATCACAACCATAAGGTGTAAAATCATCCAAAGAAATTTCCACTACATCATGGACTAATTCAACAAAAATCCTTAGGATTGCTCTCTGGAAAGTGGCAAGAGCATTGCATAGGCCAAAAGGAAGGACCCTATAAGAAAAAGTACCCCAAGGACAAGTGAAGGTTGTTTTATCCTGGTCTTCCGAGCTGATCTGGATTTGGTTGAACCCGCTAAATCCATCTAGGAAAGAGAAAAACCTTTTCCCTGCTAGGCCATCTAGCACTTGCTCAATGAAGGGTAGAGGGAAATGATCCTTATTTGTGGATTTTTTCAACTCCCTATAATCGACACAAATTCTCCACATACCATTTTTATTTGGAACTAACACCAAAGGAGAGACCCACTCACTATCAGAGATAGGGTAAATGAATCCTGCATCTAGCAGTTTTTGCAATTCTTCTTTGACTATATATTTAAGAGCTGGATTCTTTGGGGTTGTCAGACTGGCTTGAAACCTTCTTTGATGTATATGTGGTGAGTACACACTAAGGGGTGTACTGCCTTCATTTCTTTGTAACTCCGAGCGAAGGCTTCTAGATTTTCCTTTATCATGTTGCATAACTTCTCTTCTTGGAGAGCAGAAAGAGATGGATTGATTTTCAAGGTTCTCTTAGGGAAGAATTCTATGGTTTTGACATGGAGTGGGTTGGAATCAGCCAAGCATAAGTCAATTGGATGATTGTTCTAGGTTTCATTTACTACATCTTCTAAGGGAAATGAATTGGGAGTTGGAGTTTGGAGCAGGTGTTCAATCAAATCATCCTCATCCTGTTGTCCTCCTCCCATGGTTGTTTCTAAAGTATAAAGTTGGGCGAAATAAACTTCATCTTCTTCCTCCTCCTCCAACCATAAAGGTAATTCATGCTTTAGAGATGGCTGAGCAGGAGGGTATAGGACTAACTGCTTGGACATATGCCCATTTTGGATGGTCATATTACTAGCTCTGCATCTAATGTAAGCATCGGCAGTTGCCAACCATTGTCTCCCAAGGATGAGAGGGTAACCAGTCAGCTTAGCCTTAGGCTGGACAACTAGGAAATCTGTAGGGTAATCCCAAGAGTCAACGGAGATCATCACATCCTCCACAATCCTCTCATAGGTTATTGTGGAGCGGTCTGCAAGTTACAAAACTGTTGAGGTCTTCCTCAATGAACCTTGGAGGTTGAGCTTGAGCATGGTTTCCTTGGTCATCACATTAATGGCAGCCCCAAGATCGATGAAAGTGTGTGGGGTAATGGTGCCATTGATGTGCACATCTACTACAGGGATTCTAGGGTCTAAATATTTTGGACATATTACCTGCCCTAGCATTAACTCAGACAATTGTCTAATGACATTAATGGTAGGGGAATCCCTTCTTCACCTTGCTGGATGCTTGAAGAACTTCTCCTTAATCAAATTATTGAAAATATGAACATCTTTTATTTCTTGGAGAAGTGGAATCTTTACACATAGATTTTTCAATTCTCCCAGAAGTTCAGTCTCTTCTAGGGTAGGCTAGAGTGGTTGGGTTAATCTCTCAGGAAAGGGTGGATTCATTTTAAGATTGATTTCCTCTCTTTCTTCCTCAACCTCCCTAGGTGGAGGTGGAGGTTGGTTACAAGGGAGAACTCTCCCAAATCTCAGGTTAATCTCCTGGATTTCCATAGCATAAGCTGGATATGATGTGTCTTCGTTGTGTACTTGTTGAGCCTGTCTGTTGTTTGGGTTCAGATTTGGCTAGGAAGGCATTTGGGGTTGCTTAGGTGGAGTAGAGTGTAGCATTTGTGGTTGGGTAGGAGGTGCAGGAAATAAAGTTGGAGCGTTGTTGTATTGGGGCCTCCACCCCTAGGGCGGTGCATTCCACTGAGGTTGTGGTGGAGCATAAGGTTGAAATGAATGGCTGGTTGGCTGGGAGTGGTACTGAGATGTAAAGGATCAAGAAAGGGTTGTATACCAAGAAGGATGAGCAGGGGGTCCCCAAGAAGGCATGGATGTGGTTTGGTTGGTGTTGTAATATGCATGGGACGACCCTTACATGTCCTATTGGTATGGTTTAGGCCCATGAGGTCTCCTTTGGTTTATGTAGCAGAGCTGCTCAGTGACCCCTTCGTCTCCTTGATATACATCTTTGGGTCCAAGAAAAGAAGGGCACTTGTCCGTGGAGTGGTTTTCATCACAGACTGAGAAAATTTCAATAGAATTCAATGGACATTCATTCCTAGGATGCCTCCTGGTGAATCTAGGATAAAAATGGCCAAGGCTCTCTCTCCTTCTTCCTGTATTATCTTAATGTGCATAATGTCCATTTGCAAGGAGAGGGTTTGCAACATCTCACTTTTGAAATCTTCCAACATGTTTCCAATTTCACCCTTGATGGATGAGTTGGAAGAGGATGTATAGACCATAGGTTGACTACCCCTACCCTTTTTCCTAGCTGTCATAGAATGGTTTCTAAAAACAGTCTTGATATCCTCATAGGATAATTGGTAGATATATCCTCTTGATAACAAATGTAGGGCATCCAGAATATCTCCCCTTATGTCCCTAAGAAGGACCAACTTTAGTGACTCAGGGTCAAGTGTGCACTGGCCCTTTTCTAACTAAGCTGGAATATTTCTTCGTAATCATCTAGGGATTCATCATTTCCTATGGTCATCCTAAACAATTTCCTCTTTAGTATCCTTTGACCAACAATATTCCTGATATTTGTTATTAAAGGATTGTTGCATCTTAGCCCAAGTTGTGATGATATCCCCAGGTAAACCCATGAACCAATGCAATGTTGCATCCTTGAGGGTAGATGGAAATAGTTTTAACTTCTTCTCATCATCTGTATAGTCATAGGTTCGACATATAACAACACAATCAAATAGGAAAGTGTTGGGTCCTCTATGGTCAGTCCATGGAAATGAGGTAGGGTAGAGGGGCTTATATTTTTCACCTTAGTGTCCCCATTGGTTTCCTTGATGAGGAACGCACCCTCAACTCTCTCTCTATTCTCTTTGTCATTTTTGTTTTCAACCATTGTGTTGGCTTATTGGGGCCTGACCCAGGTTCAAAAGTGATTTAGCCAAACAAATCCTGAAACTATCGGCCCTTTCGGCAACAGTCCGTAGAATGTGGACTGAGGCCTCACCTGAGGTAGTATGGGAGGGTGCTGGAACCAGGTTTCTGCACCCTAGGGATGTCTTGATTAAGTCTGGGAAGTTTGCGAACCGATCTAGTGTGCTTGAGCTGCTCCGCGCAGCAGTCTGACCTTTGCGTAGCTCTGTAAAGAGCGTGAAGAGGCACTGTCTAGATCCTTTATCCTTACTGTTTTATTATTATATATCTTAACTTAATTTTGTGGGCCCAATATTTTCATCAATCATTCAATCAATCATAACCATTGCATGCAATCATAAACTGTAAATAGGTACATAAGAATATAACAGAATCATAAACATATAAATATACTAATAGATGCACAATATCTCAAAATCATCTTATATTTTATTAAACTTATGTTCCGTTACAATCCCAACTATGCCTGTGCACTCAACTGCAAGGGTCCGCACACACAGCTGCGGACTCTACCAGGCCTCTGCGCACACAGCTGTAGAGCCTCTTCCTCTTCCTATAACCCAAGACTCAGACTTACAGACTCAGAGCGAATTTCTCATTCAAACACCCATAGCACTTAAGATCAAGACTAGCCAAAGAACTGTCTTCTACACTTAGAGCCTTGCTCTATTTATACATTCCCATGGTCCGCGGGCCATGGCTAGGCCGACACATTCTATATTAATTTACGATATTTTAGGGTGGACAACCCTAGACTCTCGTGCTCCGCGCCTGCATTTTGTGGGGCCTTTACATTGCATTGACCAAAACCTCAGGCTTCAAGCCCCAAAAACCCACTATAGGGGGATCAGCTGGTGTTGTGATCTTTGCGTGAAGTCCGTCCAACTATGACTATGTGGCGTGAAGGTCCACAACTCACCATGTTGCCGTTGTCTGGATTTGTTGCTTTTCTACTTCAAAATCATCTGTATCTAACTTGATTCTCTACTGTGATGCCGACTTCTAGTACCTGTGTTTATAGTCCGGCACCTTTGGCCTGCTCCTCAAGTCGTGAAGACTATGCTTTGGTTGGTTAGTCAGATAGTCGGCCCACCCATGTAGGGCTTCAGGCAACTGCCATTTACTCTTCCTGGGAAGGGCTCTCCATTAAGTTTGACTAGTTGGACCGTGCCTTCGTTTGTGACCTCTTTTACCACATATGGTCCCAACCAATGCATTCTGAATTTTCCAGGAAATTTCTCAAACTTGTTGTCATACAATAACAATAAATCGTTTACCTTGAATGTGCGCAACTTGATATGGCGATCGTGCAAATCTTTCTCCCGTTGTTTTTGTACCTGCTGATGGAATACCACCAAAAGCCATTCTTCCTCAAGTTCTTCCAACTGAGTGAGCCTCTCTTCCAAGGCTTTGTGGTATGCCATGCCTGTCATCATTGCTATCCACAAATTGGGTACAATGTATTCCATTGGCATGACTACTTCCATGCCATTAACTAACCTGAAAGGTGTTTGACTCGTCAACTTCTTGCACATGGTTCTTGCTATGGGGTAAAATGCATGGGGTGAAAACTACCCTCAAAGGTCTTCCCGTGACCTTCGATAGACCGTAAGATTATCTACAATAGCTACAAAGTTACACACATGTTCATCTATCAAACATAAATTGACATGGTATGGAAATAGGATTACCTTTAGCTCCTTCTAAATTTTCATGGGGATCTTTATGCGGCAAGAAGAAATCCTTCAAGGCTGGCTCCAAGACAATTCTTGCACAAAGGACAAGGCAAACCAATCATAGCATACGCTTCTAAAAACTAATGTAAGAATTCACAATAAGCATGTATTAGTGTATAAATTAACTACTCATCTTGACAAGCATCAGAATGAACAAATAAATGAACAACATTACCGACACTATGGAGTAGGGAACACAACTGAAGTTCTATATTCAGAATGAAAGGGTGATTACAACCATCCGTTTTATCAACCTTCCTTACCCCTTCTTCCTCTCTCTCTCTCCCTCTTTCAGCTAGCTTCTTCAAGAATATGACAGTTCACAACAACTCTATGTGCTATCCTTCCAAATGCTTTGATTTCCATCATAATGGCCCTCTAAATGCTTATATAGTAATTGAATTAGTGCTGCCAAGTTTCTCCTAGAGTTGATTAGGGCAAAAGCCATGAACCTGCCCTATTTACAAGCTTTTTCCCATTTGCCTTCATTCTCAAATTAGAATTTCTCCAAATATCTTGATTTTTGGAGTTTCCTTTCTTTTCTTGAGCAAATTTAGGGATTTAATATCTAGATATTTATGAGTAGATTCGTTGGCTTGACTCATTAAAATTCTCTTAGGTTCACTAGTGCTCCCCTTGGTCTAACAACATGAGTTAGCAGGGTGACTAACGCTCCTTTACGCTTGGTAACAAGCTTTATAAATCAGGTTGACAGTGTATAGAGAGTGTTAGTGTGGATTCCAGGCCTGCAATTGTGGTCTTTTCTTCAGTCATCTTGTCTTTCACCTCTAAGTTGATGAGGAGGTCAATTTGTCCTCTAATAGTTGCCTCCTAAAGTATGAGATCAGAGGCAGAGACGATGGCCGAAATACTTTAGAAAAAACTGTAATTTTTTGTCAAAATATTTGTAGAGAGAGAGAGAGAGAGAGAGAGAGAGAGAGAGAGAGAGAGAAGTTTCATGTGGCAAGGAAAACCTGATACAACATATATATATATATATATATATATATATATATATATAAACTGTTAAAATCATGTCCTAAGTTAGGCATTTCCATGCTCAGTGGCTATGTCAGAGTAATTTTCTCATCTAAGATATAACAATGCTGGCCGCCAGTATGGCACAGGGCAGGTCCAGTGTCATAATAGATCATCCTAAAATAGCTATCTCCAAAGAACAATATCCGCAACTTGGGAGAGGAAACAAGGCTGAATGATGCAAGCCTCTACCCAAGGTCTTGATTTCCGCTTCACCGAACAACATAGATTTGTACATGTGATAAGATGTGTTGATGTCAAACATGCATGAAATCATCTGATTATCAGTCAATAATGGAGACCGTTAATAGATGCGAGGAAGGCCACCGATAATGGTGATGGTCTTCAAGATGCAAAATGCAAACTAGTGAGTGTGAAGAACTTCTTTGTCGTCGAACACTCGTAGAATCGCTTAACCAGGAGTCAATAATGAAAAACTGTGATCAAACACAAGATAATCTACCACTAATGTCTGCAAGTACCAAGGCAATGAATGTGTTTATGGGTTATCTTCCTAGATAGAGTGTTGAAGTCGATAGGAAGAAACTTGTCAAAAGGTAGGCAATGATGTGTCCTACATCAGTCGACATGAAACCAGACAAGAATGATTTTGTTTTTTGAGGAATCTTTTGAGCATTTGGGTCTAAAAAAGGAGGGCTTGATGAAAGGATATGTAGGATTGGTTGATAGAGGAAACAAATGGGGACCCTTGAACAATAGAAGGCACGACAATGGTTTTAACCAGACAACACTAGACTCATGAACACTACAGAGTGTTTAGGATACAGAGATGCAATTTCATCTGGGTATATAGGCTAAAACTCATAGGATTGTAGGGTTCATATTGAGAGGCTATCAAAAATGAAGGTTTATCTGAGGGAGTGCCATGTTCAAGGGAACAATTGCTACCAAACCACGCTTTCTAATACGAAATACAGTTGTATTGTCCACTTTCCCCATCTAATTGATTTAATGAGTCCAAATGGGTAAACTCATCGATCTTTTCATGTTTAAAGAGTCTGAAAAGGATTGCAAAAAGAACGAATATTTGCCCTATCTGATTAGTTAAATGAGTCCAGATAGGCAAACTCGTCAATTTTTTCATGTTTTAAGAGTCTGAAAAGTATCGTAAAAGGAATGAATCTATATCTTGTCTGTGTATTTAAAGGGTCTAGACTAGACAACTCGGTGGTATTTTCATATTTAGAGAGTCTGAAAAGATCGTAAAGAGAGACTCCATGGTTGTCCCTTTTTCATAGCTGTTAACCAGGTGCGACAAAAGGTTAATAGTATACCCGGATTGGTTACTTTTTCGTATTTTAATCTATTGAACCTGGATAAAGAGAAACCTATTTTCAATAGATGTCGACCTCATTTTGTTATGAGTACGAGGAGATGGACTAAACTCGTGTTTTGTCATGAATTTTTAACGAGCTCAGTAACAAAGCTCGGGATTTTTCATTTTTAATGAGTAAGAAAAAAGTACCTAAAAGAATGCTTGGGGCATCTTTAGCAAGTTTTACGAGCAACAAGACATAGCTCAGGATTTTTTCAGTTTAAAGAGCGAGAAAAAAGTGCCTAAAAAGTATGCTCCTTTGGTCTTTTTCAGTTTATGAGCTAGAAAAAGATCGAAAAAGAGGTGCTCAGAGCATCGTTTGCATATATTTAACGAGTGCAAATGATGAAAAACTCAGATATGGTTATTATTTTTTAAAGAGAAATAAAATATCACAAAAGTGCTTTATTGTTTGCGGTGTATGTTTAATGAGTTCCACTACAAAAAACTTGGAGATGTTTATATTTTTTAAAGAGCAATAAAATATCACGAAAGTGCTCGATCTATCATTGCATAGATTTAATGATCGCAACGACGAAAGCTCGATGATGTTTATATTTTTTAAAGAGCAATAAAATATCCCTAAAAGTGATCTAACTATCATTGCATAGAGTTAACAAGCACAACGATGAAAGCTCGGGGATGTTTATATTTTTAAAGAGCAATAAAATATCCATAAAAGTGCTCTATTGATTGTAGTATATGTTTAATGAGCCCCACGACAAAAAACTCGGAGATGTTTATATTTTTTAAAGAGCAATAAAATATCTCTAAAAGTGCTCTATTCATCTTTGTAGTAGTTTAACAAGCCAAAAGAATGAGACTCAAGGTTTTTCAGATTAACGAGCAAGAAAAATACCATAAAAAGAATGATCAATATTTCTCGATCTCATGCTTGACCTTAGAAGGGTCTATGCCATGCATTTCCTCATAAGACCAAGGAAAAACATCGCGGAAGTCCCTAAATGAGTAGGTGAAGCTCACAATTTCCTTAGGATCATGATTGGATCCATTCTGTATGTTTTCCATGATGCCTATCATGACAGAAATATCGAGGAGCAATGTTTGTGAAATATTGCCCTTGTTTCCTTTTGAGTCCAAAAGTTGGATAGTTGTATACAGTGAGGAAACAGTTTTATGTGCGTTAGGTGATAGGATTTGAAGAGGCATCATGTTCGAATCAGATATCGAAACATGATGGTGTGAATCCTCCCAAGGTCGCTCTTCTAACCTCGCGATCTCTCTAATAGCTTCGTTCATCGGTAGGACTTAATTGAGTGGATCGAAAGAAAGATTGGTTATGGGAGGGGCAGTGGTACCATTGGCCAAAACCAAAGTGATGGGAGATTCAGATGCAAATTGAATGGCTTGGTAGGCCAATTCAGCTAGTGACAATGACATTTTCTCTCCATATGTGTCAATGTCTGAAGGATCCAGTAGGATCATGGATTGGTCTTTTCATGAGGAATAAATGAAAGCATATTGACCATCTATGAAACCCGCAACGGATGAAGAGGGAAACAACCCATGAGGGAAGAAGCCTTCAGTGGATCGGTACTTGCATTGACGTAACTGTCAATTCCACCTCCTACTAGGGGTACGGAGCCACTTGGTAATGGTGAATAATTAGCGGTGCAGAAAGACAAATGATCTACTATAATAACCTTTCCATCCAATGGAAATTGGATGATGCAAAAGACAGTAGATACGATAGTCGTCGTGGCATATGTCCTATTGTGACCCAACAAGAGATTATTGTCAAGTTTTCTGTCTACGACTTCAATGTCCACCGTTACGGTTTTCCCAGCCAAAGTGATGGGAAAACTGGCTTGGTATCCTTTCGGGATAAAGGTGTGGCCGTCGAAAGCTTTAAGGGAGTTCGATAGTGGGGATAGGGTTGGGGAACCCAAGGCAAGCCAACATGAAATCGACATGACGTCGGTTGAAGCACCTTCATCGATGATAGTTCTGTGTATACTTTTACCTTTCGAAGTGATATGCACCTGAAATGAAAGCTGGTAGGAAAGGGGAGGTTTACACTTGTCCATGTCGAAAATAGCAAGCATGGAATCCATAGGGTCAATACCTCTGATAGCCGAAAGCAAAGCTTTCCATTGGCTAGGGCATGTTTGTAATACTTCAAGTACTGACATAGCCCATGGTGCTTGTGCCAAATCCTCTACAATATTGTAGTGTTGGGAGGCATGTGCAGATGTATTATGCATTGTGCGTCGAAGTGCCCCCTTGGGGGGTTGAATTACAAAGTCCTCAACCAGCCTTTCAATCTACAAATCGATGGGTGGCGATGCGTTTTGACCTAAGGATGGTTCTATTGCAGGAGCGACATGAGCTCCATAAGATTTGGCTCTTGTGGCAAGATCTACTGTTCCAAATATGTAAACGGCAGAACTTCCTTCACCAGCTGAAGGATGTTGCGAACCGTCGCTGCCCCCTGGCATCGGTTGTGGTTGGTTGGCAACGAGATTTTTTTGTTGTTGAGTAGGAAAAGGATTTCTAAGGACAGCAGGTGCCTTACCAATATCTCTTTTGGCAAGGTAATATGTGCATTCTTGAAGACACAGACAATGCTAGGTTACGTGGTCTTCAAGATAGATTTTTCATGGATATTTGGTGCCTTTTTCCTTTTCCTCATCAGTAGACGCAATGGACTTCCATTTCAGGTTGGGCTGCTTAGATGACTACTCTTAGAAAGAGCGGTCTTGTTCTTATTCTTCTTGTTCTTGCCACTGGATTTCTATGCAGACTGCACAAAGTTAATCGCAGTGGCAGGAAGAGCAGTTGCTTTGGTAGAGGGGTCCACTACCAGCTTGGCAATGGAACCACTAAGTTGTTTTACAGTGACCCCAGAGGTCTTGCCAACGATCCCGTCAGCGTGTGCTCCGGGGTGCTGAGTGGTGGGAGGATTGGGGTTACTGGGAGCATGGGGGATTATGTTGTAGATAGTGCCAAACTATGAATAAATCAAATCTAAGTGTTGGGCATGACATATGGATTGGTCTTCTGTGACCGCACCACCTAGAGCGACATCTCTAGCAACTTGTGGAAGTAACGACCTACAGAACCAGTCCATTAAGAGGAAGTCTGGGAGGGGAGCTTTGACTAACCTCCACCTACGTCTCCATTCATGAATATGATCGGAGATGTGGGTGGCGATATCCTGATGAAATGAAGTAAGGAGCTCTATCCCAGTCTCATAGTGGATAGGTAACTAAAAGTGCTTTAGGAATTCCATCGCTAAATTATCGAAGGTATTTACTAACACATGTGGTAACTAAATATACCGCTTTTTTGCATTGCCAATAAGGGTGTAGGGAAAAGATGTAACCGGACACTATCATCCACCATGGAGTTAGAAACACTCCAAATATGGTAGGTGGTGATATGGGTGCCTGGATCGTCCCCTTGTTTTCCATTGAACTTTTGAATGTCTGTTGGTATTTTATGCGGGATCGGTGGCCATTGTAAGTTGTGGAAGATGGTGTCGTTTTTCAGCTTGTATAAGTCAGGAATATCCAATGTTGCCAAAAAGGGCAGACTGTTGGGTGCCCCCGACTCGAACCATGGTGATGAGAGATGACTTGAGGAGATCTGTGCTCCTCCCATCATTTGGTTCCTCACAGTGTACATGGGTTGCGTGGTGTAGTAATTGCTTTGTGGTATAGTGTTGTAGAGTGGATTTCCATGAGGATTTTGATATTGGGGTATGGAATTGCCCCGAGTATAAGCAGTGCCCCCTTGACTCATTTGAGTTTGTGAGTAGGGTTCCCCCATGGATTGGTTGGTTACCCCTTGTGGGTTCCCAACCGACACAGAACTAACCATATGGCTTTGATTGATAGAGGGAACACTCATGTCAATCAGCGACTGTCCATACATGCCTAAGAATGGATGGGGAACTGTGACATTCCCCATCGGCATGTGCATATTGGGAAGCCCTCCAAATATCTAAATCTGGGGGTTGGAACTGTACATTGGCAGCCAACCTTGTTGTTGGTAAACTAGAACCGTGCCCATAGTGCTGCATTGAGTTTTATATGGAGCACTATATGTGGCACTAGTCGAAGGTATGCTTTGTGGAACCATAGGAGTGGAACCTGGCATCTGCTGGGTTCCACTGATAGAGTGTGTTATGTGAGTTGTCATACCTGGGACAAACAGTACTGCGGGATTCCACATTATCAGTGTTGTGATGACTGCCAATTGGGGAAGTGGTAGAGGACCAATAGTGTCTCTAAAATTCCACAACCCATGAGGCGTCGACTGAATAGATGGGAAATTTCCACCTACTAAAGAAGGAATTACAGGTACCATGAGAGCAATTATAGGATCCAATGGATCTATAAGCAGAGTGTTAAAGTGAGGAAGGAATCCTTCCCTGAAGAAATCCTCTGGCAGACTAGAATCATCGGTTGTCCACACGGATCCTGTGTGAGATTTAGGAGACTGATTCCTCAAAGATGAGGAATCCGAGTCAGTGGAACTTGGTGAATCCTCCATAACGAGTAGAGGAAGTCCTAACAATCATCTGGAGTGACGAAGAGGGTTGGATGTGGCCATGATGATCATTTTTATCAAATAAATTTTAATGTGATATTCTTTAAAGTCTCGAAAATGATAGCACTCAGGTACCTAAAAATAAAAAATAAACTAAATATATCAATCAACAAATAGAGGAAAGTACCTCATCTGATAAGCACTGATCATTGGAGATGAAACCTAGTATCTCAATGAATAACAGAGAAGGATGGCCAAATGTACGGTTACAGTTATTTTTGAGCTTCGCCCAAACCTTAGATTGAGGGGCCAAGTACTCTCATGAAGACGAGCACCCTCCCAAAAACTGAAGACAAAGTAGGTCCGTCCATTTTAGGTACCAAGACAACCCGTCCTAGTCACCTTGTGTAAGTACCCAGAAGTCCTGGCCACTAGAGATACCTCAAATCATAGACATTACCAAGGGGGACATAGTTGTAGACAGCATGATGTGTGGGCAGGATACCTGAGTCCTCGACTCAGTTCCGAAATCCCTGAAGCAACCCCCAATACACAGAATGCCCAAAGGATTTGTAAGAGAAGGTGAGCTACCTTCAATTATAGTCTGATGTTGTCTCGTATTTCACTCCATTGTTAGTGGAGTGGTCCTGATAATATGAGTGCAGAAGGATTTTTCACTCATTAACGACACTAGTTTCGATTTCAACCTTGGGTAGTTCACTCACATGCTTATCCCAAGGTCCTAATCTAGCTAATGTTGGTTTGCTCAAAAGAGTAACTAATTTATTTTAATGTAAATTTTAGTGTAATTGATTATTTGTCTTCGGTAGGGGTGTTGATGTATGAATATGGTGAGACTCTCGACTCAATAAACCATGCAGAACAATGCTCTAATTTTTTTTTTCAATTTCTTATGCAAACAAGTCTTATTCTACACATTCATCTTTTCACATATTCATGGATTCGTCCGTGCATCTAAAGCCATTCAACACTTGCATAACCGAAAGATTCTTTTCGCAATATTTCCTAACAACTACTGAAAACCAAAATGAAGCAGCTTACAACTATTTCGACAGAAGGATCAATAAAATTTATCAGTCTTTCTTTAAAAAAATGTCTTTTAAGAGAGAAAAACTAAAACATTTTCTTAAAAATAAATTTTCAAGACACTAAATTTGTTGACATAACACTGTTGCAGATCTTACTTTAGCCCCTGAGACAAGTTCCCCCCCTTTTGGTCCACATGATCTTCTAGAAAACATGGAAATGGGAGACTAACGCTCTGTTTCAATGTAAACAGAGAGTTAGTTTGGCCACTAACGTTCCCTGTGCACAGTCAAAGAGCTTTATAAAGCTCTGTGTAGACTAGAAACCTACATTAGTGAAGGAAATAGCTCAAAAAGAGGGCCTTTAGGATCAGTTTCTGAGGAGAATGCAAACTGGTAGGATGTAAAAAGA
Organism: Pinus tabuliformis; assembly: GCA_031772625.1. NCBI lineage: Eukaryota > Viridiplantae > Streptophyta > Pinopsida > Pinales > Pinaceae > Pinus > Pinus tabuliformis. The sequence continues at coordinate 746,564,132 of CM062817.1, read as the reverse complement.
TAGATGGTGGATCAAAAAAGGATTTGAAGAAGTAGGAAGCTCTTAGAAGAAAGAGAAGAAACGAGAGGAGTCCAGGTTGACGGGAACTAGATGTATAGTCCCCAACAGAGTCGCCAATTCTGCTATGGGGTAAAATGCATGGGGTGAAAACTACCCTCAAAGGTCTTCCCGGGACCTTCGACAGACCGTAAGATTATCTGCAATAGCTACCAAGTTACACACATGTTCATCTATCAAACATAAATTGACAGGGTATGGAAAGAGGATTACCTTTAGCTCCTTCTAGATTTGCTTGGGGATCTCTATGCGGAAAGAAGAACTCCTTCAAGGCTGGATCCAAGACAATTCCTGGAAAAAGGACAAGGCAAACCAATCATAGCATACGCTTATGAAGACTAATGTAAGAATGCACAATAAACATGTATTAGTGTATAAATTAACTACTCATCTTGACAAGCATCAGAATGAACAAATAAATGAACAACATTACCGACACTATGGAGTAGGGAAAACAACTGCAGTTCTATATTCAGAATGAAAGGCTGATTACAACCATCCATTGTATCAACCTTCCTTACCCCTTCTTCCTCTCTCTACCTCTTTCAGCTAGCTTCTTCAAGAATATGACAGTTCACAACAACTCTATGTGCTATCCTTCCAAATGCTCTGATCCCCATCACAATGGACCTCTCAATGCTTATATAGCAATTGAATTAGGGTTGCCAAGTTTCTCCTAGAGTTCATTAGGGAAAAAGCCATGAACTTGCCCTATTTACAAGCTTTTTCCCATTTTCCTTCATTCTCAAATTGGAATTTCTCCAAATATCTTGATTTTTGGAGTTTCCTTTCTTTTCTTGAGCAAATTTAGGGATTTAATATCTAGATATTTATGACAAGATTCGTTGGTTTTACTCATTGAGATTCTCTTAGGTTCACTAATGCTCCCCCTGGTCTAACAACATGAGTTAGCAGGGTGACTAACGCTCCTTTATGCTTGGTAACAAGCTTTATACAGCAGGTTGATAGTGTATAGAGAGCGTTAGTGTGGATTCCAGGCCTACAATTGTGGTCTTTGCTTTAGTCATCTTGTCTTTCACCTCTGAGTTGATGAGGAGGTCAATTTGTCCTATAACAGTTCTGTATGCCCATAATATGGTAGGTATGCAAAAGTACCAATCATTTCGATGCGTGTTACATACTTTGGTCAACATAGTCTCCATAATCTTGTTGAATGCTTCTACTGTCCCATTAGCTTGCAGATGGTATGGCGTACTTTGCTGATGATACAGCTGGAACTCCTCGGTGAGTGTGCTGATAGTTTCATTGAGGAAGTGCGTTCCATGATCACTCATTAGAATCTTCGGGCATCCAAACCGTGTCAACACGTTGTCGAATATAAATTTCGCAGTTGTGGTGGCCATGCAGTCCTTAAATGGTTGTGCTTCCACCCATCTAGTTAGGTACTCTGTCGCGGTGATGATGTATCTTGCACCCATCTTCCCCTGAGGTTTGATTAGTCCAACAAATTTTATTTTCCATTTTCCGAATGGTTGCAGTGTCATCTATGGATTGAGTGGAATCTCATCCCTTCGTGATCGTTTCCCAGTTCTTTGACATATGTCGCAGGCCCGACAGTATGCTTTCGAATCTTAATGTAGGGTTGGCCACCATAGCCCAACGTGAAGAATCTTCTGTGCCATCACCCGTCCTGTATAATGTCCTCTTGCAGCCCCGCCATGTGCTTCTACGAGGATCTATCCTCGTTCAAATTCAGGTACATATCTGTGTAATATCTCATCGTTTCCCATTTTGTAGAGGTGCCCCGCAATGACAGAAAAGTCCGCCGCATGTACCACCAATTCCTTCTTCTACTGGACTGAATATTCCTACGGTGTAGTCCCTGTAGTTAAGAAATGGATTATGTCTTTGAAGTGGCCATCCACGACATGCACTGCATAGAGATGTGCATGAGGTAGTCCTTCCTCCAAATTTGTTGTTTCCTTGTCGGTCTCAATTTCTGATAGGTGATCTGGTCGTACATTTAGGTGTCCTAGCTTTACGATGACCTCAAAGTCATATTCCTGAAACAGTAATAGCCATTTGCATATGAACCCCCCCAACACATGCTTGTTCACCAAGTATTTCAACGCAGAATGATCGGTATACATCTTGAAGTGTCCTCCAAGTAAATAGTGGCAGTATTTTTGGAGCGTGTATACCATTGCCAATCCTTCGCGCTCAATAGTAGAATAGTTCTTTTCGGCTTTGGACAGTTGCCGACTCGCAAACGTGATCGGGTGATCCATGCATTCCATGCCTTCCTGCGTAAGTATAGCACCCAGCATGATACATGATGCATCAATATGTACATGAAATTCGATGTCCCGATTTGGGAAGACCAGGATGGTGTATTTAAAACAACCCCATTTAGTTGTGAAGGTTGTCTTGCTCCTATCTTCCAGCGCGATCTTGATCTGATGGTACCATGAGAAACCATCCATGAATGAGTAAGATTCTTGTCTGCCAACATTCTCCAATACTTCATCTGTAAACGGTGTTGGGAATGGATCGTGAACACAGGCGTTGTTAAGCTTCCTCAGGTCCACGTAGATTCAAATTTCGCCCTTTTGTTTTTTCTCCTGCACTACCATAGGACTCACCCAGTCAGATTCTTCCACTGGTTCAATAATTCCTGCTACAAGCATTTTGTCCAACTCTTCATGGACCTTTTCTTTATACTTCAAATTCAAACAGTAAGGTCGCTGCTTAACTAGCTTCGCGTCCGGTTTCAGAGTGATCTTCATCATCCCTAAGTCACCAATGATCCCCTTTAAATCCATGATTTTGGTCAGGAACAAATCTTGATATTCACGGAGTAACTCAGTGACCTTATCTACTGTAGCATCATCCCAATAGTCCCCAAGCGTCGCGTACTTCAGCTCCACATCTATACCAATGTTTACCTGCTTTGTTTTCAGCGACGCAGTGATGTCAGGGTCATCATCCTCCTATACTTCTATGTTATAGCATTCTAGGGCACAGCTTACCTGGGTTGCCCATACTAGTTGAACTACTTCCCATGGTTCTTGTGGTATTTTGAAGATGGCAACTTTCACGGCTTGCAGTGCATCGTCAATAATATCCGACCATGGGTCTTCAAATGTGAATGTTAACAAAAATCCCTCGTGCAAGACATCCCATTCGCCTGTACCACATCGGAGTTCCATCTCAGCATACCAGTTCATGGGTATGACATCCAGGGTATGGTAGAATAAGTGTACCCATTCAGGCTGAGGTTCCTCTCCATAGACCCTGGTCCATTTTGTGAGGTGCGTGCGTGGGTCATTGCATCCATCGTATTTATCTACTATTCATAGTTCCAGTTTCCCAATTAGTAGCCACATCATCCTCCTACAGCCAAGCTAGTTTTCAAAATTTCCTTGATGTGTTCCCCACCAATGCGTAGGTGTCGCACACAACGCCCACTTCAATGCATCAAACAGCTAGTGCTCCAGTACTGCACTCTCAAACTTGCTCAAGAGTTCATCCACCACTATCAATCCATCATATGTCGATAGATCTCGGGCCTGGGCTATTACACAATGCAGTGATTTAGTCATCATGTTGCAATTTAGCATTGTCACTTCGTTCAACCGATTGTGCCAGAACTCGTCTTCTTCGTCTGAATCCAAGGTGCAGGAACCCGCATGCTCCCACAAGATCCTTCTATCTGCAGTTGGATTCACCCACTCCTGATCTCACACAGTTATCATGTAGATACAATCCAGCTCATCGTTGCTTCCATCGTCGTGCACGGGTTCAGTGTAGCACTCTCCTTCGGCTGGGTCTAGTAGAACTACTATGTGTAGAGACTTTTTTTGAATATTATCTTCCACTTCTTCAGGTTGATGACTACATTCATATCAGTGGCCCAGTCAATTCCGAGCAACACAGGATAAGGATTGTTGTCATCAACAATGTCTATTACTTCAATGTTTGTTTGTGTGCTCACGCCTTCGATATCTACTGTTACCCCTTGCAACCTCCTCATGGGAAAAATCTTATGTTGGTTCTCCATTCGCAATTGAATCGAGGACCACGACAATGCGAGCCTACCCATGCGTTCACATGTCTACTTTGGTAACACATTCGCGTCTGAACCCAAGTCTAGGATTACCTAATCCATCTCATATTCACCAATCTGCATCGTTAATCTCATTTCCATCTCGATGTGCAATGCATGCCTTCCCAGCTTCCAGACTACGTGCGGTTCCCCTAACCTTGCACACCTAGTTATCAACTCCTATAGTCCTTTAACCGCCTTATTATCACACAACAATTTCATGCATGTCTGTAAAAAGGTAGTTAGCATAGAAGGATCCATCCCTGTCTCTGGTTGATCCTTACTACCTGAAGTAGAGGCCTTGGTGAAGCTCTTAGCTTCCATAAACATCTCCTTTGCACATTCCAAGTCAAACTCAAGTTCCTTTGTAGGAGCCTTGCGAACCCATGTTTCTTCCTTGAGCTGCTTCCCCTTATCTTCCCCTATGTTCATGCCGCTCCTGAGCACCATGTTCACGTTGGGGTCTTCTTTGCATGGTTCAAACCTCATCATTTGAATATTCTACATTGGAGTAGGTTGAAGTACCCCTTTCTCACGCATTTGTGCGATCATCGTAGTACAATCTATTATTTCATGATCAAATTGCTCACAGTATGAACACGATACTCTCATCAGGTTGGTACAATCGGGAGTGTAGTGCCCCGATCCTCCACAATTGTAATAGATTAACTATCTGCAGCACCTTCCTAGCCCTATTCCTCCACGTCCTCGACCTCGGCCTTAAAATCCAACGCGCACCATCCCCGCAGCTGGGTCGAGGCCTCACGTTTCCATCTGCATTATATATGATAGGGTCTGCTCCATAATTAACTCGTAGCTACGACAAGTACGCTTGTCGTGGCCCACCGATCTACAAAAATGGTAAAACAGCTACTGGGGAGTCTGTGTATACTTCTGCAACTAATGACAGTTGTCCGTCGTGTGCTTTCCTCCCACCTAATAGATCATGCACTAGAGCGCGAGTGCCACACTTGGCCCTGCATGTGCCTCTGGTCTTAACGGCATTGGTCCCCCTCCTTCCAAGTAGTTCGCAAATACTGGACAATGATCCTTGTCATGGCCCTAGCTTTTGCATTTTATGCACCACACTTCTTTGTGCGCCTCTGTCCGTAGCACCCTACCTGCTTCAAGCTCTACGTCTCCAAGCATAGATTCTGTAGTTGTGCATGGATCTATTAAACTCCCAATCCCAGATCCTATATTGGTGTTTCATGCAACCTCATTGCCATTTCCAATGCTTCTGCATGGGTTGAAAGCTTCTGTTGTCATAGCGCCGTCCTCAGGTGTGGTGTCAAAGATGCTACAAACCATGCACAGTGCTACACATCCGTTAGTGTCATATTAGCCTTGCGGATCGTACTCTTCAGCCATTGATCTAGATCCTAGGGGGTCTCACCCAAAAGCATCGCAATCTCTCTGAAACTGATGATTGACTGCGTCTCTAATTTCGACTGGCTAAATTATCTATTCAGCGCATTCTGGATCTCCACTATTCCTTCATTTGGGTGATCATTCGAGTGATTGATATACCATGTCAGCACGCGATCTTACAGTGCACTCACCAATGTATCCTTCTTGATGTTGTCGTTCGTGACCCGTTGTGCTTTCCACACTACTCTTACCATGAACCAGAACTGATCTGGATCCTCATTTCCTACTCTAAATATAGGTAGCTTGATCACGCTCGCCATGCTGAACTGTGGGTTTGGTGGAGGTAGGGTGGTTGAAGATGGAGGTGAAGTAGGTGAAGTGGGTGATGGTGTAAGTGGAGGTGATAACTGTGGAATGCGTTGCCTTATCAAACTGACTGCACTTCTTGGAGAAACCCAAGCGCACTCTTCCTTGCTCTTTTGCGAAGGTGAAATTAAGGGACTATTTCCTAATCCTTCGATACCTTTGTAGATCCTTCCACTCCGCATCATTCCAAGCATTAATGTATTCGCATCACCTGTTTTTCACATAATAGCATCTTAATCCAGGTATTTAGGGATTTAATGTACCTACCTCATGGTCCCTTGAGAAAACGTCGTTCTGCATCACTGTAGCTCACGGTCATGTCTATTGCAAACTCAGTGATGAATCCCCCTATTATCTGGTTGAGCGAATGGTTTACAGCTTGAGTGATCTTATCTTCTGATGCCTCTAGTCTGCATACTAACTCTAGAGTTCACACTATTGGTTGATCGAGCTTGTACCTTCCCTAGCTGTCGGCTAGCGTCATGATCCACTCGTATAGTTTAGAAGAGAAGGACACGAAGAAGATCTCACGGATTTCCATATATACGTAGCGATATAGCCACCTTTTCTGGGATATCTATGGATTTCTGATTTCCTGTGTCACGAACTTGTGAAGCTTCTGATCCAACCACTCTTCAATTTCCTTCTTTGTGGGGTTCCAGTGTTCCGACATCAGACATCCATTAGGTAGATCCTGGTCCCAGCAACGAAACCATTTTTTGGCTTATTGGGTCCTAACCCAGGTTCAAAATTGATTTATCAAAACAAATCCCAAAACTACCTGCCCTTTCAGTAACAGTCCGCATAACGCAGAATGAGGTCTCACCCGAGGTAGTATGGGAGGGTGTTGGAACTAGGTTTCTGCACCTTAGGGATGCCTTGACGAAGTATGGGAAGTTTGCAAACCGATCTAGCACACTTGCGATGCTCCTCGCAGTTGTCTAACCTTTGTGTAGCTTTGTAAAGAGCGCGATCTAGATCCTTTATCCTTACTGTGTTATTAATATACATCTTAACTTAATTTTGTGGGTCCAATATTTTCATCAATCATTCAATCATCATAACCACTACGCACAATCATAAACTATAAAGAGGTGCATAAGAATATAACAGAATCATAAATATACAGATCTACTAGCAGATGCACAATATCTCATAATCCTCTTATCTTTTATTAAACTTATGTTCCGTTACAATCCCAACTCCGCCCTGCGCACTCAGCTGCAAGGGTCCATGCATATAGCTGCAAACTCTACCAGGCCTCTACACACACAGCCGCAGAGCCTCTTCCTCTTCATACAACCCAAGACTCGGACTTATAGACTAAGAGCAAATTTCTCATTCAAACACCCATAGCACTTAAGTTCAAGACTAGCCAAATAACTGCATTCTACACTTAGAGCCTCGCTCTATTTATACATTCGGCCGACACATTCTATATTAATTTACAATATTTTAGGGTGGACAACCTAGACTCTCATGCTCCGCGCCCATATTTTTAGGGGTCTTTATATTGCATTGACCAAAACCTTGGGCTTCAAGCCCCAAAAACCCACTATAGGGGGATCCGCTGCCCAACACATTGGTTTAGTAGCAATGGGTTCTTCGTCTTCTTCTTCCCTTGTAGGTTCTTCAAATATGTCAAATTGCTTACCTAAGGGTTCCTCCAGTTCACAGCCACTGAAGAAGAGGGAAGGTTGGCAGTTCGATGTAGTGGGGGTATTTCCCTAAGTTGTCCCTATTCCTATGAGGCATGAAAGGAAATGTTTTTGGTTTGGTTTTGTATTTTTTCAAACTTGGAAAGTACTTTGCAGAAATGAAATTGTTGATTTAATGAAAACTACTAATTGAATGAGAAAGCTACTTGCTAAATTGAAATCTTTCTTGCAAAATGGAAAGGAAAGAAGAAAATGAAAGATGGAAGAAAGGAAACAACTAGATTACTTTTGTAGAAATAAACTAATGGCAGAATATTGAAGACAAGAAATAGAAGAAAGAAATCAGTAATCACATATTACTCAGATACCTCCCTAAAAACTGTGATGTAGGAAATGTTCCCTCTGCAGACAGAGGCAACCCCTCTAGCCCTAGAGTGGGTCTAGTGACATCAAGAAAAAAAAACAGCTAATTTCCTTAAACAGTCATTGTTGAAAGAGCCTACCTCAACTATCATGTTCGATGGAGCTTTTGTTGCACCGCTTCAACTATTGTTTCCTTCTCCTTAATGAGAGATTCACCTAAAATGACACAAGAGAACAACAGAACATGTAAAAGAGTACAAAAATGGTCTATTTACTTACAAAGTCAAGGAACCATAAGCTATCAAGTATATTTTACACAAGACATAGGAAATCACCATTGATTGTATTAAAATGAATAAAAGCAAAGCTTACAACCGAGCCTTGACGTCACAAGCTTCCTCGAAGGGTCTAGCCAGTATGTTTCTTCAAGCATTCACTCTCAAAAGGATCTCCCAAGAGGTTGAAAACTTTCTCTCTCACTCAAAAGCACTAGTACAAGGCTAAGGCAATCCACAACCAATTGCTATACTATCAGCAATTCACACTGCAAACTATCAATCTCACACCAAAGCTAGCTAATACTCACAATACCAAAAAAACCATCTGATCATAGCAATAGGGAGTGTTTTTATAAGAGGATGAGCCTCCATAAATGAAGGAGAGGGAGCTTATCCTCAAGGGAGGTTTCTCAAAAGGTGGAACCACCATCCAGAGGAGGAAAGGCGAACTCCCTTGACCCAACACCTAGTTCTAGAACCACCCAAAAGCATTTTGCTCAAACTAATTCACCATATCTGGATCATCGCAAGTCATACACTAGGGCTCAGTGATGACATCGCAAGGAAATAGTGTATTCAGAGCCATTGTTGCAAGAAAGATCTTGAGGACTTGCACTGAGCCCTAAAATTTGACCGTCGCAGGGAACATATTTACCCCTGTGACAATGTCACGACGTTCTAGTTCATTACAAAGAATCGTCACAAGCAGGATGAAGTTTACTTGTAACGATCTTGAAATATGGGTAAAAGGGTCAATCTTCAGGATTAAGGAACACTTATTAATCTTCTTGAATGATTAGGAAGATGTGGACACATTTATTTGATGTATGACATAGTGGAGATGTCGCTCAGAGATTGACTTTATCCGAGATCAGGGGATATGAGGCCAGTGACAAATTACTGTGTGACAGATGTCCCCTAAAGCATGAAGGCCAAGAGAGTGGGAGGGGTGAAATTCTTTATGAAATCATAACCGAACCGGAACACCATTGCTGAAAACTGCAGGTGCAAGTACAATTGATATCTCTAACAATGAAAAACATGTAGTCTAGGCATGGATGCAGCCATCCAAAAGATAGATAAAACTTGGGCTGTGGTATTGATGTAGCCACCCAGTCGATAAGACCATATAAAGACAGAGGTATGGTCGCAACCATCCAAAAAGACTGAGGTATGGTCACAACCATGTAATCAAAGAGTCATGTATGCAATCATGAACCAATCCATGCAACCTGAACTTATGTGATCTTAGTCCGGGGTCTTGAATCCCAACTGATCATAGTACATTCTCTAATATGTGAATAGATGTGCTGAAATCGAGCATACTAGAAAACTGCTTGATTACCAGCCAATGAGGTAAACCATTAACAAGCGCGAGATAGACCACCAGTAATGTCAATGGTTCTCAAGGTACTGCCAGTACAATCCATGAAGTGTGAAGAATGATCTGGATTCGAACACTCGTGGAATCACCCAATTGAAGACCAATAATGCAAGCATGTCGTCGAGTGCGAAGAACTTACCGTTGAGGCATGCAAGCTCCAAGGTACCGAAAGGAATCTCAAGATCAACTTCCCAGATAATGAGTTGGTGTCGACAGGAAGAGACCCATTACAAGAGGGCCATAATGTTTCCCACATCAACTACACAAGACAAGGAACAAGATGAAGATGGATGAAACAAAGAATTAGAGGAGGAGATAAGGGTGTAAACTACAGAAGGATTAAACTCTTGAACATATCGACGACGCGACTCTAGAATGCAGCAACATTTTGGTACCAAGGGATCGGAGGTCTGGCAGAGACAACAAGGATCAAATGGAACGAGGCAAAATGAAGAACCTAAACCTCGGAAGGCCAATGATGATGAGAGGATATCCCAAACCCAGTGAGAAGAAAAAGTGTCGGTGTTCAAGAGTGACTAGCTGCCGTAGGTAACCAATGGAAGATTTCCAAATTTTCCCCCACCATTGCTGGCACGTACCCCAATTACTTTTGAAAAACAAGCTTGAAAGGGATAGCATATGCTTGCGATATAAGTTCATCCTTCGGACAAATCCAACCTAGTGAAATTTTAACGAGCCCTAGGGAGGAGAAGCTCGGGTCTCATCATGGTGATGAGTCCAATGTCGGCAAGGTTTAACGAGTTCGACATAGGTAAAAATCAGAGTCTTTTTCACGTTTAGAGAGTTTGAAAAAGACACGGAAAAGAAAACTCTAGGGAGGGCCTTTTTTGTAAGTTTGTGTCTCTCGAGCCCGAAAAGGTAGAAAATGATACGTGAGAGAACCGCTTGACAATTTCAGTCAAGAAGTAATTTTTGTAATAGTGTTGCCAGTCTGAAAAAGTAGAAAACCTAATGGAGACATGACGCTTCAAAACCAAAAACGAGCTTGAAATGACAAAATCTCGGCTATCTTTTCATTTTTAAATGGTCGGAAAAGAGCTGAAAGCAGACCACCATTTTTATTCTCTTTAATGAGTCAAAAAGGAAAAAATACTCGGAAATATTTTCATCTCTTACGTGTCAAAAAAGAGCTTAAAGAGGACTCGTGAGAAATTTTCATAGTTTTTACCAAGCATGCATCGACCAGAACTTGTATCTGACACACCTGTTCCTGCACAGAGAAACCCAAGTGTAAGACCCATTCGACAAGGATACACGATTAATGTTAGAAAAACCTAAGTCAAAAACCCTAAAACCATAAGGAAAACCCAAAAAACTATAGAAAAAACCAAAAATCCTATAGTTAAAACCCTAAATATAAAAAAGGTTATATAAGGTCTATGGTAAAAAACATATTTACATTGTTTTAGTTTTTAACCTTGGTAATATTCAAAACAATGTGTACCTGTGCAAATTTGGAGGTCCATTTCTATAGCTGGGGTCATCCATTTCGTGCCAATATTCGCCAAGTAAGTTTCTCATCCTTTCCCTTGTGTTTTATATGCTTTTAGCTCTAATTTCATGCATTTTGGCTAAGTTTGGAAGGATTCTTTGTTCCAACAATCTGCCTCGGTCATCGCAGAAGTTCCTCGGGAGGTTGCGACGACCGTGAATTTTGAATGAGCCAAGTCGGCATCATCGTAGGAGAGTGATGTACTCCTGTGACGATCCGAGAAATTATGAACTATCAAATCTAATCGTCACAACTATTTTAGAAATAGCTTCAAAGAGTGCAAAAATTTATTTTTTTCACCATTTTAGCATATGAAAACGGGTCAAAAAAGTTCTAAACAGATAATATTTGCATGTGTAGGGTGAAAAATGGTATTTGTATGGCAAGAACGCACACATGATGCTGATGACAAAAGAAGGGCAAATGATCCTCAATGCATGTAGGCTCTCTGGAACTATAGATTATTCAAATTCTTGCTCACGCCGTTGTTACGAGCACAATTAGACTTGCTAGAGTTCTTAATTCGCTCATGGAACCCAATAGAGGGTAAATTCATAATCTGAGGGCAGGAGGTTGAGTTTGACTCTACAGACATATATTTCCTCACTGTTTTATCTCAGTGAGGAGATAGACCTCACATGGGTGCTGTGTGGGTCATTGGAGAGTCGTCAGATATGTTGATTTCATGAGCGTGCCCAGGGGCACGCAAATCACCTACTAGCTTGAAGTTACAGATTCCCACAGTGAACGATCTACCATTGTGTGTATTGTTGTTCACAATCACGAGGGCAATAGGCTCTCTGGCACAACATGAGGCAACTAAAACACAACTGTATTTGGCTTTAGATTGCCTCAATCCTACCATGTTCAACTGGGCAGAGGTAGTGTCTCTGAATATGAAGAGCCAGCTGACTAAATTCCAGTGAGGAGAGACAAAACAATTCAGGTACAGGTCAATTCTAGTATTGCTCATGCTGGAGCGGGTACCAATACTTCAGTTGTAGGACATGCGAGTCCTGTGGCCGGGACCACGAGAGACCTGAATCACTAGGTGGGCCCATGTGATGCCACGAGGAGGTGGTGGCCATCCAGTAGCATGGGGTCCTAACTTCATGGAGTTGTTGCATTGTCAGCATGTAGTTGTTGAGGACTAGGCCTACGTAGGTACCGATTTCAGAGGAGATCCGAATATGCTGCTTCCACGCAGAGATTAGTGGGACGAGAGAGGTAACACACATGGATTGACCACCACACTTTTTATATTTTAGTTTTTATTATTTTTGGATTTTAAACGTATATGCCCTAATAATTATGTTTAATTTTGTAAACGTCAGAACTGAGAGACGGGTGGGTCTCGCTCCTACGGCTTGGAGGGGGGAGAATAGAGAGCTTGCCCTACCACCTTCAGGTGGTGACACAGAAGAGGAGATAGCTTGAAACTTGGAGGGCTTGACCGAGCGGATCCTGGACTACAGAGGGTTCAAGGAGATCCCATGACGGTACCAACGACACACCATGGGTGTGTCAAACAAGATTCATAGACTACTCGGATGAGTAGTTTGGGCAATGGTCTGCTACAGAGAGCAGAACCCACCACAGTAGTTGCCTAGGTTTCCTTTTCTATTGTTTTGAGAGACATGTGTCTCGGATTGTAGCTTGAACATATACATTATTTTTTAGACATATACATTATTTTTTGAGTGCCTCGATGTGCCACACAATATATAGCTATCTATGTTTTATTATTGCATCTGAATACTTGCATATAACGTTTTTATTATAAATTGCGTAAATGTCTATCTAATACACGATTTGCCAATGCATCAGTTAATGTGTTTAACCTTCTAGGAATGTGTTGATATGTGATAAAATCAAATTTTCTTCCTAGTAAGCAAACACGCAAATACAATCTTAAAATTTGAGGGTTTCTGATGGAATAATGGCTGTTAAGTTGAAGAACAACATGTTGAGAGTCTAGATTCACAATCAAAGCACGAATATTGAGGTTAACAACCTTAGCCAATAATTTAATGACAGCGCTATATTCAGCAACATTGTTTGTGGTACACCCTAGACAAACACCTTCAAGGTCTACTAACTCACCGTGAGGATCGTAGATCAACCATGCCACAGAGGAAAGATTCCATGTACTGCAATAGGCACCATCAGCGAAACCGATGTAAGGTACAACAGACATCTGCACAAGGAGTAAAAAGACACAATAAGTGGAAATAATGCCTACACACCAAGTCAAACATGCACACACTGAAAGCACACGTATGTACACAGCAAATGCACGAAAAACTCATGAATAATATTTTTTAAGATAAATCCCATTCTGGGGCTTATATAAAGGGTTTCCTTTGTATTCAATTAGCTCATAGGCCCCTTTCTGTAAAACAAGTTTCACAATATAAGGCCCATGCCACATAGGTTCGAATTTCCCTACCCCCAACTTATCATTCGCTTGATCATACAGCAAGACTAAATCTCCCTGAATGAAAGAATGAGGAGTAACAGTTTGATCAAAGTGAGTTTTCACTCTCTTCTTCTGTGCTTCAATGACTAAAGAGGCAAGTCGACGGGTCTTGTCTAGCCGTTCTAGGTAAAGAAGGCATTCTTCTACAGGAGCAGTATTCGGGAGTAATTCGACAGCTAACTTGAGAGAAGGTATCTCACATTCAATCGGAAGGGTAGCCTCCAAACCATAAACAAGTTGAAATGGTGTGAATCCAGTGGCATCCTTCACTGAGGTATGATAGGCCCATAGGGCAGAGAAAAACATCAAATGCCAATTAGGCTTGTGCATTCCAATGGTACGCTGAAGCATCGTAACCAACACCTTGTTGATAGCTTCGACTTGGCCATTGGCTTGAGGATAATAAGGCATCAAACTATTGTGACGCAAGCCTAACTAGGTTGTTAGCTCAGTCATCATATGACCACGAAAATGAGAATCGTGATCAGTGACAATAGACTAAGGGACTCTGAATCGAGTAATCACATGATTGAATAAGAATTCTACCACTGTCTTACCATCATTGGATAATGTAGGCATCATTTCAGCCCATTTTGTAAAATAATTGACAGCAACGATAATATACCCATGCTCCCTAGCCAAGAAAGGGTTACAAGTCATAAAATCTATGCCCCATTTAGCAGAAGGGCCAACGGTAATGATAGGATATAGAGGGGATGGTGGCGCATGCATCTTCCATTGGTAAATTTGGCAAACGTGATAGGAATGGAAAGCAAGAATGCAATCCTTAAAAATAGAGGGCCAAAAATAACCAGCACGAAGGATTTTTTGGGCAGTAGCATAACCAGACATATGAACACCATAGGCACCAGAGTGGTAGTCATTCAAGACTCATTCAACTTCCTCAAACGTCAAACAATGGCGGAGAACTAAATCAACGCCGAGATGGTACAAGGTGTCCCCAATAATACGATAAGGCTAAGAATGATGACGAATATGGTGCCAAGCATCCTTAGAAAAATCAGGATGGAAGGAAGACGTCTCGAGGTAGACAATAATGTTACTATACCAGGGATTGAGGGTACTGATCAATAAAAGGGTATCATCTGGAATGCTATCCTCTATCCAAGAGGGTGCAGTAGTGGACGGTAATGAGCAAATCAATTCAACGAAGACAAGGGACTTCTTGGATTTGGCAGTTATAAACTCCAAATTGAACTCTTGAAGGATAACAATCTATTTCGAGTACTTGCCCCCTAGCAATTGACGTGAAAATATGTACGTCATTGGGTTGCAATCAGAAATCACTGTCATCATGTGCAACAAAATATAGTGACGGAAATGTTGGACAACATGAATAGCTGCCAAGGCGAGCTTCTCGACAAAAGCATATCGAGTTTCAGTGTCAAGGAGGTTGCGACTAAGATAATAAATAACATGCTCGGAACCATCGTCATCATCTTGAACTAAAACCATGCCAATAATGCTATCGGCAGTAGCGAGATAAAGATTATAGTCACTATGGTAATCAGGTTGATGCAATAAGGGAGCAGAAACAAGGAGTGCCTTGATTTGCTCGAATGAATTTTGGGCAGTGTCATCCCAAACAAAGGGAGTGTCATGCTTTAGGAGTCGCGTATAGCCTTTAGCAATCTCAGCGTAGTTAGGAATAAAACGATGTACGAAATTGGTTGTCCCTTGCAAACTCTGCAATTGCTGCAAAGAAGCAGGAGGAGGGAGATCCAATATAGCTTCAACTTTGAGGGGATCTAGACAAATGCCCTCTTTAGAGATGAAAAACCCGAGAAGCCTGCCAAATTCGATGTTGAAGACACACTTATGTGGATTAAGATGTATATGGTAATTTCAACAGTGAAAAAAAATCTCGCGGAGGTGGTTCGGATGGTCAGATTATTTAGCTGAATGAGTTGGGAGGTCATCTAGATATGGCTGAACAATGTGACAGATGTCATGAAATGCATAGGACATTTCTCGCTAGAAGGTGGCACCAACATTTTTAAGGCCGAAAGCAAGCTTCTTGTAAGCAAAGGTACCCCACGGGTAGATGAAGGTAGTTTTGTGTTGATCTACAGGTGAAATATTAATCTGGTTGTAACCAGAAAAGCCATCCATAAACGAGTAAATCTCACTCCCAGCACAATCGTCGATGAGCTAGTCGATAAAGGGCATAGGATAATTATCCTTTAGACACGCACAGTTGATGTCACAGTAATCAACACAAACTCTAATAGTGCCCTAATTTTTGGTCACAAGGACAATATTAGAGACCCAAACAGTTAGTGGGATAGGGTAAATAAACCCTGCCTTGAGAAGTTTTTCAACTTCTCCCTTAATAGCCACGACTTTTCTCGGGTGCACTGGATGTAAACATTGTCGAACAGGTTTAGCACTAGGATACATAGGAATCTCGTGTACCATGATACTAGGGTCAATACTAAGCATTTTTTTGTATGACCAAGCGAACATCGCGAAATTCTTTGAAAAGATCGGTATAAAGTTGAATCTCCTCTAGAGTATAGGTAACTCCAATGTGGATATTCTCAACAATCCCTAGTTTGACAGAGATGTCGATGGGCATAGTTTGCATAATATTCCCCATATTTCCTTCAGAGAAAACTTCATGAATCTGAATAGGCATCTGAAGTGGCTGAGAGGGGATACAGGAAGCAAACTTCTCTAGACAGGTAGTCATGGCCCCATGACTTGGGAGAAATGAGGAATGATGGTGATGATCGAACCAAGGGGGATATTCAAAAGACAAAGTTTCTAAAATTGCTTCGTCGAAAGGAAAAATATCCTTTAATGGATCCGAAGAAACTCTTTCTCCGAGCCAAGGGGATTGCACATATCCGTCGAGAGGCCTACTCGATGGAGCAGGAACATAGGATGAAGCCGATGCGAAACAATTTCTACATAGTTGAGCTCAACAGGACTCAATGGTATGACATCACCCCAAGAATCTAACTAATCAACGAGAGGAACTACCCAAGGATCAGAACGGATAGAAATCATGTTAATTGGGGTGACGTTTGGAGGTGGGAGTGAAAAGACACGCATAAGGGAAGGATATTTGAAAAGTCCAATGCCCACACTTTCATAAGGAATGGAGGTATGCTCCACAAATGAAAAATTGCCATCTGAAGAAGAAGAGGCGAAAAAGGACAGTTGATCAACCATGACAATTTTCCCTTGGTGGGGAAAACTAAGGACATGGAAAAGAGATGAGGCCACAACATGCATAGTGTATGTCCAACTTTGACCTAACAAAAGGTTGTAAGTCAACTTTGCGTCAACAACTTTGACTTCAACCTTAACTGTCTTCCCCTCCAGAGTGATGGTCAAATGCGGGAGAATATCGAATGAACAGGAATCTCTTCCATTGAAGGCTTCCGAAGTATTAGGAGATTGACTCAGTGTCGGGGAACCGATGGCCTTCCAACAAGCAACAAACATGATGCAAGTGGAGGCACCCTGATCAATAACAGTACGATGAATATTTTTTGAGTTAACGATGACTTGAATGAGGAAAGCAATATGATGAGGCAATTGCAGTACATGATTGTCAAGATCGAAAATAATTAAGTCCGAATCGGTTGGGTCAATGCCACCAATGGCTAATAACAGAGACTTCCTTTGGGAGCGACAACTATGGAGGACTTCCAAAGAGGACATTGCCGAAGGGGCTTGGCTAAGTCCTCAACAATTCTATAATGTTGCACGGCACGAGCATTGGGGTTGTAAGAAGATCTCCCGAGTACACCCTTGGGAGGAGGTCGAATGACTAGCTCAGCGCTAGGCCATTCAATATGGAGAGGGCCAGTGCTGGATGAAGGAACATTTGAAGGGGCTCCAGGTTCCTTTCTGGTGGGTGGAGGATATTCTTTCGATCGAATACTTATATGAATGGGAATAGTCCCAACCATAAAAACTTGAGAGCCAAAAGTGGAAGAGGACTGAGGTTGATCGACCACCATTTGGGTTTGTTAAGAGGGAAACGGCTCTTTAAGCACGGTAGGAGTTCCGAGGTCCCCTTAAGCAAACAACTAACCTTAGACTATCTTGGACAGTCCTTAGTGTAGTGATCCTTGTCACAGATGAGACAAGAGTACCTGGGTTTGCGCTTAGTACCATCATCGGCCAGAGGCTTAGGAGGGTCCTACTTCGGTGGATCGGTTTTATTTTTTCCTTTCCCCTTTTTCTTACCTTTCGAAGCTTTATCTGCCGCGGTGGACTGGATGGCATTGACTTCGGAAGTTTTACCAGTATTGGATGGGGCCTGAGAAGCATTTTCACTAGGAGTAGTAGATTTTTGCTTCACAGGGGTCACAGAAGACTTTTAAGAGGATGAAGTAATGGAACCAATGACACCATCGACAGATGGCGTAGATGGAGCCTTACTAGTTCTGAGTCATGGAGCATCAGGCAAGTAATCATACAATTTACCAGATTGGGAATAAACCAAATCGAGATACTGAGCATGTGTGATAGATTTCTCTTCAGTAACACATGCCACCATGGTGATATCGCGAGCTATCGGACCAACAAATGAGGTAGTAAACTAGTCAGTTAGACATTGATCACGGATCCAGAACTTAATCAAATGACGCTGCCTTCTCCATTCATGAATATGATCGGAGATGTGTGTCACCATGTCCTGTTTCAAAGATGTAAGGAGGTGTGTTCCCATTTCATAACAAATCGGTAACTGAAAGTGGGTAAGAAATGCCATAGCAAGCGAATTGAAATCCTAGAAAGTTCCATGAGCAAGCTCAATATACCATTTCACGGTGGAACTAGTGAGAGTCCATTGGAAAAGACAAAGGTGGATAGAATCATCAAGCCATGAGTTAGAGGAGCACCAGAGGTGATAAGTCATGACATGAGCTTGAGGGTCCTCTCTAGATTTACCATCAAATTTAGGACAATCACCGGGAATTTTGGTTAGAACTGGTGGCCAATATGGATTATGAAGGATTGGATCGTTCGTGAGCTTGGACACATCAGGCAGTTCCAAGGTTGCCAGGAAAGGTAATTGAGGATTAAAGGACATCATAGGTTTCTGATAAGAGCCAGCATTAGGGTTCCATCCAGCCGCTTGTTACCCCCATGGGTTTTGACCAAAAGGATTTTTCCCATAAGGGTTTTGTCCATAAGGGTTTTGTCCATAGGGATTATAAGTATAATTGGACGGCTGACCCAGGTTTTGACCACTAGCAACCCATTGGTTACTAGTTTGACCAACAGGAGTAGCATAAGGGTGCTAAATTTTTTGATAAGGAGTGACTTGTGATTGTTGATAATTTTGATACGGAGCAGCCAGAGGTTTCCCTTGGGGTTGCTAAAGTGCTTGGAGACTGTATTGTGGCTAAGCTCCAAACTGCGCCTAAGGCCCAGGCTGCATTTGATAAACAGGTTGGGTTTGAAATCCAACTTGAGTTTGGAGACTAGGTTGGGTCTGGAGTCCAGCCTGAGTCTAGAAATCGGGTGGGGCTTGAGAAAAAACAAGTGCTTGAGTGCCCGGTTGACTAGGATATAGATTTATTTGACTCGGTGGATGTCCTTGCTGAAACTAAGGTTGACCCAACTGGCTAGAAGGCTACCCTTGTTGGTATTGAGGTTGACCTGTTTGCCGAGAAGGTTGAATGTGCTGGGTAATAGATTGACCTTGTTGAAGCTGGGGCTGGCCTGTTTGACCAGAGGGTTGAGCTAGCTGGACAGTAGGTTGGCCTTGCTGAATCTGAGGTTGGCCTACTTGTCTAGAGGGTGGACCTGGATAGACAATAGGTTGGCCTTGCTAGATCTAAGGCTAGCCTACTTGTCCAGAAGGTGGACCTTGTTGAGCAACAGGTTGGCTTGACTAGAATTGAGGGTGACCTGGCTGACTAGAAGGATGCCCTAAGTAAACAAAAGAGGAACCTGCAAGGGCAGAAGGTTGTCCCTGTAAGGGTTGTCCTTGTAGGCCAGTGGGATGCCCTTGATATGGTTTACCTTGATATGGCTGCCCTTGATACGGCTGCCCTTGATATGGTGGCCCTTGGAAAGCAGAAGGCTGCCCTTGGCCACCATGGTAAGTAGTACGGGCCCAGGCAACAGGATAACGGAACAGAGACTTCAATCGTGGGTTGAGGAGGGAGGGACCTGTTGAAGCCCTGAAAATCGAGTCTAAAACAAGGGGGATACCCGCCCAGTCCAGACCTTGGTTGGAAGCTCCTTATCCGTTTGGTATAGCGGGTCCGACTGGGGATATCGGACCAGTTTCCCAATCTATGAGTGTGTGTGTGTAGAATTTGATGCTCCTGATCTAATAGTTCCTAATTAAGATATTCTAGTTCTAACTTTAATCTAATGCTATGCTATTTTAATCTAATAAGTAGCAACATCTAAGTCTATACTAACCCGGGATGTAATTCTTCTATTATGTGATCTAAAAAGATTTCAAATAACAACTGGTAATAAAGATCATTCAGCTATTATGAGAAAAGAAATCAATAAGGATGAACCACTTCGCATAAAAAGTTAGACGAAATAGTTGTGAAAAACATATCGCATAGTAAGCTATTCATACATTAAGCATAAATAAATATCTATCACCGTACAAAAGTGCCAAATGATAACTCAGGAATTCATGCAATAATACATAAACAACTAAAAACTGTATATCACTTTAACACATAAGCAGAAATGGTTAAGAGATAAAAGTACCATTTATAACTAGTCCTACTCATGAGCTTCAAGCGACAATGATTTATCTCTCCTTGCTCTAACATCCACTAAGAGTACAGAAGTGCAACATCAGTAGCAGATATCAAATGCAAACATCAACAAATCCTATTCCATTCATTCATCAAAACCTCCTCGGAGGGTGCAAAAGTGCATGTTCTGAGGACAAGTTTTTGATAAATTTCTGGACCCTTCTCTAAATGCATGAGAAGGGTTTAAATACTACTAACTAAATAACTTATTTACAAAGATTCAGGATGCGGTTTAAATGACCGCCCTTTTTCTAAGCAAAAATAAAGCAAAACTATTTCTAAAAATTAAATCTAATATCTAACTATTTCTGCATTTGCTCCTTAACGTTGCAAGCATTCAGTATTTGCTTGAGTAGAGTCGGCTGACTGTCTTCCGCTTTTGGTTGAGCTAAGCAAACAGAATTGGCAAGAGCTGGCACCATCTTCTCAGCAAAATCGATGATATACTTGAGAGTCATCCACTGACTATGTGGCTTTACCGTGTATGCCCAGTAATAATCTCAGTTCAACTTGGTTAACCCTTTGGATTGCTTCTGCCTTTTCTTTAGCTTTCTGTTTCCAGTTTGTTTTTTATCATTGCTTTCTTGCAATTTTCAGGCTTACAGGCGACTGAGCAGTTAGAGGCTTTCCTTCTTGAGCAATTTTCTCAGCTTTCTAGGTGCTAATCGCACATCGGAAACTGCCACCATTCTTTGATCCAAGCTTCTCTGATGCGTTTTTCACCTTTTGCGCCTCTTTCTCTTATCGGGTATAAAGCTCAAAATTTGTAAAAATATCTGTCTCTGATATCAGCATCGCTCAGTACCCATTTAACCATGGCCGTATATGAAAGATCTGTAATGGATGGCTCATCAGCATTTTGTGAATCTGCGGCTCTATTGTACGTGGTATTTGTTTATAAGGGTGCCTTTTCTCTGTCTTTAGACATTGGAGCCTTCCCCTTTTTCCCCATAGTTTCCTGCACATTGCTTTGTGTAACTTTTGTTCTTCGTTCCTGCAGTTCACAAGTGAGAAGAGAGTAATGATAATAAATAATGACAGGAAAGCTTTAAATGCCACAGATATGCAAAAACATGCCATCTGACGTGAATTGGCTCTTCGAAAAACACAAAACCATATTTTATTAACAACTGGTGTGTAATTCATTAATTTATCATTAAAGTGCGTAACCAGTTCTTGGTTTATGGAAAAAAAGCTTTTTCTTAAATATTGAGCCAGGCAAAATCTGCGATGGAATGCTTCTGCGATTTGCATCGCAGTATCGCATTTTGCTGTATTGCATTACCGCAATTTCATCGTGATGTTTTATCGCAAGGTTGTTTGATCACAATATCGCAAAGATCGCAATATCGCAAGATCACAGATCGGTTAATCGTTTAATTGTTATGTGTATTTTATGCGACTTTGCGATATGCGATATCGCATATCAGAGCTTTTAAGGTTTTCCAACGTGAGTGTTTATTAATTCATGTGATGTGATGGAGTTCGCGTCGCAATCTCGCATTTTATCATTTTGACTCATAAGAAAATGCCCTATCATTCTTGGCGCGATGCGATATCTCTTAAGGAGTGACATATAAGCATTAATTGATTTTTTTATTTATTTTTTTATTTTTTGACTAAGGGTCCCCACTTACATAGTGTTATTGCTAATACTAAATAAGGAGGGGGGTTGTTGGTGGCCACAACAATTGGCGATTTACTTGGAAGAACCAGTTATCTCTGTTTTTCTATTGAATTTTCTAAACTTCCAAAACATAAAATTTTTCAGAAAGTTAAACTTTATTATGGAAAGATAAAGTACATTATGCTCTAACCTGTTAATGACACTTTGTTTCAACTATTTTCAACTTTGATTATTTGCTTCCTCAAGCTAGCCCTTGTATTTACATCAGTTATTACTTGGTCTTGTAAAGATAAAACAAAGTCTTCTTTGTAAATCAGTTTTAAATATGCTCATTTGTCATAGGTAGAGCCTCTGGTGCCAGCAGGCGCTTATAGCCTCAACAGGGTTACCTGTTACCCAGCAATGATCCTGTATCCTACTTAAAGAAACCTACAACTCTCAGAGAAGAATCCACATCCACACTTATTGCTTTGATTTTCTTTTTACTCTTAAAGGAAAATGTCTTGGTTTGATTGCCAATTTATGACACAGTCATTCACTTGATTTATAACTTTGTTGAACAAGCTGGCTCGTGATGAGACCCCTTGTCTTTTGATTGCAACAATCTTGAGTCATTGCCCTATTGTGGTGTACAGTATTTGGAAAAGTCAGCAAGTTATAATATCTGTGATTATGATAAGCTGGCTCGTGATGAGACCTCTTATTCTTCAAGATGAAGTGTATCCTTGGGTTGTTCCTCTGAAAGTTGTGATCTCCTTAGCAGGGAGGAAGTCATTGTTTCCTTAAGATAGCTCTGGATGACAATAGTAGAGTTTTTTGGAAACAATTGTTCTACAGAGAATCTTTATTTTGTTATTGATACCTTTCATTGTACTGACATAAGACAATTTCTTCACTAAAGGTTTTTTTCATCAAACTTTATGAAGCTGAAACTAGTATCATATCTAGGTTAGAGTCTTTAACTATATCTATCAATAATAAAGATTAATTTTCCAAAAGATTTGCTATTTATACAAGAGAAAAATCAAAATCTGAAAGAGAATTGGTGTCTTGTTCATAAATGCCTAATGTAACCACTCATAACTGGTTTTATTATGAAAAGAAAAACAAATACTCTACAAAAATAGAAGAATAATCTTCTATGGAAAATATTTCTTGAGAATTTGTCCGTTAACAGGCAAAGAGTCTTTCTTACCTGCTAAATCCTATAACACAAACGTTGATGGACCTATGACTTCTACAATTTGAAAAGGACCAAGCCACATTCTTTGAAATTTTGTATGTTGCCTTTCTCTTCATGAGCCTTGTCCCATTTTAAAACTAAGTCTCCCATCTGAAAATCTTTTCTCGTCATTATGTTTGAATCAAAAGAGGATTTTACTAGTGCTTGATGATGAGCATGAGTTTTCTTAGCCTGTTCTCATTGTTCTTCTAATTTGATTATTTCTATTTGTCTTAGCTGTAAGGAGGAAGTGGGTACTTCATCAATTTATTGAACTAGAGACAAAGAGGGAATTGCCAAATGAGTAGGAAGAACCACTTCTTTCCCATAAAATAAAGTAAAGGGAGAAGTGTCGATAGAAGCTTTTTGCGTTATTTAGTCTGCCCATAAAGCATATATCAAAGCCTTATGCCAATTTTTATGATTTTGGTCAATTGTTCTTTTGATAATCTTGATTAGGTTTTTATTTGTAGACTCAGCTAACCCATTGCCTTGTGGGTAATAATTGGCCGAATATTTAAGTTTGAATCCTCTTTTAAGTGCAAATTCAGTCATTGCATTTCCAGAAAAGTATGATGCATTATCAAACATTAAAGCGGAAGGCAATCCAAACCTGGTGATTATAAATTGATCTATGAAATCAATGATATTTTCAGCATTAGTCGTCTTGAGTGGAACTGCTTCTACCCACTTAGTAAAATAATCTGTTGCTGTAAGGATATATCTATGCTGCTTAGAAGATTGAGGAACGATCTCACCTATTATGTCCAATCCCCACTGACTGAAAGGTTGCTCAAGGTTAACCGGCTGTAGTGGCAAGGATGGCTTCTTTTGTCTCCCAGCAGTAGTTTGGCAAACTTGACATTTCCTTACGTAATTGTGCGAGTCTTTAAATAACATGGGCCAATAATACCCTGCGCGCAAGATTTTATGTGCAGTAGCATCTCTAGCATAGTGTCCGCCTGCTGGCCCATCGTGAAGTTCCTGTAAAACTTTTTCAGCTTCAGATTTCTCAAGACACCTAAGAAGAACAAAATCATAATTTATTCTAAAAAGAATATCATTTATGAGCTGATATTGTTTGGCTTTCAACCTTAGAGCTATTTTCTTAGTATGATCTAGGTGTGAAGGAGCATACCCGTTCTTGAGATAATAAATAATATCAGCGTATAATGATTCTGCATCATTTAGGCTTACCTCGCACATTTGTACCTCTGCAGATGGAATTTCAGAGATTTGCGATGCTCCAGCCAGAAATTTGCAAAAGCCTTGGCCTCTTACAATGTTTGTTGGTTTAATCTCAATGTCATATTCCTGTAAAGCAGTAACCTAATTGGCCCTTTTCTCACCCACATCCTTCTGTACTAGAAGATTCGTTACCGCTGGAAATGGTACTATAATTTTAGTATGGGTTTTGAGCAAAAAAGGTTTGAAGTATTTGACCGCTTTGAAAACAGCATAAGCATGTTTCTCCACGTCTGAATAATTTGATTCAGCACCCTGTAAATTTGAACTGAAAAAATCAATTGGGGCTTCCGCTTTTTCTTGATTTTCTTGAGTGAGTATCGCAACATATGACCTATCTAAGGCAAATGTATATAAAATAAAAGGCTCTGAAAAATTTGGAGTTGCTAAAGATGGAGCATTAATAATAGCTTGTTTGATCAGGTTGAATGCTTCGTGTTCATCTTGGCCCCATTTAAAATTTGAGTTCTTTTTAATCATGGCTTGCAAAGGAGACACGATTCGTGAAAAATCTAGAACGAATCTATTTACAAAGTTGATTTGACCAAGGAAAGATTGCATGGCTTTTTTGTTGTGAGGCAAGGATATTTCAGAAATCTCTTTGATTCTGTCAGAATCGATGTGAATTCCGGATTTTGACACTATGAATCCTAGAAGTTTCCCTTCACTTAATGCGAAAAAAGATTTTTTTCGGGTTAAGTGAAATTCCATACCTTAAACACCGTTGGAAGATTTGTTTTAAATCTCTAAGATGGTCGCTTTGTTTCTTGGAATACACAGTTATATCACCCAAATAAATTACTACATATTTATTGACTAAACCTTTGAATGTGATGTCCATGTATCTCTGGAATGTGGCACCAACATTAATCAAACCAAATGGCATCTTTCGATATGCATATGTGCCCCATTTAGTTTTGAATGTGGTTTTTAATTGATCATCAGGATGTACCAACACTTGATTATATCCTGAAAATCCATCCAAGAAAGACATTAATTCTGAGCCCGCCACTGCTTGCAATATCTGTTCCATAGGTGGTAAAGTAAAATTATCTTTTTGGCAGGCCTTATTAAGGTTTCGAAAGTCAATGAAAATCCTAATATCTCTGTTTTTCTTTCTAACAGGTACCATATTGGAGACCCATTTAGAATGTCCGACGGGAAAGATTATTCTGGCTTTCAATAACTTATTGAGATCAGTCTTTATCTGATTTTCTAAATTGGGATGGATCTTTCTCAGCTTTTGTTGGACAGGTTTTTCATTATCGATCATTGGAATAGTATGTTGGATGATGGAAGTGTCGTATGTTTTGAGTTCATCATAATTCCAAGAAAAAACATTTCTATATTGTCTCAAAAGATGAATATACGCTAATTTTTCTTCAGGGGCTAGGCCGAGACCTAGATTAATGTTTTGTGATTTGGCATCAGTTCCTAGGTTTACTAATTCGTAGTTCAAAGTTGAACTTTGAAGTTTTGAATTGGTAGACCTTTTAAACCGATCTTTCAAATCGTACAAGTCTTCTAATTTGACTACCGACTTAGGTATAGCATTGTTAGTGCTATCTTGTTGCAATTTTCGATCATGTTGGTCTTCGTCAATTATTTGATTGTAGTAGGATCCTTCAGATGTGAGGAAAGTTATGATATCAGGATCGTCGTTGAATACTCTCCAATTTGTGATGTTATCAGGAATAGATGGTCTAAAGATTAATTCTATTGAGAATCTATCTGGACTAAAATCTTCTGAAGGAATAAGCTTAGAAGCTACGTTAGCCAAAAGGTCTGCACTTGCATTTTGGAGTCTGGGAATTGAAGAAATATTAAATGCTATAAAATGCTCAGTCAGATCTTGAACTAAGGATTGATAATGTTTTAAATGACCTGATAAGTAATGTATAGTATTACCTACCTGTCTAACCACAATCTCAGAGTCTCCGAAACTTGAAGGTACTTGACGTCTAACCCGATTTCTTTGTACAACCCTTGGACCAAAGCCTCATATTCTGTTGTATTGTTGGTGCAATCAAATTCGAGTCTGCATGTTAGCATAATTTTATCTCCTTCTGGACTAATTAGAACGCATCCTGCTCCTGCTCCTTCGTTAGATTTAGAACCATCAAAAAATAATTTCCAAAACAAAGATTTATTTACAGGACTATCTAAAAAATTAATACATTTTGAACTATTAGTTTGAGAAAAATTTCTGACATGGGACAAAACAGAGTGTTCTAAATAGGGTGACGTATGAGTGTTGAAATTACCGAGGAAAGAATCTACTGAGTAATTGCCAATAATGCTACTGGTTCATTTTCCCCCTCTAGCTCCGCTACTATGTATTTCTGATGTAGTTCTCGTTCAACTTTTATTTGATTTGGTTTACCATTGTAGTGCAGCCACATGTGCGACCAGTCAATTGCGAAGTATCCGTGAAGTTTTTCTAACCAATCCCTGCTAAGAATTAAGCCATAAAATTCTGGAATATTAGCAACTAAAATGTCAATAACTTGACATACCTTTGGGTTGGATGACAGCCTTATGGTTACTTGATTTAGTTCGCCAATTACTTCAACTTGAGATCGATCTAGCTGAACTATGCGCACAACAGATTTTTGTGGTTGAACGTTTAACTTGGCACATATGGACTTTGGTAAAATATTCGATGAAGCACCAGAATCAACCAAACAATTGTGCACATTTTTATTAAAAATTTCATAAGTAAGGAGAAACGGGGGAGTATGAGATCTCGATATTCCTCAAATTAGAGCGATGTCATTTGGATCAATCTTATTGATCGCATTAGTTGTAGGTCTTCCCATGTTATGAGAAGCTTGAGAAAGTACAGTGGCAGGCAAAGGTGCAACTGGCACAGCATGTAATTCTTTCAACATTATCTTCTGTTGATGCTTTAACTTGCTCAATTCGTAAAGAGTGATATTTGCCCTAGTATTTTTCATATCTTCTATAATATTGTACTCCATTTCATCTGACACGATCAGTGTTTTAGATGGATTTGATGCACCTGTTTGGATTGGGCTGGTTTGAGTCGCTTTAGATGTTGTTTTCTTTGTTGCGACTTTATCCTTTATTGCAGAGCTTGTGCTCTTTGGCTTAGGGATAGTTTGGGGAGGATCAAGTTGATTTTTACTTCCTGTGCTAATTGGGAGTACTTCTTGATCTTCTTCTTGTTGGAGGATGAAATCCCACATTCCTTGTAATTCTATAACTTCTTCTTCATCAGTTTGCCCTTCAGTGGCAATTTCCTCTTCCTCTTCTTCGGATTCAGCATTTGAAATAGCATTGGGTGGCTTTGAATCCGTTGAAGGGCCTCTTTTAAAAGCTCTGTAGGGATTTTTTGAAGAAGTTTCTGCTACTTGCTTCTTGATGTCGACCATTTCATTGGACATGGTCTTCAGAATTTTCTGCAATCCTTCCAGATCGAATGGATCTTTTGTTTGTTTCTTCTTGGAGTCTTCCTTGAAGGTGACTTTCTTGGATTTCCGTTCCTCTATTGCGGATTTCTTTTCCAGGGCTATTATACGTTTCTCTACTGCTTTTGCTTCTTTCATGTTTTCGGCTAAGGTTGTTTTATTAACCTTGTCCATGAAGATTGCTATGTTTGATGGTAGAGTAGTGATATACCATTCACTTCGTACTTCTTCACTGGGCTGGGAAGCAGTAGGAATTTTGTTTAGGATTTTATTGAAACGTAAATTGAAATCTTTGATAGGCTCTCTTGAGTCAGCCCTAAGGTTAGATAGGTCATTGATTAGCATTGCCGTAGACCTTTCATCACCAAACTTGGTCAGGAATTGCTCTTGGAAGATGTCCCAACTAGTGATAGATCCGGAGGGTAATGAGAAATACCATGATCCAGCTGTTCCTTGCAGAGTATAAGGAAAAAGTCGAACAACAACATCTTCATTAGTAACCCCATTGAGATTAATGGATAGCATAAAGTTGTTTATATGCTCTTCTGCTAGCATGCCTGCCTCAGGATTAAACTTAGGCAGCCATTTCTCAGGATGGGCCGGTATTTGACTCAAGGGTGTAGGCATTAAGACTGCCCCAGGGTTATTCCATGGAGATTGGGCCATTGTTGAACTACTAACAGAGGAAAGTGCAGAAGATGATCCCTGCAGTTGGGAAGATGAGGATACTACGATTGCAGATGATTGAGGAGGAGTTGTGGGGGTTCCAATGGACGGATGGAAAATGATCTGAAGTGGCGGAGTGGATGGTTGACTTCGCGGTGAAGAAGTTGAGATGGATGATGATGATGAAAGAGTCTCGCTATCGAACTCCTTAGGTGATTTCCTTGCTCTTTTCCTTGTGGGAAGAGGTAATTCGGTTGGTTGAACACCAAACTTTTCACTCTTTAATCTGGTCAGGGGATGAGCAGGGTTATATTGCGAAGTCATGTTGCCTTGAGATTTATCATACCTTTGAGGAGAAATAGAAAATCGCTGAATTTTGTGAATTAGAGATTCGACTTCAGGAGGTTCAATGGTAGATTGTTCTGAAATGTCAGGGTTTGTAGCAACGGTTGATACTCCAGCGACTTCTAACTCTGGATTTAAGTGTAATGGAGAAGTTGGGGGAGATGGTGAGGGCGATTTACTCTCAGAATGGTATTTAGATTTAGATTTACTTGCCATTCATATTTCATGCCCTCCTTCTAGCACCAAATATGTTGAAGCCCCAAAAATTGGGTCTACAACAAGGGGGATACCCACCCGGTCTGGACCTTGGTTGGAAGCTCCTTATCCGTTTAGTATAGTGGGTCCGACTGGGGACATGGGACCAGTTTCCCAATCTATGAGTGTGTGTGTGTAGAATTTGATGTTCCTGATCTAACAGTTCCTAATTAAGATATTCTAATTCTAACTTTAATCTAATGATATGCTATTTTAATCTAATAAGCAGCAACATCTAAGTCTATACTAACCCGGGATGTAATTCTTCTATTATGCGATCTAAAAAGATTTCAAATAACAATTGGTAATAAAGATCATTCAACTATCATGAGAAAAGAAATCAATAAGGATTAACCACTTCGCATAAAAAGTTAGACAAAACAGTTGTGAAAAACATATCACATAGTAAGCTATTCATACATTAAGCATAAATAAATAGCTATCAGCATACAAAAGTGCCAAATGATAACTCAGGCATTCATGCAATAATACATAAACAACTAAAAACTGTATATCACTTTAACACATAAGCAAAAATGGTTAAGAGATAAAAGTACCATTTATAACTAGTCCTACTCATGATCTTCAAGCGACAATGATTTACCTCTCCTTGCTCTAACATCCACTAAGAGTACAGAAGTGCAACATCAGTAGCAGATATAAAATGCAAACATCAACAAATCCTGTTCCATTCATTCATCAAAACCTCCTCGGAGGGTGCAAAAGTGCATGTTCTGAGGACAAGTTTTTGATAAATTTCTGGATCCTTCTCTAAATGCATGAGAAGGGTTTAAATACTACTAACTAAATAACTTATCTACAAAGATTCAGGATGTGGTTTAAATGACCGCCCTTTTTCTAAGAAAAAATAAAGCAAAACTATTTCTAAAAATTAAATCTAATATCTAATTATTTTTGCATTTTCTCCTTAACGTTGCAAGCATTCAGTATTTGCTTGAGTAGAGTCGGCTGACTGTCTTCCGCTTTTGGTTGAACTAGGCAAACAGAATTGGCAAGAGCTGGCACCATCTTCTCAGCAATTTCGCTGATATACTTGAGAGTCATCCACTGACTATGTGGCTTTACTGTGTATGCCCAGTAATAATCTCAGTTCAACTTGGTTAACCCTTTGGATTGCTTCTGCCTTTTCTTTAGCTTTCTGTTTCCAGTTTGTTTTTTATCATTGCTTTCTTGCAATTTTCGGGCTTACAGGTGACTGAGCAGTTAGAGGCTTTCCTTCTTGAGAAATTTTCTCAGCTTTCTAGGCGCTAATCGCGCATCGAAAACTGCCTCTGTTCTTTGATCTGGGCTTCTCTGATGTGTTTTTCACCTTTTGCGCCTCTTTCTCTTATCGGGTATAAAGCTCAAAATTTATAAAAATACCTGTCTCTGATATCAGCATCGCTCAGTACCCATTTAACCATGGCCATATATGAAAGATCTGTAATGGATGGCTCAACAACATTTTGTGAATCTGCGGCTCTGTTGTATGCGGTATCTATTTATAAGGGCGCCTTTTCTCTGTCTTTAGACATTAGAGCCTTCCCCTTTTTCCCCATAGTTTCCTGCACATTGCTTTGTGTAACTTTTGTTCTTCGTTCCCGCAGTTCACAAGTGAGGAGAGAGTAATGATAATAAATAATGACAGGAAAGCTTTAAATGCCACGGATATGCAAAAACATGCCATCTGACGTGAACTAGCTCTTCGAAAAACACAAAACCATATTTTATTAACAACTGGCATGTAATTCATTAATTTATCATTAAAGCTCGTAACCAGTTCTTGGTTTATGGAAAAAAAGCTTTTTCTTGAATATTGAGCCAGGCAAAATTTGCGATGGAATGCTTCTACGATTTGCATCGCAGTATCGCATTACCACAATTTCATCATGCTATTTTATTGCAAGGTTGTTTGATCGCAATATCGCAAGATCGCAGATCAGTTAATCGTTTAATTGTTATGTGTATTTTATGCGACTTTGCGATATGCGATATGCGATATCGCATATCGGCGCTTTTAAGGTTTTCCAACGTGAGTGTTTATTAATGCATGTGATGCGATGGAGTTCACATCGCAATCTCGCATTTTATCATTTTGACTCATAATAAAATGCCCTATCATTCTTGGCGCGATGCGATATCTCTTAAGGAGTGACATATAAGCATTAATTGATTTTTTATTTTTTTTGACTAAGGGTCCCCACTTACATAGTGTTATTGCTAATACTAAATAAGGAGGGGGGTTGTTGGTGGCCACAACAGGACCCAGTATGATAAATATGAGTCCCTTGAGGATCATAATAATGCAACGGATTATGTGGATCTAGGTTTTGAAGATCAAACATGTATTGCTCATATGACCACCCTGCTAAAATGGAACTGGAAGAAAGCGGAATACTACCTGTGGGATTTACGATGCCAGACGTCGAGGCTGAAGGACCACCACTAGTGGGTTCAACTGAGGGCCCAGTAATAATGGTAACCACTGAGGGCGCAACAAACAGAACAGACATGACAGACACATTGTGAATCCAAGGTATAAAAGGCTCTGAGGTGGGGGCTATAGTACGAGACCATACAGAACTCTGATTAAGAGACATGGAACTCATGATGTCAAACAAGGCGAGATAGCCCAAGGGCAATGTCATGCTAAGACCCAAGTGAAAGGGGAAACCCTTTGTGGGAAGAGAAATTTCTCCACTTTACACAAGGTTCTCTTCACCGATAACAGGGGTCATCTCATCCATGTCGGAAGAGGACATTGCAATCGAAACACCAGGGGGAGTAAATGGGAAGTCCTCTTCTAAAGTTTCCCAAATAGGATTCCAATTGATATCATAAGGTTCCTCTCCTAGAGCTCAAGAATCAAGAGGTTGAATACTTGAGATAATAAGAAGGGTATCACTAACAGCCAATACCTCAGAAGCAACAGGGGATGCATAGTCTTGGTCACTTGGTACAGGGGATGAAATTGGTGATTCTGCCAGGATGACTTAACTCAAGATCTCAGAGAAAGAGATAATCGAGTAGGATCACAACTCGACGTGAACCAAAAACACAGTCAAAATTAACAGGGAAAATGTGAGCGTGGTCAAATAAATTTTATGACATAGGAAAAAAACTTGAACTTTTCATATTTAAAGAGTTGAGAAAAAGGATAAAGGATGACTCTAGTCACCTTCAAATATTTAATGAGCCTGAAAGGAAAAGTGCTCAGATGATCCTTTTCTTTTAAGGAGTCGAAAAGGAATGAAATTGACTACTCTAGAGTACTAGACAAGAGGTTTACCAAACAAACCACAAAACTACATATACACCTTGGTGATCAAATGAGAGAGAAATGACTAAGGACTTTCTGTACGACAGTCAATCTTCTCGAATGCTATGTTTGGTGCGTTACGATTCATAAGGTGGAAAACTCAGCTTCCTATGGATGATAGGATGATAACCTAGTGGGGTCTCCCGATATATACTCGACGGTACAGGGAGCACAAGTTCGTACTAGCAGTTATTGAATCATAGAAGGAGGAATCACCCAACCTTAGCGAAAACAATAGTGACTAGGTTTAACAACACTGAAGCACATCTCTAGCCTAGACCTCTAGATAAATGTGTTTTAAGTTCCAATGCGTTGTTAGATTCATTCAATAGATTTTAAGAGTTAATCTTGGATTAGGTTTCGGTTTTTAGGCCCTTCTGAATGTATTTCAACAATTCCTAGGATGCAGCTACAATGAGTAAAACACCACTCGTTTCAATGAACAACTACCTACTTGAGGGTAAAGAGTTTATTTCCAAGCGAATGCAAACCAAGACAAGGAAATGCAAGTACTAAGAAACACGATGCATCAATACACCTATCTCACAACTACTAATGAAAGATCTGAACTTTGCTTTCTAATTTCTCAATCATGAAAATTGAGTAATGCAAATGCGCTTTCACTTTCGTACGCTGTATGAATGCAATATTTTTTATTTTTGGAATTTGAATGACAAACAAGCAAGTGTAAACCTGACTGATCCAAACAAGTGTGATATATGTTTGATAGTTTGGAAATAAAATCAATATGAGGAACTGGTTCAATAACCCAACACTAGCGACCAATCAGAAAGAAGACAAGCAGTAAAACAATCTCAAACTAATCAATCAGCTGGTTGTGGACGAATCTTGGATGGATGAGTAACCCAAACAAACAACTCCTTGACGAAACCTTGAAAAGAGCTAGGTCACACGGTCTAAAAATACAAGACTCACGAAATGAAGCCAAGGAGGAAGTGCCTTAACCAAATACAGCTAAAACAAGTTGATGAGAGACAAGAGACAATAGGGGACAAGCAACACTGGTTGATTCAGGAGGTAAAGTTGTAAAAAACAAGTTTTACAGGAATCGTCGTAGGGCTCTAACTAGCAACCTGAGATGAAAAGAAAATCATCACAAGCACAAAGCTAGCAACTGGGCGACATCGTCACAGGTGTACACCTGTCTTCTGCGATGGCCCGATTTCAGGAATTGTGGCAACTGTACGACGGGATATCCATGACGTGTAGGTTAACCAAAGAGGATAGGCGTGACATCATCGCAATCGTTAAGCTATAAACAGTGACGATCTCAATTAAGAGAAAAAACAAAGCAAAAACACTTGAAGGAAACTAGACTAATCTCTCAGACTATGAGAGGGACTATCAGATTGACTCAAGTAACCCAAAACACTGATGGCTCATCCCCAAAATCAAGAGACACTAAATCGAAAAAAAATCAAGAGAAAAACAAGAGATAACACACAAAGGACTCCCCAGCGGATTCGCCAACTTGTGATGTACGAAATTTTCCTTCTGTGGACAGAGGCAACCCCTCTAGCCCTAGAGTGGGTCTAGTCATAGCAAGACAAAACAACAGTTAATTTCCTTAAATAGTCATTTTTGAAAGAGCCTACCTCAAACCGGTGTTTTATGGAGCTTTCATCGCACCGCTTCAACTATCGTTTCCTTCTCCTTGATGAGAAATTCACCTAAAATGACACAAGAGAACAACAGAACACATAACAAAGTACAACAATGATCTATTTACTTACAGATTCAAGGAACCATAAGCTATCAATTATATTTCACAGAATACATAAGAAATCGCCATTGATTGTATTAAAATGAATAAAAGCAAAGCTTACAACTGAGCATTGACATCGTAAGCTTCCTCGAAGGGTCCAGCCATTATGTTTCTTCAATCATTCAATCTCAAAAGGATCTCCCAAGAGGTTTACAACTTCCTCTCTCACTCAAAAGCAATAGTACAAGGCTAAGGCAATCCACAACCAATTTCTATACTATCAACAATTCACACTACAAAGTATCAATCTCACACCAAAGCTAGCTAATTTTCACAATAACAAAAATACCAGCTGATCATAGCAATAGGGAGTGTTTTTATAAGAGGAGGAGCCTCCATAAATGAGGGAGAGGGAGCTTATCCTCAAGGGAGTTTTCTCAAAAGGTGGAACTGCCATCCAAGAGGAGGAAAGGCGAACTCCCTTGACCCAACAACTAATTCTAGAACCACCCAGAAGCATTCTGTTAGAATTAATTCGCCATATTTGGATCGTCGCAAGTGATTCACTAGGGCTCAGTGACGATGTTGCAAGGAAACATTGTATCCAGAGCCATCGTCGCGAGAAATATATTGAGGACATGCGTCGAGCCCTAAAATTAGACCGTCGCAGGGAACAGATGTACCCCTGCGACGACATTGCGACGTTCTAGTTCATTACAGAGAATCATCACAGCAGGATGAGGCTTACTTGCGACGATCTTGAAACATGGGTAAAAGGGTCAATATTTAGGATTAAGGAACACTTATTAATCTTCTTGAATGATTAGGAAGATGTGGACACATTTTTTTGATGTATGATGCAGTGGAGATGTCGCTTAGAGACTGACTTTATCCTAGATCAGGGGATATGAGGCCAGTGAAAAATTACTATGTAACAACAACGATGCCAAAAAGTGATGAGCACCAGTATTGCAGCAAGGATGCTGCAACTCCTAGGCTACCAGGTTTACTTTATCAACCTGAGGTTCGTACAAACTTGGAGGTGATAGTGCTATATACACAAGTAAAAGTGTTGGTTCTACATGTTGTCACTATTCAGCTGGCAAGAGACCACTGGGGTTTCAAGCCAGACTTATATGGAGTCAGAAGAAGCTTGATTTCTTGATGGAATAAAGGTAAATCTACTCTAAGAGAGAGCTACTCTACTGCAATCATGGAGAAGGTTGACATTTAATGCTAAATCACACCATTTCCTAATTAACTGCTAAGAAACTATGCTTTGCAGAAATGCTAAATCAACATGAACCAAATGCCACTATCTAAGTTATAGAAGTAAGAAGCATCAAACATCACTAATGTGCAAGTAAGGAGACTGAACTAAATATTTTTTTGCCTTCTTGTCTTTTTATGCAAAATCAAGTATACAAACTAATCTCTTCTGTTGATGTGGCAGGTGAATTAAGGATGTTTGAGTATTGTTGGAAGGGTTATGAGATGGCTGGATGGTGTGGAAGGCCCTTTGGAGGCTTTTGGTGACTTCCTAGAGGTTTTCCATTAATTTGGCCTCAAAACAGGCCATTTCAGGAAAACCTACAGGATGTACTAGAAACCTACAAGATTCCCTGTAAACCTACATGATACAGCCAAGAGAAAAATGTGAGGTATTGGAGGTGATGGAAGGCATAGGAAAGTTGTGTGATGGGTGGAATGGAGTGGGAGAAGGTCTAGGATCACTCATAAGTCAACAAAAAAGATGGTTAGATTCGCTCAATGTGCTTGGAAGAATTTCTATGAAAAATGACGAAAACTAGTAAAGGTGATGGTGAAAACAAGGGATGGCTAAGGTGGGTGGAGTGGAAGGTGGCTACTGGTTGTGAAGTCTTAGTCTCCTCTTGAAGCACCTACTCTACATAAAACATGTATATCTTCCAAAAAGCTATGTAAACAAGAAACATTCTCATAAACTAGAAAAGCAGAATTAATGAATTAACTGCCTACATTATGCATGAGGAAAGTTGCTGAAAGGAATGAAACCATGGATGAGATATAATGAAAAAATGAAGATGAAAAATATTACAATAGAATCCTACCTTGCAAAACTAACCAAATACTAATTTAAAGACAACAAACTCCAAAGCTCATAAAAGAACTAGAAATCTGTGTTTTTGGGGCTGCTTAAGGGTCCCTTCCTCAAGTCATGATCGCAAAGGGAGGAAGTGAGGCCAAGACACCTACTGACAACCTTATGGTGCTCCTTTTATCCCTACTAAAATTCTACTGGAGTAAGACACAAATGGAAGAAAACTAATAAACAACCAATCTAATCTACATACTTGTAATGGAAATGGAAATGCATCTAAAAGCAAATTAACAAGAAGCTATGAAACTACACTAAACATACATATACAAGAAAGGGGAGCCTTGGCTGCTAGGGTTGGGCCCTTACCCAAGAGCTTCAGCCCTCTAAGTTAACTCAGTGCTAACTCAAAACAAAACTCATTCTTATTACCAAAACAACAAATTACATCAATAGAAATTTCACAAGTCTAGAGCTCGCAAATAGCTTAGAGTTTTACAATAAAAATCAAAATCCTAATGAGGCTCTAGGCCTCTCTACTTATACAACTGAAGTCCCCAATGACCTCCTTAAAATCAGGGAGGATTGGCTCTCGAACTCGAGATAAACTAGCTCTTTGTCTCTCACTTGCTCCACTGTCTTCTAATCCTCATGGCTTGGTTGCTTGCACTCCAAGCTGGTGTGATGGATGGAGGAATATTCGAAAGGGGGATAAGTAAATGAGGAGAATTTACCTCCTACAATCCCTCTCCCTTGTCCCATTCGAGTTTTTAACTTAGTATTTGCAAAAATTCCTTGATTTTCTCCTTTAATCTTGCATTCAATGCATATTAGTCCACTAGGCATAATATCCAACTCTAACTCATCTCATAAACAAAATATAATTAAAAACATGTAATAAGTTGTGAGAAAATTTGGTTTGACTACGATAGGAGGTGAATTAAGGCCCATATAATTAAACAATGATGATGCTCATCACCCCCGTACTGCTTCGGGTGATACCTCAGTCTATGCTCCGCAGATTGATGCCGAAAGGGCCAGTAGTGTAGGGATTTGTTTGGCGCAACTAACTCTGAAGCTAGGTCAGGACCCACTAAGCCAACAAGTTGACATAATTCAAAATGATACATCATGTACAAATGATACATCATTTACAAATGATACAAATAAAAATGATAAATTATGTAAGACAAAATGATACAAGCCAACATGATACGTCATGTCCAAATGATATCAGTCAAATTGATACGTGTCAAATAGATATAACCCAATAATATGGTAGTGGAGGCATTGAAAATGATACATATGATAATAACCATGAAAATTGAAATCATAACAATATATCAAAAACTATCCATGATGTAGTCTATAGGATCATGAATGTCATTGGCTACTACCAACAACCACCTCATCACGATCATCATTTCCATCATGATATTCATCATCGTCATTTGTATCGGCACCAACCTCGTTTTCATCTATATCTATTTCATCATGAGCATCATCTACCATAACATCATTGGACCCAACATGATCTAGATCTACGTGATGAGGATCATTTGGATCTTCTTGAAGATCCTTGTTCTACAAAAAAAACATTTTTAGAATGAAAATTTATTATTTATTTCATGCAATAATGAAGTTATTTGCTAGATATCTATTATTACAACATATGAAATGAAATAATAATCATATTACATCATATCAAAGTGCATATACAATAATAAGATTTCAAATAAGTTAAAACTAAGATGTCATTCCAATTATGTAAAACATTCAACAATTATAATAAATGTTAGTAAAGATCTTAAAAAAAAAATTGTTATACAATTTAACTATCAATTTTTATTTCTATTACATAAGCTTAAGTACAAACCCACTCCATTTTGTGTTATATATACGCTACATTTCCAACTCAAGTGAAGGGATAGTCAATGTTTCCTTTCAATGTTGAGTAGTTAGATGTAATAAAGTTGTTGAAGATTAAATGGTTATGGGGAATGAGACTAGAGTCAACTCCAAGTGGAGCAAAAGGATCAATAGGAATGGCACAAGTGCAATTGAAATTGGTAGTGTTGACTCTCTAGTTGCAAGAAGTGGTGAGAGGGAGATTCCCTCTGTCTATGTCACTTCCTGGAGAAATGGTTTTGTTTGAAGCTAACTTGTATAATAACTGGGAGAGATAGGAACCATTCCACCCTAGGTTTAGGCTTAGTTGTCAAAACAATTCGATGACTTGTGGGAGGAAAAAAAAACTTTTCTTTAGTCTAAGAATGAACGCAAGGAAGGTGACTTAGAGGTGACCTAGGGTTGTCCTAAAGGGCTGCTACAGGTTTGCACTAAAGTTGTAAATTGATTGTTCATTGCAACTTCTACAAGATAAACACTTTCCATATAGATGATTGATGAAAATTATTTTTTCTTCCCTAACAATTTCAAAACATATTTAAGGCAGAGTTTTGTAGGGCTAGTAATAAGGGGTCAAAGTCAAAATCAAGATAATCCTTGAAATCTATCAATTGGCATTGATCACTTCACAGATGAGCATGATGTACCTCTATTCACTTGTGAACCTATGGATTTTAGATGTTGTATCAATTTTCAACTAAATAAAGCGAGCTTCCTTATGAAATAGCCTCTTATTGATGAATTAGAATGGTGTTGGAATCCATTTGGAATTAGTCTTGAAACCTAATGCAAACATAGTCGATTATGCCTTTTGTTGATGAACAGAATTGATCCCAAAAATATTTATTTTGGTCAATTTTATACAAGTTTAAGCTTGAGCATTGGTTATGTGAATTATAATCATGTATCCTGGGTAGGATCATCTAATTCGCTTGGAGTAATGAAGGATCCTTGAACTCAACTTAACAAATTTTCTAGTTTTGTAAATGAATTGCATTGGAAACAATCATTGAGTTTTAGAGACATCATTATTTTATTTTATATTTATTTTCACAATGATACATGTTGATGAGATAAACATGACATAGGCCTATTATTTATGGATCATATGTTATAAAAGTAGAAAAAATTTATGGCCTTGAAGGAGATGTAGCACGTTGAGGAGAAAATTGAGGGGGTAGTAATGAGCCTCATCATTGGGTAACTATATGGACCTTAATCCACATTTTAGCTTAGTCAAATCAACTCTTATCACAATTTATTACATATTTTGATTATATTTTGTTTAATGAGATGAGTAAAAGTGAGATATTATGCCTGGTGGACTAATGTGCATTAATTGCAGGTTTGTGAGAGAAAATAATGGAATTTTGACTAATTAAGGGTTGAAACTCAAATGAGACAAGGAGGAGAGATTGTAGGAGGTAGATCCTCCTCATTTAATCCTCCCTCATTTGAATATTCCTCCATCAATCACACTATTTCGGAGTAAAAGCATCCAAGTCATGGAGATCAAAAGGCACTCGAGCAAGTGACAATTAAAGAGCTAGTTTATCTCGAGTTGGGGATCTGAGCCTCCCTAGATTTAAGTAAGTCATTGGAGACTTTAGTTTTATAACTAAAGAGGCCTAGAGTCTCATTAGGATTCAAATTTTTCTATAAAAACACTAGTCATTTTTGAGTTCAAGACTTGTGGAAGACATTGCTATTTAATTTTCTGTTTTGATAATGAGAATAAGCATTTCCTTGATCTAGCATTGATTTAACTAAGAGGGCTTAAGATCTTGGGTTAGGGCCCAACCTTAGCATCAAAGGCTCCTCTTCTTGTATTTGTATGCTTAGATTTATTTCATAGATTAATGGTTGAATTGTCTTTAGAATTATGTCATTGCAAGTAGTGCAGATTTGATTAGTTTTCTTCAATTTGTGCTTTACTTCAGTAGTAGCTTAGAAGAGATAAATTAACATCAAAAAGCTGTCATTAGGTGGTTTTTGCCTCACTCCTTCCTTCAGGGATCTTGGTTTGAGGAAAGAACTCCTATGCAGCCCCAAAAAGATAGAATTCTATTTTCTCATGGAATTTAGGGTTTTCTGTACTTAGGCCAGCATTTGATCAGTTTGTAAGAGTAGGATTTAGTTATCATTTCTTCTATATTAATTCTTACATTATATCTCATCAATTTTCCATCTTATTCTACAAGTTTTCCTCATGCATGAAGTAGGCAACTAGCTCATGAAATTTTGTTTTCCTTAGATAATATAAATTCTTCTTGTTTACATGATTTTTGGATAGATGTCAATGTTTGATGCAGTGCAGGAGTTTCAATAGTACATAGAGATTTCATGATCAGCAACCTCATCCCAACCTCATCCATCCATGATCATTCCTTCCTTTCACTAAAACCCTCACCAATTTCATCATTTCACAAGAAAACTTCTACAAGCTTGTTGAGCAAATTCATTCATCTCCCACCTCTGGTTTTGAGTTCAAAAGTGGTCTTAGGCATTTTCTTGCCTCATTACATCCACCAACAACATTCTCTAAGACTTCCATCACCTTCAACATCCATCTTTTTTCTCTCGGTTTTATCCTATAGAAATACATGGGATTGTGTAGGTTTTTAGGATATCCTGTAGAACACATTAGGACATCCTGTAGGTTGACCTGTAGTGGCCTATTTTGAGGATGAATTGAGGAAAAATCATCCAGGAAGCTAGAAAAGGATCCCTACTAGTCTCCCTGGCCTTCTAACCATTCACCATCATCCCTAAGCCACCTGCCACATCACCAAAAGAAGTTATCTTTCACACTTTCACATAAAAAGGACAAAAATAAAAATAGATTTATTTTGTTCATTTACATGCACAGTGGTAGAATGTTTGATGTTTTAATTTTCATGCCTAGGACAGTAGGATT
This sequence comes from Pinus tabuliformis, assembly GCA_031772625.1. Classification (NCBI taxonomy): domain Eukaryota; kingdom Viridiplantae; phylum Streptophyta; class Pinopsida; order Pinales; family Pinaceae; genus Pinus; species Pinus tabuliformis. The sequence goes on along the minus strand of CM062817.1, from coordinate 746,523,086 downwards.
TCTACCATGTTAACTTAGCATTATTTTGAAGCAAATCCTCTTAGCATTTAGCTAGAAAAGTGGTGTGCTTTAGCATTTGATTTCAGTCTTTTTCCTTACTATAGTAGACAAGCTTTCTCTTAGTGTAGACTTCTCTTATCCTCATTGGTAATCAAGCTTATTCTAAATCCATAGATGTCTTCTTTGAAAAACCTTAGCGGTCTATCGCCAACTTAGCAGTGACAAAGAGCAAACCCATCACATATACTTGTGTATACAACACTGTCACCTCCAAGTTTGTATGAACCCCGAGATGATAAAGTAAAGTTGGTAGCCCTAGGAGTTGCAGCGTTCTTGCTGCAATACTAGTGCTCATCACTTTTTGGTGCCGTTGTTGGGGAGGTGTCTGAGTAATATGTGATTACTACTTTCTTTATTTGATTTCTTATCTTCAACATTCTTCTATTAGTTTAATTTCTGCAAAAGTAATTTAGTTTGTTTTCTTTTCCATTTTGCATTCTTTGCTTTCTTTTCCATTCTGCAAGTAAGATTTCATTCATGCGATTAGCTTTCATTCAGTCAGTTAGTTTCCATTCAGTTTGTAATTTCAATTCTACAATTATTTTCAAAGCTTGAGAAAAACACAAAACAAAACAAAAACACTACTTTCATGCCTCGTAGGAATAGGGATAACTAAGGGAAATATTTGCCAAATACCCCCACCACTTCAAACAACCAACCTTCCCTCTTCTTTGGTGGTTTTGAATTGGAGGAACCCTTAGGTGAACAACCAGAGATATTTGAAGAACCTACAGGGGGAGAAGAAGAAGAAGAACCCATTCCAACTAACTCAATGGCTGAAAATAGAAATGACAGTGGAAATAGAGAAAGAGTCGAGGGTGCCTTTCCCATTAGAGAAACTAATTGGGATACCAAGATGAAGAATATAATCCCCTCTGCACTTCCTCATTTCCATGGCCTAACCTCAGAAGATCTAGAGACTTTCTTGTTTGAGTTTGTTGTCATATGCAGAACCTATGATTACACCAATGATGAGAATAAGTTGAAACTATTCCCATCCACTCTCAATGATGTAGCTTTACACTGGTTCAAGGGTTTACTTAGGGATAACATCACAGCTTGGGCTCAGATGCAGCAATCCTTCAACAACAAGTATCAAGACTACTGTAGGTCTAAAGACACTAAAAAGGAATGTTTTAGGATGACCTTAGGGCATGATGAATCCCTATAGGATTATGAAGAAATATTCCAGTTTAGCTCCAAAAGGGTCAGGTGCACACTTGACCTTGAGTCACTAAAGCTAGTCTTGCTTAGAGGGGTAAGGGAAGATCTTCAGGATACCCTAAATTTTCTAGTAGGAGGGGACATCTACCAGCTACCCTATGAAGATATCAAGACTATCTTTAGGAACCATTCTAGGGAAGCTAGGAAGAAGGGTAGGGGTAGTCAACCAATGGCCAGTCCCTCCTATTCCACTACATCCATCAAGGGTGAAATTGGGAACATGCAAGAAGATATCAAGAGTGAGATGTTGCAAACCCTTGCCCTCCAGATGGAAACTATGAACATTAAGAGAAAACACGAGTAAGTAGAGAGAGTCTTAGCCATTTTCTACCCTAGATGCACAAGGACGCACCCGAGGAATGAATGTCCAATGAACTTGATTAAAGTATGCTCAGTTTGTGAAGAAAACCACTCCACAGACAAGTGCCCTTCTCTACCTGGACTAAAATTTGTGTATCAGGGAGCTAGAGGGTTCACTGAACAACTCTGCTACATAAATCAAAGGAGACCTCATGGGCCTCCGCCATACTAACAAGGCATGCAAGGGTCATCCCATGCCTATTACAACCCAAACCAAACCATATCCATTCCCTCTTGGGGCCCCCCTACTCATCCTTCTTGGTCTACACCTCCTCCTTGGTCCTTTGCATGTCAGTATCATTCCCAATCGACCAGCCAGTCATTTCAGCCATATGCTCTACCATAGCCTCAATGGAATGCACCTCCCCAGTGGTGAAGGCCCCCATACAACAATGCTTCAACTTTATTGCCTCCACCACTTACTCAACCAAAACTTTTACACCTCGCTCCACCTTAACAACCCGAGATGCCTACACAGCAAAATCTGAACCCGAACAATAAACAGGCATAGCAAGTATATAGTGGAGAGACATCCTATCCTACTTATGTTGTGGAGATACAGTGGATCAACCTGAGATCTGGGAGAGTACTCCTAGACAACCAACCTCTACCTCCACCTAGGGAGACTGAGGAAGAAGGAGAGGAAAGCATGCCTAAAGTAAATCCACCACCCTTTCTTGAGATATTAACTCATATAGTCCATCCTACCCCAGAAGAGACTGAACTTCTGGGAGAATTGAAAGATATATGTGTCAACATTCCACTTCTCCAAGCCATTAAAGATGTACTTATTTACAAATTTTTTATTAATGAGAAGTGCTTCAAACATCCAGGGAGGCGAAAAAGAGACACCTCTAACATTAATATCATTGGAAAGCTGTCCAATTTGATGTTGGGGCAGGTAATTTGTCTGAAGTATTTGGACCTTGGAAGCCCTATAGTAGATGTGCACATCAATGGCACCATTGTCCCACACACTTTGATTGATCTTGGGGCTTCCATTAATGTGATGACTAAGGACACCATGCTCAAGCTCAATCTCCAGGGTTCATTGAGAAAGACCACAACAGTCTTGCAACTTGCAGACCGTTCCACAGTGACCCCTGAGGGGATTGTGGAGGATGTGATGGTCTCCATTGACTCTTGGGAGTACCCTACAGATTTCCTAGTCCTCTAGCCTAAGGCTAAGCTTACTGGTTACCCTCTCATCCTTGGGAGGCCTTGGTTAGCCACTGTCAATGCCTACATCAGTTGCAGGGCTGGAAATATGACTATTAAAAATGGGCATATGTCCAAGTAGTTAGTCTTGTACCCTCCTACTCAGCCATCTCTAGAACATGACTTACCTTTATGGCTAGAAGAGGAGGAAGAAGATGAAGTTTATTTATCCCAACTCTATACCTTAGAAACAACCATGGGAGGAGGACAACCGGATGAAGATGATTTGATTGAACACATACTCCAAAGTCCAACTCCCAGCACATTGTCTTTAGAGGAAGTAGTAAAGGAAACCTAGAACAACCATCATATTGATCTATGCTTAGCTGATTCAAACCCTACCCATGTCAAAACTGTAGAATTTGGCCCTAAGATAACCTTGAAAATCAACCCATCTCTTTTTGTAGAACAAGAAGAAAAGTTGTGCAACATGCTAAAGGAACATTTGGATGCCTTTGCTTGGAATTACAAGGAAATGAAGGGAGTGCACCCCTCGGTGTGTACTCACCAAATTTATATAAAAAAAGGTTGCAAACTAATTCGAAAACCCCAAGGGAGAATGAATCCAACTCTCAAGGATATAGTCAAAGAAGAACTGTAAAAGCTGCCAGATGCAAGATTCATTTACGCTATCTCAGACAGTGAGTGGGTCTCTCCTTTGGTGTTGGTTCCAAAGAAAAATGGGAAGTGGAGGATCTGTGTCGATTACAAAGAGTTAAACAAAGCAAAAAAGAAGGACCATTTCCCTCTACTTTTCATTGACCAAGCACTAGATGGCTTGGCAGGGAAAAAGTTTTTCTCTTTCCTAGATGGGTTCAACGGGTACAATCAAATCCAGATTAGCCCAGAAGACTAGGATAAAACCACATTCACTTGTCCTTGGGGTACTTGTGCCTATAGTTTCCTTCCCTTTGGCCTATGTAATTCCTCCTACCACTTTGCAAAAAGGAGTCGTGAGTATCTTTATCGAGCTAGTCCATAATGCAGTAGACATTTATATGGATGATTTCACACCCTATGGGTGTGATTTTCAGGAGGCTCTATCCAACTTAGGTAAGGTGCTGAAAAAATGCATTGAAACGAACCTATCCCTTAGTCCAAAATGTGATTTCTTGATGACTGCAGGGGCTGTTCTAGGTCATTCAATATCCCAGCAAGGACTACAGGTGGACCCAAACAAAATAGCAAACATCCAAAGGGTCCCACCTCCGTAAAAATAGAGAGATGTTAGAATTTTTCTAGGTTTAGCTGGATATTATAGGAGGTTTATAAAATACTTCAACAAGTTAACTTCTCCTTTATTTGGGTTGTTGGCCAAAGACTCTGAATTTGTATGGTCAAAAAGTTGTCAAGAGGCCTTGGACACCCTGAAGGACAAGTTGACCACTGCACCTATTCTCCGAGGCCCAAATTGGGCCCTTCCTTTTCATATACATGTTGATGCCTCACACAAATCCATATGAGCAGCTCTAGGCCACATAGATAACAAATTGCCTTATGCCATTTACTTTATCAGTAAGAATTTGTCAAAGGCTGAACTAAAATACATAGTGACTGAAAAGGAGCTCCTAGTTGTTGTGCATTCATTGAACAAATTTAGGCATTACATTATAGGTTATCAAACGTATGTACATACTAGCCATGTCGGAATTAAATATTTATTGAATAAACCTAATGTGAATGCCCAGATTATTAGATGGTTACTTTTATTATAGTAGTTTGATCTAGCTATTGTTGATAAGCCTGTAAAGGAAAATGTTGTTGCAAATTTTTTTATCTAGATTAAATTTGCCTACAGGGGAGGAAGGAATGGTTGATGATCAATTACCGGATCAAAACTTATTCTCCATTTTAGTTATCTCTCCATGGTTTTCTGACATAGCAAACTACTTGGTGTCAGCACAGTTCCCACTGAATTTTTCGTCCAAAGAGAAAAGAAAGATTGTGAGGAAGAGCACCTCATTCACTTGATTGGGGTCAACCTCTTCAAAATAGGCCCGGATCAAATTCTGAGGAGATGTGTTAGGTAGGAGGAAGGCTTTGATATCCTTTTGACCTATCATGATGGGCCTTGTGGAGGTCATTTTGCAGCCAAGAGGACAACATTCAAGGTGTTACAAGCTAGTTATTATTGGCCCACTCTTCATTAGGATGTGAGAAGTTATACTAGTTAGTGTGATCAGTTTCAAAGGATGGGAAAGCCTACTCCAAGGGATGAAATGCCTTTGCAACCTCAAGTGACGTTCGAGCCATTTGACAAGTGGGGCATGGATTTCATTGGATCGATTGACCCTCCATCCAAGAAAAAGCAGTACATCATTGTGTGCACTGACTATTTAACTAAGTGCGTTGAAACCAAGATAATCAAGGCAACAACAGAGGAGAAGGTGGTTGAGTTCCTAAGGGAAAATGTATTTTACAAGTTTGGGTACCCTAGAGAACTAGTCACAGATCAAGGCAGCTAGTTTACATCTAACATGATTGAAGACTTGTTAATCCAACACAAAGTCAAGCATAGAACATCCACTCCTTATCACCCACAAGCTAATGGGCAAGTGGAGGTGACCAACAGAGCGGTAGAGGGTAGTCTGACCAAAGTGGTTAGCAACAGTAGAAAAGATTGGGTCGATAGATTAGTTGAGGCTACTTGGGCCTACAATACTACCTGGAAGACCATCGCTGGATTCACACCCTATGAGTTGGTATATGGGAAGAAGGCCCTGTTATCCAATGAATTTGAGTACAATACATTGAGGATGGCAACCCAACTAGATCTAGATCTCAGTAGTGCATAAAAAGAGAGATTGCTCCAGTTGAATGGGTTAGATGAGTTTAGAATGCAGGCCCTCCTGCACACAGAGGTGACTCAAATTCAGAGGAAGATCTGGCATGACAAGAACATCAAGGACAAACAATTTCAAGAAGGTGATTAGGCTTTGTTATATGATTCCAGATATAAATACTTTAAGGGCAAGTTAAGGACTAGATGGTTAGGGCCTTATGTCATAGAGATATGTCATGATAATGGTTCAGTACAGATTAGAATTGTAGATGCAGAGGTTATTCCTTTACTTTTTAATGGGCACAGATTGAAGGTTTACAAGAAGCCATTTTCAAAGCAAGAGTCCATTGATGGTATCAGAAAAACAGTGATGGTGCTGGATCAAGTCTCATCTCCTACCTCATCAAGTCACTGAAAAATAAAAAAATAAAAAAAGGGAAAAAAAAAAAAGAAAAAAATAAGGAGACTCAGGCGAAAACTTCCATGAGGTACTTAAGTCCCATTGTTGGGTTGAAAACCTCTTGAGGTGGCCCAATGGTGTCAAAAAAAGAAGAAGAAGAGAGAAATAAAAATATCTCTAGGTGAAAACCTCTTTTGAGGTGCCCAGGGCAAGAATCTAGGATGAAAACCTCTTGGAGGTAGACTAGTTGCTTTCAAAAAGGAAAAAAAAAAAGAGAAAAAAAAAGAGAAAAGAAAAATTTGAAATTATTGTTTGCAGGTTAGCAGGAGGAGGATTAGAGCAACAAGAGAGAATCAAAAGGGACCTATCCAACTCATTTTTTTATTTCTCCATTCATTATCCTTCATCATTCCATCATTCCCTCCATTTTTCCAATCATTTACCTTAGTTTGAAAGGGTTCTGTGTTTTCTACAAGATTCCTTGAAAACCTACAAGATTCCTTGAAAACCTACACGATGATCTTGTAGGAACTATAGTGGCTTGGGAATCCTAAAGGAAGTAACCCTAGAGCAACGGGATGACCTTCCCATGTCAAAAAAAAAAAATCTACTTCACCATCTCATCACCATACCTCTCTCCACCATGATCATCCCTGCATTCATCCAAAAAAGTTAGTTTCAAAAAATTTAAATTACAGATTTCAAGGAAGAAACGAAGAAAAGAGGATGAAGGCAAAGAACAAGGGGAAAACACCTATAGGCTATTTTCCTCATTCACAAATTCATATACCCCTTCTTTTCCCATGCCAACTATCCTCATGATCCAGAAGTGGAAAATGATTAAAAATTTTGAGGGAGAAGCAGCTACAGGACATCCTATAGGAAATGTTGTAGCAGCCTATCCCACAAAACAAAAAATCACAGGTTGTAGTCAGGTTCAAACATGGATATCCAAAGGTCAAAGAAGCTCCTCCAGAGCCTAGCAGTGGCATCAGGATCATCAGCATCAACATCCAAGTACCTGCACATCAAAGAAAATCATTAGAGGACAATAAAAAAAGAAGGAGAAAAGAACACGCAACAAACACATAGAAAAGGTTTCATTCTTCAACAAACAACATCAAGGCATCATTGCCACAGGTAAGTATCTCACTTCCACTCTCTTGTTAGCATAATATGATCAAACATGTAAAAGTTGTGAAAGAGTTGTTTTATAAGCAAAAGGTGGCTAGTTAACTTGGCCACCTTCGCTCAGTCAACGAGGAGAAGACAGTTAGTCCTTACACACGTGGTAGTAGTCAAGTCAAGGAAAATGAGAGATGAGGTCAAAAGTGGTTAAGCTACGGATGCCTGAAGTGGGAGTTGATTACAAGGTGAGGAGAATGATGATGTGGTAGGGGGACCACTGGTCCAAATATGGATACTCGTACCTCGGCTGCTAGCGCACAACCCCACTTAAATCACCCATACTAGGAAATAAACATTGATCCCCATGCATATAGGCATTCACATTCTCGAGGCTACACACTAGAAAACTTGCTCTCAACCCTAAAGCAGTCTACAGGAAAGGTATAATTCGTTTTTTTCCAGCGCAAGACCACCTACAGGATCCTACAAGATACATTCCAACACCTACAGGATTGGCAGTGAGCAGTTTTAAAACAAAAAAATAGAGGTTGGATTCATCAAGCAGTGATAAGGAGGTAGGCTCTATACTTCCCCACAATTTCCAAGTGAAAAGAATATAGAAAAGCCTTCTAGTTTATTAAAAAATATTGTAGTCTAGGGGAATTTCATACACATAATTTTCATTTAAAATTCCTCATTCATTAAATTTTGTATCAAACATGTACACCCCTCCATCTATCAAAGAAAAATGACAGGGGGATTTAATAAGAGGGAGCCCATCAACACAGTGAGGATTCTTCAACACCCTCCTGTACTAAAGATATTCACAAGGCATATTTGGATGAGTTTATTTAAAAAATTGAAGGGATATGATGATGAAGTAGCCAAATATTTTTCTCTCTCCCTCATTCCACTTACTAGGACCCATGCTACTATTGTGCTGAAAGGCCTCTCCATCGAACTCACCGGTGAACCATAGGCAGAATCATCACCCTTCCTCTAAAAGTGCCTTGGAGAAAGGAGGATAAGGGAAATAGTCAAACTGCAAAGAAGAAATTCTTTTTAGAAGGAGAGGAGGCAATGGAAGATAAAAATGGAGTTAGAAGAGAAATCCTACCCTATCCTTGGAATGAAATTAGCTACCACCTTATAAAGTATATATCATCTGAAGGTAGGTACAGTGTGGTATATGGATACCATTTTAGTCTTCTCCAAGAATTGAGGTTTGGAGTAGACATACCTCCTCAAAACAAACTCAGCATACCCTACTTCCTTCTTCAGTCAGTGATAGATATGAGAATGAAGGTGCATAATGGAAACCATCAACAACTAGCCCATCATGGGTTAATTAGACTTATCATAAAAGATGCCCTCCAAAACCTCAGAATCCCTATCACATGGGCAACTTTTAGAGACAAAATCCATTGTACTTTAGGACAAGAAAAAGTACAAGAATAAGGAAGGGAAAACCTCAAACTCCCACCAAGGTTCCTATTTTCATTGAAGACTCCCTCAAATAGTAGGAGAAGATGGCTCCTCTTATGAAAACTCAAGGATAAGGATCATCAGGACAAGCCTTCCCCAAGTCTCATATCACTTTTTTAAGGAGGTCTGTCACTAGATCTGCCTCATCCAAAGGAAAAGGCCTCCTACAAAATACACAGAAGCACCTAAAGGAAGCAAAGGAAATCCTACAGGAAACTCTTATAAACCTACAAGAAACTCATGAATTGGAAAAAGAAGGGAGTGTCTAGCAAGAAACAAAGAAGGAGGATCTAGAGCTAAGGTAACCTAGTCCTCAACCTAATCTTGACTCCTACTATAGTTTTATTGAAGGGGGTAGGGTCATTCCACAAAAATTCTCCATCCCTTTATTATTTGAGCTTGAGAAAGAAAGGGTAGGAACAAATATATGGATGTATATTTCCAGATCCAAAGGAGTGGAGGACATAGGTCACTTGGAGGAGAAAGTGAAAGAGATGGGCAGAGAACTAAGCAACCCAAGGGACAAAGAGGTAATGTTGAAAGCCCAGTTGGAGGCAGAAAATGCATGGTTAAGAGGAAAACTACAAGAAAGAGAGAATAAATTGGCATCCATGGCCAGACTATCCTTAGAGGCAATCCAGTGTAGTATGCCAGCTAAGTTCTATGCATTATACCTTAAGGAATAGTGGTTGTAGTTCCAAATCAAACCCTAGCACAGAGAGGCACTATGACATTCTAAGATTATAGATAGTTCATTGATATTTTTGGTCAAAGCACATTGGAAGATAGGGCTAAACTGTCTGAGTTCTACCTACAAAACCTAGCGTTGACAGATCTGAATGTATGGGACCCTAATTCAAAACTAGGGGACTTATAGTTGATGGCTTTGGCATCATGGATGAACCACGACGAAGCAAGGGCCGTAGAAATGAAGAAAATAATGGCAAGGGAATAAAAAAAACCTCTCATGATAAGATTTGAGAAGTCAAATCCAATGGTTGTCATCAACACACATAACTTGATTGCAAATGACCCTCAACTTGCACCCAGGTACCTTGTTGCCCAAGAGCAAGAAATCACACACTTTTAGGATATGTTTAGGCTATTAGGGGATGATAGCATGCAAGCTTGCAAAGGAGATAGAATACCTTTCCCTACAGTTTGAAAATCAGAGAGTACCATTCTTCGCAAATAATGGGAGAAGCACTGAACATGACACCCATGTACAAGCAAGCTATCCATAGACTCAAAGTCAATTGGATTGGCTTGAGACTCAATCCACCACTACTCTTAGGAATGTTAGAAGGAAGGGAGAAAGAGGAAGAAAGAAAGCAGTGGGAGGAGATAGAAAGGAAGGTAGGATTCTATGCATAAGAAGAGGAAACTACAACAGAAGCATGGGATGTCAAGGAGGCCACTAGAGCAATGAAAGACATGGATAATTGAGTTTCTCTGAGGATGAGAAATACTTTCCGTAGGGGGTGATGATGAGCCTCGTCATTGGGTAACTATATGGACCTTAATCCACCTCCTAGTTTAGTCAAATCAACTTTTCTCACAATTTATTACATATCTTGATTGTATTTTGTTTAATGAGATGATTCAAAGTGAGATATTATGCCTAGTGGACTAATGTGCATTGATTACAAGCTTGTGAGAGAAAATCATGGAATTTTCACTTATTAAGCGGTGAAACTCAAATGAGACAAGGAGAAGAGATTGTAGGAGGTAGATCCTCCTCATTTACTCCCCCCTCATTTGAATATTCCTCCATCAATCACACTAGCTCAGAGTACAAGCAGCCAAGTCATGGAGATCAAAAGGAAACCGAGCAAGTGAGAATTAAAGATCTAGTTTATCTCGAGGTGAGAAGCCGAGCCTCCCCAAATTCAGGGAAGTCATTGGAGATTTTAGTTGTATAAATAAAGAGGCTTTGAGCCTCATTAGGATTTGAATTTTTGTTGTAAAAACAATAGCATTTTCGAGTTCAAGACTTGTGGAAGACATTGCTATGTAATTTTCTATTTTGATAATGAGAATGAGTGTTTCCTTGATCCAACACTGAGTTTACTTAGAGGGCTGAAGCTCTTGGGTTAGGGACCAACCCTAGCAGAAAAGGCTCCTCTTCTTGTATTTGTATGCTTAGATTGATTTCATAGAGTAATGGTTGAATTGTCTTATATAATTATTTCATTGCAAGTAGTGTATATTTGATTAGTTTGCTTATTAGTTTTCTTCCATTTGTGCTTTACTTAGATTAGAAGAGATAAGGGAACATCAAAATTTTGTCAGTACGTGGTTTTGGCCTCACTCCTTCCTTCAAGGATCATGGTTTGAGGAAAGAACTCCTACGCAGCCCCAAAAATATAGAATTATACTTTCTCATGGAATTTAGGGTTTTTTGTACTTAGGTCAGCATTTGATAAGTTTGCAAGAGTAGTATTTAGTTATAATTTCTTCTATCTTCAGTCTTACATTAGATCTCATAAATGTTCCATCTTATTTTGCAATTTTTTCCTCATGCATGAAGTAGGCAGCTAGCTCATGAAATTCTATTTCCCTTAGATAATAGAAATTCTTCTTGTTTACATGAATTTTGGATAGATGTCAATGTTTGATGTAGTGCAGGAGTTTCAATAGTACATAGAGATGTCATAATTAACAAAATCATGCCAACCTCATCCATCCATGATCATTCCTTCCTTTCACTAAAACCCTCACCAATTTCATCATTTCACAAGAAAACTTCTCCAAGCTTGTTGAGCAAATCCAGCCATCTCTCAACTCTAGTTTTGAGTTCTGAAGTGGTCCTAGGCACTCCCTTGCCTCATTAAATCCACCAACCAACTTCCCTAAGCCTTCCATCACCTTCAACATCTATCCTTTTTCTATCGGCTATATCCTATAGAAATACAGGGGATCTTGTAGGTTTTCAGGACATCCTGTAGAACACATTAGGATATCTTGTAGGTTGACCTGTAGTGGCCTGTTTTGAGGCCGAATTGAGGGAAAAGCCTCTAGGAATTTAGAAAAGGACCCATAATGGTCTCCCTAGCCTTCTAACCATTCACCATCATCCATAAGCCACTTGCCACATCACCAAAAGAAGTTATCTTTCACACGTTCACATAAAAAAGACAAAAAGGAAAACATATTTATTTTGTTCATTTACATGCACAGAAGTAGAATGTTTGATGTTTTAATTTGCATTCCTAGTACAGTAGTATTGAATCCATGTTAACATAGCATTATTTTGAAGTAACGCCTCTTAGCAATTAGCTAGAAAAGTGGTATGTTTTAGCATTTGATTTCAATATTTTTCCTTACTACATTATACAAGCTTTCTCTTAGTGTAGACTTCTCTTTTCCTCATTGGTAATCAAGATTCTTCTAAATCCATAGAGGTCTGGTTTGAAAAACCTTAGTGGTCTATCATCAGCTTAGTAATGACAAATAACAGACCCATCACATTTACTTGTGTATACAACAGTGTCACCTCCAAGTTTGTATGAAGCCCGGGTTGATAAAGTAAAGTTGGTAACCCCAGGAGTTGCAACATTCTTGCTACAATACTGGTGCTCATCAGGTAGAAATCCATTTCATATTGCTTGTCAAAGCATGAAAGTGGGCAGCCAAAAAGGTGTTTCTGCCACCCAACACTACACTAGTGCTTGGGGGATCTACTTAAAATGTTGTAATAGTTGATGTTGTAACACCCATTCAGATCCATTCAACCTAGTAGTATCAACACTTTTCAACAATTTGAAGAATTTTTTCTTAAAAGATGGTGTTGTAACTATTTTATCATTGTGTATTTTAATCTCTCTCTCTCTCTCTCTCTCTCTCTCTCTCTCTCTATATATATATATATATATATATATATATATATATATATATATATATATAAGGGAGATATATGGACTCTTTGAGCCAAGCGTTTGTAAAATTTTTGTATAAGCATAACATTGCAGCCTTTAACTTTATAAAATGGAGTGTGATTATGTAAATATTAAATCTTCTGAGGGTGAGCCATTCCACTTGTGTATAACTTTTATAACATATGATCCATAAGTAATAGTCCTATATCCAATTTATCTCGTCAACATGTATGATTGTGAAAATAAATATAAAAGGAAACAATGATGTCTCTAAAATTCAATGATTGTTTCCAATGTAATTCATTAATCAATTTTCAATGCAATTCATTTACAAAAACCTAAATTCGTCAAGTTGAGTTCAAGGATCCTTTGTTAGCCCAAGCGAGCTAGAGGATCCTACCCATGATGCATGGTTATAATTTACATAACCAATGCTCAAGCTTCAACTTGTATAAAATTGACCAAAATAAATATTTTTTGGCATTAATGCTCTTCATCAACAAAAGGCATAATCGACTATGTTTGCATTAGGTTTCAAGACTAAATTTATGGCCTTGAAGGAGATGTAGCACCTTGAGGAGAAAATTGAGGGGTAGAAAGCCATTTCATATTGCTTGTCAAAGCTTGAAAGTGGGCAGCCAAAGAGTGTTTCTGCCACCCAACACTACACCAACACTTGGGGGATCTACTGAAAATGTTGTAATAGTTGATGTTGTAACAACCATTCAGATCCATTCAACCTCGTAGTATCAACACGTTTCAACAATTTGAATAATTCTTTCTTAAGATATGATGTTGTAGCTATTTTATCATTGTGTATCTCTCTCTCTCTCTATACACACACACACACACACACACACACACACACACACACACATACACACACACACACACACACACACACACACACACACACACACACACACACACACACACACACACACACACATATATAAGGGAGATATAGGGACACTTTGAGCCAAGATTTTGTAAAAATTTTGTATAAGCATAACATTGCAGCCTTGAAATTTATAAAATGGAGTGTGATTATGTAAATATTAAGGCTTCTGAGGGTGGGCCATCCCACATGTGTATAAAGTAGTGGAAGAGTTAAACAATGCACAATTCATGAGTGCATCGTCGTATTTTTAAATCAAACTGCATGTACAGTGGAACCTGAAGGAAGAAATAGAATGGGAGATATGTCGAGTGGTGTCCCCAAGGAGTGGTTTTGTGAAGTGACTATCGGGGAAAACTTGCCTATCACAGAGAGTCCTTGAGGGAAGAAAGTGGTTTCGATGGAAACAACTGATAGTGGAAAGTGAACACATATAGGTTATTCAATTCTCACCACCTCTACGTCACCCCTCCGACATCATCTTCACAACCACCTCCCTTACCACGTCATCCTTATATGTACTCATAATTTCATTTTTCATCCACATTGTGAAATAAATCTTGTTTAACACGTTCTTTATTCGTTCTCATGAAAAACTTGCTCCTTCTCTCGGTTCAAGTTCTCAGCGCCAACCATTTTCAAAGCCCAGGCAACCACTTTCCTTATGTTCTCCTTTGTTTTGAAATTAAAGTAATAAAAGTGAAATGGGTAAGAAAGCTTCTTTATCAAGGTGTACCTCTCATTTACCTTCGATGGATATGGAGAGAGATATCTTTGATTATGTTTGTTCTTTGAACCTTATGTAAGTTCGTAAAAAACTATCCCTTATTCATATTCAGTTATATAGTTCTTGTCGAGTAACAAAAGTTTAGCCTTCGAACTGCTGTAATTCCACATACTTACCCCTTTCCAGAATTCATCACTTGGATTACTTAATCCATGTATTTCCATCGAAATTTCATCATGAACTCTGTAGGGGGGAATATTTTTCAGGTTTCTTCTCTATTAATTTTCCAAGCTTTGGATTACGTAGAATCTGACAATTTCATGGCATTCACTTATGATTCACTTTTGTCCATATATCGAACCCTTTCTACTAAAGACAAAAACAAGTTATTTGGCCTTAGTTTACTCCTTGGTATTTCTCTCCCTTCAAATGCCACTAAATTTTCTTTAACCTTGTTCTCTGAAGTTGTTAAGACAATTCTTTCAGTTATTATGAGTGTATTAGGAAAAGATGATTTTGAAACCATCAATTTCCAATTTTTTGTGTTCTTTGATTTGATAATGTAACGAGATGTTATATTAGATATTCCATCTTACTAGGAGCATGCTATTAACCTAAAATTTCAAAATTTCAGTATCATTGGCTATTTTAGATACCCATCCTTGTTTGTTTACTTATTCCTTTACAATCATGTATATCAGTTTATGGGATTGCGATTAAATATTGTGGATCGTAATAAGCAGACAAAAAATATCATCAACTAGACTGATATAGTCAGGAACAAGGAAAGTAATGAAGACTTTTCATTTTACATATCCTCTTTTATGTCAGTTGCATATAGAATTATCAATGACCTTCATGCCCCCAAAATCCTTCCATAGGCTAAATATTTGTTGCAGTTAAGAAGATAACTTAGGGTTGGTGACTGGAATATATTTGAGGATTATTTAAAGATAAGGATATATGGTGCAGAGATTCCACCATAAAAAGTCCCTAAATTTACAACCATGAGGATTTTTACTCTAGAATTTATTAGACAGAGTTTGAATGTGGATCAAGTCCACTTTGTCCCAACTAGGAAGGGGTATTTTTCAAACCTCCTAGAAAAATCGGTCCATTTATTGTAAATAATAGAAAAGTTGTTGAGGAGATTGAAAATGTGATGTAGGATTTGAATTTTCAATAAGGGGAAAGATGGAATTATGACCTGCATCAAATGCTCTCTAAAAGAAGAGTGGAAATATCATGTGCTCCATACACTCATGTGTTATATACATTTTTGTGCCTTACAGCATTGAGCATGAAATGTCCATAATCTAAGGGATCCAAAGTCCCTAAACATGTTGTTCCTACCCCTAGAGGAACAAGGCTAACAAACCACAGCAATTCACAGAAGTTCTCCACCAGAAACTGCTCAAAAACAAGTCAATTCAGGATCAATTCAGTGGCTCCACTAGCTGTCTGCGCTGAATGTCAAAGCCAACACTGGCTACCTGCACTGCAATGCAGGTAGAAGCACTACCAGGGTGTGTTGAGCGAGAATTGCCAAATGGCAAGTTCATTCCAAGAGGTGTCAAGATCCAGGAAGCTTCCAGAATCTTCCTCAATGAAACTTGCCTCAATGAATTCGACTGGTGATGAGTAAGAGGTTCCTAATCTCCAAGTGGAAGCAAGAACCTCCAAGTGGAATCAAGAACTGACAGAGGGAGAGGACACTAGTCAGATCTCAAGCTGACTCATCCTCTCTCCAAACATCTATATATGGATCTCTCCTCCATGAGATCTGGAGGCTGGAATTTTGTTATTGCAAAGAATTGTTGTTGGTTTGATTGGAACTATTGGGTGCTTAATGCTTTGAAGGGTGTGAAGATAGGAATTCCATTTGCTAGGAAGGAGATGCTGGATTGGAGCCCTCTGGGTTGTATCTCTTCCTAAACCTTGTTATTCATCAATAAAGCTATCTTGGTTTCTCCTATATACTGATGTATCTTTGATGTATGATTGCATTAGTATGTTTAGTTTATTTCTAATCCTGAACTAGTTATGAATATGAATCCATGTCTTGTGTAGTGTTCTCTTCTTGTGATCTTGCAGAAACCTCTTGAAGCTGGGCGAGCGAGAAGGCAAGTAGCTGGGAACCCTCAAAGAGAAGAGAGACCGGATCGAGGGACAAACGGAAGACACCGGTTAGTCCATCTATCTCTCTTCATTCTTAATTCATAAAGGAAGAATACTAGAATAGCTGTTTCTGTTTGTTGCTAAGGCACTGTCACACCTTAGGTGGATAGGATCGTCCTGCATAGGCATTTTTCCCCACAACAAATTGGCGACTCCGCTGGGGAGATCTGTTTAGTCATTTCATTTGTGTTCCCATCATTGTTTGTTTCATAGACTCAACAGCAACAATCGAACTGCATCTGCTATTCTCAGATGCAAAGTAGACAGTTGCTGCTTTGATCCAATCACTGGATTTGTCTATGATCTGAACAATGGACTCACAAATGATTTGATGATCCTTTGTGATAGATCTTAGTACCCCCTCAAAGCATCCCTTTGATTGTACCTTGCTTGTTGCTTTGATTTGGCCTAAACTGTAGATTAAATAGCAATCTGTGACCCAGAAACCAGAGAGAAACTCTTGTTTCTCCTTCAGCGCGACCCCTGTGAAGAGGTTCTGCATTTCAACGCAGGTCCCGTGAAGGCTACCTGCACTGAATGTCAAAACCCCTGTGTTGAGGTTGCGCTGATCCAGTTAAGCCTTGTGCAACTGGGGTTCTCTGCTCTGTTTTGCCTTGTTTTGATCTCTGATTTTTGCAGCCTGTAACCAGCATAGGTACCAGTCTGATAACTCCTTTTCTCTGCTTAAATTCCGCCTCCTTTTGTACAAAAAGACTGTGAGTGTTTTTATGTGTTTGTGGCGTCATTTACAGTTTTCCTTTGCAAGAGTGAAATAATCATCCTGTAGCCCTTGATTCAGATCTGTTGATTGTGATCTTAGGAGAGAGTTCATTGGCTGTTTGCAGTTGATTATACATTTACTTTTGCTTTTGGTTTGAGTTTGTCTCTTTTAAGTGTCGAAACAAGTGTTCATTTCAGAAATCGTTAAGTGTTGTAATCTCTTCTACCCTCTCTGATTTCGAAAAAGTAAACTTGTTTGTATTTGTCATTTAAAAGCGAATTCAAAGTTGTAAAAAAAGCTTTCTTTGTAGGCATCAATACTAAGAAAGCAGAAAACAAACACCTGCATTGTGCATTTGCATCTTGATAGTTTGCATGTTTGATTTAGGAAAAGTGCATTAGAGTGTGCTGATTGCTCTTTGAGAAAAGATGGTGTCTTTCTTTTCCCTTTGTAGCTAGGATTTTCATAAGTTGAAAAGATATAAAGCTTGCTTATCATCTTTAGACTGCATTTAGGAATTGTATCATACATCTCGTGGTGAACCTCAAAAGGAAAACTTCTAAAAAGATCAACCTAAAATAAATTGAATGAACTTAACAACGCTTTGCAACATAACGCACAACATAGAGGTCTAGGCTAGAGACGTGTTCCGGCGTCGTAAAGCCTGGTGACTGTCGATCTCGTTTATGGTGGGTGATTCCTCCTTAGGGACGATAGCGCCAGTACGGATTGTGCTCCCACGTACCGTCGCGTATATATTGGGAGACCCCTATAGGCATAAAACCTTTATCCTTAGGAAGCCGTGTCGGCCGCCCTACTGATCACAATGCACTGAACACAACATTCAGGAAGATCGACCGCCCGTACCCTAAAAAGTATTCTGCGGTTTTGCGAAATGTTTGGCACACCCTCTACCTAGAACTCCAGAGCAGTTCCTTTTGGCCTTTTTCAGACTCTATAACAGAAAAAGTCCATCCGAGCATTTGTCACTTCGGGCTCGTTAAAACATCGAAGGAGACTAGAGTCATCTTTAGCTTTTTCTCGACTCTTTAAAAGTGAAAAAGCAAGTTGTGTCTAAAAGCGTCTAAAAATTAATTTAATTCGGAAACACACTTTCCCCTTTTGTATTTTGGTTGATCGAGTACTCCGCAATCGTGGAAGAAAGTCAATTGAAACCCCGTCGTTCGCGGAGGCTTACGAGTCAACCGTCTTTGTCTCCGGAATCGAAAACAGTACAGACAAAGCGAACTCGTTTAACCGGTTCGAAATCTCCTATCAAAGTTAGAACAAGTGTTCCAATGACATTTGAGATTCCGGTTACTCCAAACATTTCTGGAAACCCTGCCTCTATAGAAGAAGTTCAACAGCCACAGAGGGACAGTAACACTGATCCTAGTCTGGGAGCAAATACTTGCGTTACTGAACCAGTTCCATCTGTAACCGGTTCAGAGAGTCTTGTTCTTCAAACATCTGTCGCTGTTGATTCAACCCCTTCTTCGGCACCAGAAATATTTTACGGACCTGACGGTCTTCCTCTTCCACCTGGTTTGATTGCGATAGAGGAAATTGTAGAGGATCCGCAAGCAAGTACTCCAACCCATTTTGGAGTCGGGGTCACTCTATTTCCTTCATCAGAAGTTAGTCTACCACAAGTGGAAGTTCCTGTAGAATCGCTAGGTAATCTCTTGGATAGACTCAAAATGTCTGAACAACCGTCAACATCTAGGACTGTGTCGAACGACACGGCGACAGCAGAACCCCCTGCCGTCACTCTGACAATGTTTGCCGGCATACCATCTGTCCCGACTAGCTCTCAATCGCTAGAAGGAGTCCACCCAGGGACTATTTCGACAGTGTGGTCCGTTCCAGTTTGTTCCTCCGGAATAATATCCAGCAACTCTTATGTTGAGACTCGCTAGATTGATCCATTTGGAGGTCAATTTGGGCAACCCAGTCCCCAAGGACAAACAATCCCCTTGAGTTCCGGATTGCTACCGTATGGGGGGCAGTATGCCCTTTCATTACCCCCTCCGGGAGGATATCCATACGGGAGTTCACAAAAGTATTCAAGTTATACTGGAGTTACATCAAGTGGTTGGGTACCTATGCTACCTCGACAACCAAGGGTTGTATATTCTATGCAACAGTGTGTACCTATGTCGAACATCCTGACCACACTGGCTATTGTGACAGTGTCGCAAGTTCAAGCGTTGCCTGTTGTATGTCAACCTCAGATTTCTCAGGTTGTAATGCAACAACCCCTTGACCCTGTGACTCAACCACAATCGCCAACTGGTGGGGTGACACAGGTCCAAAAGGGTACAATTACCCCACACCTTGGTCCAACGGTTAGTATAGCACAACAAAACATGGCTTCACAACCGTGGCTGGTGCAATACCAACAACCACAATTCCAGCAAGTGTACCAAGGTTCTGAGCAGCAGATCTTTGCGAACAGTGGACAACCGTATATTCAAAATGGTCAAAACCAACCGCTTTATAGTGGTCAAGTCCACCAACCGTATCAGTCATACCAACATCAATTGCATTATGCTGGTATGCAAAGGCCAACTGCTCAGGCAATTCCATCATACGCTGGGTATGCTTCACCTAACCTGAATCAACAGTTACCATTCGTGGCAACTTTAGAGTTACCCGATTTACAACGGTTAACAAACGATCCAATTGCTTACGCCCCTTGGTGGCCAACAATTCCTCACAAACTTCCTTTGGACATTCCTAAATTTAATGGAAATCCGGGTGAAGACCCATCGAATCACATGATGACTTTTCATCTGTGGTGTTCATCAAACACCTTAAATGACGATTCGATAAGGCTTCGCCTCTTTCAGAGGACGTTAACGGGTCCAGCGGAAAAATGGTATATTGAATTACCTAGAGCCTCGTTCGACAATTTCAGCTCCCTAGCCACGACTTTCTTAACCCATTTTCAATTACCGATAAGGTATGAAACGGGAACAGAGATCTTAACCAACTTCAAGCAAACAACGGCCACTCATATATCCGATCATATACATGAGTGGCGTCGTCGTCGTAGGATGGTGAAAACGTACGTTCCCGATCAGCTATTAGCTGAATGGTTTATCAAGTCGTTACTTCCTGCCATAACAGAAGATGTGGCCAAGGGGGGAGTCGTAACGGAGGAGCAAGTTATTGCTCGTGCACAATATCTAGACTTAGTCTACACTCAGTCTGGCACACTCTACGATAAAATACCTGACGCCCCTAGACCGGAATTCTCAATTCCTCCTCCTCCTAAATCAAATAGTGACTCTCATGCCGGCGATGGTGTGATTAGCACGACAAATGAGAAATCGACAAGGGCTTCGTCTAAGAAAACCCGTAAGACTTCAGATCAAAATGCAAAAGACGAAATTCTTGCTTCGGAAGTAACTGCTGTATCAGCGGATAAAGGCAAAGAAACCAATCAAACAGGAAGCAAGAAGAAGCAAAACAAAGGGAAGAAGAAGAAACAGGGTGAGTCATCCCCTGAAAAAACTTCTTCAAACCCTCCTAGGAAAGGGAAACCAAAAAGTCCATGCATGATATGTGACGAGGATCATTGGACAGCCGATTGTCCATACAAAGCTGAGCTTAAAAGGTTCTTCAAAAGTTCGCAAACCTCAGCTGTGTTAACTGATCCGTTTCCCAATCCAGGTCAAAATCTGGTTGATAGTGGAAATGCTTCCCCGTCGCAAGTGCTAATGTTGTCGATCTCCAAGCAACAAAATGATGCTTTGATTTCGACAAGGAACAAAGATTACGGGAATCCACAGCTGTCGAACGACAAAGGTATAGATCAACCAAGTAGTTCGACAACAACTTCGACCGAAGTTGTACCGCCCATCATTCCTGAATTAACAATAAAACCACCAAAGGGAGTAGTACACAAGTCGACATTTAATCCTCGCGCCAGAGCGGTGCAGCATTATAACATAGTGGAAGATTTGGCCCAATCGCCATCCGCTATGTCGACTCTTGAAGTACTACAAAGTTGTCCATCCCAAAGGCAGGCTTTGTTATCGGCTATTGGTAGGGTTGATCCTAAGGATTCCAATCTGGTATCCTTTGACCACAAAGGATACGATCCTCAGTTACCAGCTCAACTAGCTTTCCTTATTCAAGTGAAAGCCCTCAACAAAACTGTTCACCGAACAATCATTGATGAGGGGGCATCTACATGTATTATGTCAATGAGTTGCTGGAAAACTTTAGGGTCTCCAACCTTGTTGCGATCTTCGACGACATTGAAAGCATTCGACGGAGGGACCTATACCCCGTGCAGTATCCTAAATAACTTGAAGGTTGAACTGGGGGGAAAAACAGTAGAAATAGATGTTGAAGTCATCGATGGGAATCTGGACTACAACATCCTACTGGGAAGACCGTGGATATATGCCATGGCAGCTGTAGTGTCGACTTATTTTAGGAAGATCGCATTCCCTTTCCAAGGAGGGATTACGATCGTCGACCAACAAGACTTCCTCCCTAATGGTTCACAAGTTACGGGAAGCATTCCCATGATCCATGGGAGCAACCATTCGCTTCAAGATATTGGAGTAGGCCTACTGAAAGACCCCACATTAATGGGAACTTTCACACTTCCACCTCCAATCTATATAGGAGAAGTAGCATTGGTAGGAGCCTGCAACATGATATCTTCCACGAAGATCTCAGAAGACGATATCAACATGGATCATGAAATGGTTTTTCCCCCAATCCCCATAGAAATATTGTAGCAATCAATGTTTCGGGCATGGGAGGCGAACCCAAATCAACGCTCATCAAGCATTTGGGTAGATAGGTCTAGAGAATATGGTACCCCATTAGATCCTTGGTCGAGAGTGCATGGAACCGACAAAGGAATCCTACAATCAATGTTGATTGAGGAGGCACCATGGAATGATTGCCACCATCGTTCCCTTCTTCCAGATTATGAAGAAGATACTCAGCATGACCTTTACCACCCTTCAGTTTTTGAATTCCTATCAAACACTGTAAATACGGTGGATTCCAAGCGAAACTTATCCAATATTGAAGAGACTATAGCCATAAATATCTCGACTAAAACAAATGTTGTAAAGAATATTTATGTCGGCAAAGGTTGTTCTCCTTCAGAACTAGAAATATATAACGCTCTTTTTCGCGAGTTCAGAGATGTCTTTGCTTGGTCATATGATGAAATGCCAGGCATTGACTCGAGTATCGTTGAACATGAAATTAAGATGTATCCTGATGTCAAACCAGTAAGACAACGGCTTCGGCAGGTGCACCCCAAGAAAGCCGCTGCCATTAAAGCAGAAGTTGAAAAGCTCCTCCATGCTGGTTTCATCTACCCGGTTCCCCTAACCGATTGGGTATCGAATATTGTCCCTGTTATGAAGAAACAAGGGACAATTAGATTGTGTGTCGATTATAGGGATGTAAACCAAGCTTGTCCGAAGGACAACTACCCTACACCCTTCATCGACCAGATAATTGATGAATGCGCCGGATGTGAAATCTTTTCATTCATGGATGGATTTTCCGGGTATAATCAAATAAATATCCGCCCGTAGGACCAGTCAAAGACTGCATTCATTTGTCCGTGGGGCACATTCGCTTATCGAAAATTACCCTTTGGTTTAAAGAACGCAGGGGTGACGTTTCAGAGGGCAATGAATTATGCCTTCCATGACATCAAGAACATCATTCAGCCATATCTCGACGACCTTCCGGCTCATTTGCGAAAGTGGACTGATCATCTGCAGCATTTAAGAGCGATATTTCTACGTTGCCGACACTACAAGATAAGACTCAATCCGCACAAATGTGTATTTTGCGTCGGTTCTGGTCGTTTACTTGGCTTTATATTCTCTAAGGATGGGATTCGTCTCGACCCTTGCAAGGTTCAGGCAATCATTAATTTGCCTCCACCTTCAAATTTGCTTCAGATTCAGAAACTCCAAGGGAAAGCAAACTTTCTGAGGAGGTTCATTCCAAATTACGCAGAACTTGCTAAAGGTTATACTCGCCTTTTGAAAAAGGATGTACCTTTTGTCTGGGATCAGGTGGCGCAAGCTTCCTTTGATGCTCTGAAAGATTCTCTAGTAAAAGCATCATTAATGTATGCCCCAGACTATCAAAGAGATTTTAACCTGTATCTGGCTGCAGCGGATACGACCATTGCGATGGTTTTAGTTCAAGAAGCAGATGGAATTGAACATCCTATATATTATTTAAGTAAAAACTTGAATGATACAGAAAGCAAATATTCTTACGTTGAAAAGCTAGCACTCGCTGCTGTTCAAGCGATACAAAGATTTCGACATTATGTCCTCTTTCGGAAAACTACCATTCTATCATATTGCAACCCCATGACTTATATATTGTTGCGACAGTTGCTGGGGGGCAAGTATTCAAAATGGATAGCGATCCTTCAAGAGTTTGATCTGGAATTTGTAAAATCCAAATCAAAGAAAGCTTTAGTTTTCGCAGAATTATTGTGCGATCTCCCATCGTCGTCCAACGATGAAACATCCGAAGAATCAATCGTGGACGAGAATTTGTTTCTGATATCTGCAAGCAATGAGTGGTATGGAGATATAATAATTTATCTCCAAACCCAAAAATTCAGGCCTAACACCTCTCACTCAGAACAGAAACGTATACGATACCAAGCGAAAGACTACATGATCGTCGGTGATACGCTTTACCGTCGTGGTATCGATACAATTCTAAGGAGGTGCCTCACCGATGAGGAGGCTGAAAAAGCCCTGAATGAGTGTCATTCAGGCGCGTGTGGGGGGCACCAATCTGGATATGCTACAGCACAAAATTTTTTACAAGCAGGATACTTCTGGCCAACCATGTTCAAAGATTGCATAACCGCAGTCAGAAGATGCCATGCTTGTCAAATTTTTGATAGCAAAACCAGAAGGCTACCCGCACCTTTACAGCCAATAGTTGTTGTTGGGCCTTTCGCCAAATGGGGCATCGATTTCATGACATGTAACCCCACCTCGACCGGGGGGCATGGGTATATTATAGTCGCCGTTGACTATTTTACCAAATGGGCCGAGGCGATGCCTACATTAGATAACACTGGTGAAATAGCTGCCCTTTTATTTTTCAATCATGTAGTCGCCAGGTTCGGCGTACCACAGGCTATAGTTACAGATCATGGATCGCATTTTTGCAATCACATGATGGTTGAATTAGCTGCCAAGCTAGGGCTATCTCACGACAGCTCTACCCTGTATTATCCACAAGCCAAAAGACAAGTTGAAGCGATCAACAAGGTCCTGAAGTGCATGTTGCAAAGGATGATCAGAGTTCACAAAAGAAGGTGGCACCTAATCCTGTACTCAACCTTGTGGGCTTACCAAACATCGGTAAGGAATGCGACTGGGTTCACACCTTTCCAATTGGTGTATGGCCTGGAAGCAGTCTTGCCAATCCAGTGTGAAATCTCGTCTCTTAAACTCGCAATTGATCTCCTCCCCGGAACTTCGGAAGAAGAGGCCCATTTCTTGGAATTAATCCAATTGGATGAAACCCGTCGTGATGCCGCTTTGGCTAATGAAACCCATAAGAAACGAGTCAAGGCGCAGTTCGACAAAAATGTCAAACCCCGTGTCTTCTCAGAAGGTGACTTGGTTTTGCTCTATGACCAAGAATCCGATAAATTGGGAGCAGGTAAATTTAATTCTTTATGGATGGGCCCCTATATTGTTAAACGAGTGTTAGCAAAAGGAGCCTACGAGTTAATGGATTATGACGGAATTCCACTGGCGCAACCCCGTAATGGGTTGTACCTCAAGCATTACTATGCTTAAATAGTAACCTGTATGCTTTTGTTGTATTTTGTTTTCGCTAAAATGTTTGTTTCGGTCGAGTAATCCATCTTTTTACATTTATTGCAGATGTCAAACCTTCTAGAGACATGTGTTGGATATGCCGACGGAGCGAGTCGTAGTTCACGGAACCTGTCCTCCGCAGCCTGGGCCATTTTTGATCCAAGCGGCGAGTTAGTAAGTTTCAGAGGTGTATGTATCGGGCAATCAACGAATAACATCGCTGAATATAGCGCGTTGATAGAACTACTCTCTGATGCCATCACCCATGGTATACGCCGACTAATCGTCAGGCTAGACTCACAACTCGTAATACTACAACTCAATGGTATATATTTCGTCCGCAACCCAGCTATTTATCGCATGTTCCTAAGGGTTAAGATTTTGGAAAGACAATTTGATTTAATTCAATATCAACATATTTCCAGAAACTTAAACACATTAACCGACTCATTAGCAAACTATGTGTTAGATAGACATTTGCGACATTTATAAAAAGAGACACATCATCAATGTTGTACATATGGATCGTATAACTCAACCAGAATAAACCCTGAAAATCAAAATACATATATAAGCTGTTTATCGTTTATACATAATGTTCTGTAACCAAGACAAAAATCGGTCGCATGACCCAAAAAACTCAAAATGCTAGGGGGCACCCTAGCCTAGTGATGCTCATGATAGCACGTCACGGCCTGTGCAATCATGCGTAAGAGACGAGTCCATCGTCTAGGCACACCAGTAGTATGCCGCTGCAACTGTAAAGGTAACTCGTCGATCCTCACATCAGGAATGCCGAGAGTAAGGCTCTCAACCTGCTCCTGCACAACTGTAAGGGTCTCGGCCACATCAAGGTCGCGGAGAATAACCCTCCCAGCAGTCTCCCCTGCTGGGGCAGCGACTGGCGCTCTCGGGCGAACTGCTGGACGAACAGGACCAACATCTGCATGCACACATGAGTTTGATTAAAGTATGGATAGAATAAAGCACAAGGACATTATAAAATAAAAACAGTAAACAGTGATATGGTCAAAGATTTTACCAATAGCGCCCCACTGTTCGCCATCCGACAATGCCAAGTCCGGATCACCTCGGAAATCCATACCAACATATGGATACTCAGAATAGACCATCTCCTGACGCTCGAACCACCTAAAGAAGTTATCAGTGAAAGAAATATGAGATTGACCAGCATGCCTAGACATGTAATCAACCCATCTCTGCATGTGTGGCTCGGTGGGAGAAGGCAAGTCGAGTGCGATATACTGAGGCTGCATCAGTGGTATCTTCTCCAAGGCAAAGGCAGTTAAAATAGAACCAAATCCAAAGTTCTTCAGCTTCCCGTCCTTTACCTTGGTCAACTGACTTTTCATCTGAAGAAGTACTGCATCACACCAGTTGAATATTTTCGGTTGGAGGCACTCCAAGGCGTGTTGTACATAGGATCTGTTGGGAACATGAAGAGATGCACTACCGGCCATCCTACCAATAGTATACAGAATGGACATGAGAGACCTGTTAGCAATCTCACAGATAACAACCTTGCCATCTCTACTCGGCTGAGATCCTTCCCTGCAATACTGACGGACATAATCTTTCACGGAGTCATTCCCTCGGGCTGAACCTGACAAAGAAATGGGGGCACCCCGCCTTGACAAACCAGTCAAGAAGTAAATGTCTACCATGGTCAAAGGGATGGATTTGCTCCTGATCTGAAATACTTGGTTGATAGGATCCCAAGCATCAAGCATATACTGCAGTAGGGAGATCTGTGCTCTCATACTAGAGATACGGAAGAACTTCAGCAGACCACAGTTCCGCAGCGCGTTCACCGTGACAGGATCATGGAGGGCAATCATGTCCTCTTCTTCATGTTCTCGTTCTCACCATGTAAGGGTCATTTTGCTCCAATAATCTCTGAAAACAAAACATGAGAGGAGTTAGATCCTGGATTTGATGAGAAACTGGCAAAATTTTCATCAAAAACTGTGCAACAGAACTATTTTTCTGTGTCCAACGCAACTAGCCAGTGTTCCACCTGCATTGAAGGTCAAACTTCCTTCATGCAACTTGACATTCAATGCAGGTTTCTCCTATATACTGATGTATCTTTGATGTATGATTGCATTAGTATGTTTAGTTTATTTCTAATCCTGAACTAGTTATGAATATGAATCCATGTCTTGTGTAGTGTTCTCTTCTTGTGATCTTGCAGAAACCTCTTGAAGCTGGGCGAGCGAGAAGGCAAGTAGCTGGGAACCCTCAAAGAGAAGAGAAACCGGATCGAGGGACAAACGGAAGACACCGGTTAGTCCATCTATCTCTCTTCATTCTTAATATATAAAGGAAGAATACTAGAATAGTTGTCTCTATTTGTTGCTAAGGCACTATCACACCTTAGGTGGATAGGATCGTCCTGCATAGGCATTTTTCCCCACAACATCATGAGGCGAGAACAAAATTAGAAAAATTAGTGAATTATAGTATAGAGGAGCCACAATAAGGTTTAAATGTGAAAACCCCTCTTGCTATATAGAAGATATTAAAAATAAGTGTTGCAGAATTCATGAACAACCTCAAATTTCCCCTAATGAAAAAATGCAGGAACCTATCTTGCAATCTCATAAAGGGGTTCTGAAGAAAATTCATTAGAACCCACACAGCATCACAACCCTCTCATACATAATTCTACATGGGACACTCACATAGAAAAAACTCTGGAGAGTGCCATGCCGCACCTGTGTCAACTAGGACATCATGCCCCTATATAAAAATTGAGCCCAATCAAAAAAGTGGCCCACTTGCAACTGTTGGTGGACCACTAGTTGTAGCCTCGATTTTCTGTGGGGGGATGTCGACCTAACCAATCTATCAATCATCGCTATTGCCTCCCACTCAGTGAGATGCAAAATGGCAACAATATTGATGCAACCCTCCTCATAAGGGTTATGCCCACAGTGAGCCTCACCCTCACCCTTCACCCACCGATGGATATCCACATGCCTAGTTGGCAGTGGTTATGACAAAGCCTCCCCATGAGGCAGCAAACCAGTAACAAAATAGATATCGGTAGATCAATCAAGTGGATAACCATCACTTGTCATTCTGCATCCCAACATCGGATCTATTAAGGGATTTTGAGGTCTAAAATGGGCCTCCTAAGAAAAATGTACAACCAAAATAAACTTTATAAGAACCAATACGATTCAAGATGATGATGTCAACCATGGAGATGATACACCATTTTTGGAGTAAAAAAGTAAAAATATTTAAAAATAATAAAATAATAAAACTACCATTTCAACTCTTATTTTCAACTTATCTCCCTAAGGTTTTACTCAAATGTCGAGTGGGAGTACTTGTTTGATGAAAAATTTAATTCCTCATCCAAGGAGTACCCATATTGCCTACTTTCAATGGACCCTGCTACACAAAAAAAGAGAAATACATGAAAAATCATGATTGCAGTCATGCTTTTCATGTATTTCTCATTTTTCATGTAGTAGGGTCCATCTAAAGTATGAAAAATGGGTACTCATTAGATGAGGAATCAATTTTTTCATCCAATGAGCGTTTCTACTTGAAATTTGAGTAAACCCATAAGGAGATAAGTTGAAAATACAAGTTGAAAAAATAGTTTTTTCTTTTTTCCCTATAAAATTTGATGATGTAATCTAATCTTATTCTATTATTTCCACTATTATTTTATAATTTCCTTAGGATGCCCATTTTAGACCTCAAAATTCCCCTAATGAAAAAACACATGAACCTATCTTGCAATCTCATAAAGGGGTTCTGAAGAAACTTCAGTAGTACCCACATAACATCACAACCCTCTCATACATAATGTTGCATAGGACACTTGCATAGAAAAAGCTCTAGAGAGTGCCACGTTGCACCTGTGTCAACTAGGACATCATGCCCCTATATAACAATCGAGCCCAATCAAAAAAGTGGCCCACTTGCAACTGCTCGAGGACCACTATCTGCAGCCTCGATTCTCTATGGGGGGATGCTAACTAAACTAATCTATAAATCATCGCCATAACCTCCCACTCAATGAGATCCAAAATGGCAGCAATACTAATGCAACCCTCCTCTTTAGGGCTAGGCCCACAGTGAGCCTCACCCTCACCCTTTGCCCACCGATGGATATCCACATGCCCAGCTTCCAGTTGATATGACAGAGCCTCCCCATGAGGCAGCAAACCAGTAACAAAATACATATTGGCAGATCAATCAAGCTAATAACCATCACTTGTCGGTCTGAATCCGAACATTGGATCCATTAGGGAAATTTTGAGGTCTAAAATGGGTCTCCTAAGAAAAATTTACAACCAAAATAAATTTTATAAGAACCGATAAAATTCTAGAAGATGATGTCAACCATGGGAGATGATTCACCATTTTTTGAGTAAAAAAGTAAAAAAAATAAAAAAAATAAAAAAATAATAAAACTACTTTTTCAAGTTATCTCCCTAAGGTTTTACTCAAATTTCAAGTGGGAGTAATCGTTGGATGAAAAAATTTAATTCCTCATCCAAGGAGTAACCATTTTTCATACTTCTGATGGACACTACTACACGAAAAATGTGAAATACATGAAAAAGTGTGATTGCAATCACGTTTTTCATGTGGTTCTCATTTTTCGTGCAGTAGGTTCCATCAGAAGTATGCAACGTGGGTACTCCTTGGATGAGGAATCAAATTTTTCATCCAACAAGTGTTTCTGCTCGAAATTTGAGTAAACCCATAGGGAGATAAGTTGAAAAAATAGTTTTTTCTTTTTTCCCTCTAAATTTTGATGATGTAATATAATCTTATTCTATGATTTCCACTGTTATTTTATAATTTCCTTAGTAAGCCCATTTTATACCTAAAAATTCTCCTAATGAAAAAACACAAGAACTTATCTTTCAATCTCAGAACAGGGTTATGAAGAAACTTCAGTAGAACCCACATAGCATCACAACCCTCTCATACATAATGTTGCATAGGACACTCACATAAGAAAAACTTTGGAGAGTGCCACGCTACACCTGTGTCAACTGGGACATCATGCTTCTATATAAAAATCAAGCCCAATCAAAAAAGTGGTCCTCTTGCAACTATCGAAGGACCACTATCTGTAGCCTTGATGCTGTATGGGGGGATGCCAAACCAAAAATCCTAACAATCATCACTCTTGCCTCCCACTCGGTGAGATAAAAAGAAACATAAATATTGATGTAGCCCTCCTCATAATGGTTAGGCCCACAGTGAGCCTCACCCTCACCCTCCGCCCACCAATGGATATCCACATGCCCGGCTGGTAATGGATATGACAGAGCCTCCCCACGAGGCAGCAAACTAGTAACAAAATAGATATCGACAGATCAGTAAAGTGGATAACCATCACTTGTCGGTCTGCATCCCAACATCGAATCCTAAAAATGTATTAAACTATCTAGCTATCTTAGAAGGGGGTTCTAAAGAAACTTCAGTAGAACCCACTGCGCCATCAACTAGCTAGATGTTGGATCCCTTGCCACCTCTGCACGTAGACACACCCAGTCTTTCTCTCTCCAAATCATCGTTCCATCAAGGATGTCATGCATCAAATATCTAGCTACATAGGCTATCAAAAAAAACAAATAAAAGCCTTCTTTTCTCACAATCATCAATCTATGAGCCTAACAAACGTGCTAACGCACATCTGTTTCTTGAATAGGCATGTGGACATGCATATATCAAGTTATATGTTGCAGCAACCATGGCACCAAAGACCGCACATATTTTTTAAAACATGGGCACAACCCAAGTGTCTATGTTTTACATAGATGCATGGACCACATATACTTCGACAACTAACCCGTGATGACCCCCAAAGGATTTCACCACAGAATATCCAACCTCAGATGCACAAATTGTTCATCTAAGGCCTGCTTTTGTGCAGGGACTTTGTGACTCCACAGGGGTAGTCCACATGACCATAAAAAACCAACCTTAAAAGGTTGTACAGGGGACCCCTGTACAGACTATCTACCCTAAACCTACCAAAATCACAAAGGGTAGGGTATGACCCCTTACCTGTAACTCCTCGTTCACATCCTTGGTGCTCTATCTAATCACAACAATAAGAAATGCTCCCAAACCTAGCTCTGACCTCTCAAGATCAGCAGTGCAAATGAAGTGATATTTGGCCCCCTCAGTCCTATCTCTCTCCCTCTTTGTGATCCAAATTGGATCCTTAAACCCTCTTAAAGTTACCAAAACTCTATAAAGACACTCATGCCGAAGTTCAAAGTCTTGTAGATATCGAGCTTATCAGAAATAACCTCTGAATAATGGTAATTTGCAGCCAGCACGGAGCAACGAGGACCTTCGGTCAAAGCGCTTGATCGTTGGCCCATGGAGACTATGCATGGCACAAAAATGGCAGTTGGGAAGCTCAAACCTAGAAACAAAGGTTGTTTTTGATACGCAATTAGCGCTATTGCTGGGTAAAAACCCTCGAGAAGGAAAATCCCCGAGCGCTCGGTCACAAGGGAAACCAGAAAAACCGTGGGAAAGTGTTGAAACTGATAGGCGGGTCTCACACTCCAAAACCGGTGGAATATTGGAGGTGTTTTGGGCAGTAGGCAGGTTTTTCAGAGGACTAAGCGATGCCATACATTGAATGATGTGTGTCCGGCGGATGAGAGAGAAAACCGCTCTCATTGCGGGCTAACGATCGAGAAAGTCAACCACACGATAAGAGCGATGACCATAGGATCTAGAGGCCCCAGATCTAACGACGGAGATTGCACTCGATGGGAGACTGGATTTGGAGGGAGAAATAAGCTATGGCACATAAAGATTTGAAGTCCGACGCGGGACAATGAGTTGGCAAATATTCATGTTTCACGGGCATTCTTGGAGTAATGTTTCAAACAATTGAGTGTTTCCGGTGAACCTGACACTTATTTGTTATGGAATAGGTGGTTGCTTCACTGTGAGATGTGATGCAATGACTATAACAGTCGAAAGAAGGGATTTAAACGGATAGAGGCAGGGAATGAGAGAGCTAAAAGCAGAAACAAACAGTCAGGAAGTAGATGGCTTAAAGCCAAAGACTGGCAGAGATAGAGAGGGGGGGACAGAAGAAGAGAGGAGAGCGAACAGCGAGAAAAAGCTGAATGCACAGAGACTCTTTGGAGTCACTTGAAGGTCGAGTGAAAATCCAAAGAGCTCAATTGACAACAGCATATTGTTGTTGAAGTTGCTTGGACGTCGAGCGACTCGCAGAGGCATGCAAAGGCCAAGAGAAAGAGCTTAGAGAAGCCAGAGCCAAGAGCCAGAGCAAGTGCCAGAAGTGAAAGCTGAGAGCTAGAACCAGAGCGCGCGCCAAAGAGCCAGAGCTAGAGTTAGAGCCAAGAGCCAGAGCAAGAGCTAGAGCCAGAGTCAAGAGATAGAGTTAGAAAGTCGAAGAGCTCCAAGAGCCAAGGGATAAGATGGTGTTCCAAGCCCAATGTTCCTATGAAAAACATTGGAGTTGAGTGTGGAACTTGTAAAAGAATTGTTGCCATAATCCCAGGGAGCCTAGTCGAGTTGACTAGAGCTCAAGGAGACGTAGCCCAGGATATCAAGGTGAATTCCATATTATATTGTTGTCTTATGTGTTTGTTTTTACTGCTGCTTTAACTACTATTATATGCATTTATATATTAGTTTAAGCACATTCCCATATCAGCACAAACAACAAATTTTAAAGTAAATAATTAGCTAAAAACAATTACAAGTATACACCTTATTTTCAAGCATTTCTTAATTCCGCATTGGTTAATCATTAAGACTTGGCAAGATTTAAAGCTTTGAAAGTGGGAGAGGTTGTTGTAAGTTAGACAAGAAGCCTAAGAGCCCCATTTTTAGATCAGGTGGTATCAGAGCTTAAGATTGATTAACCCCACCTTCAAATAAGGTTGTAGAATTCTTGATTGACAGGGCAAATATTGCTTGTCCAAAAGGTGTTTGGGTAGTCAAGAATTGATTGCCTCATTGATTGTATGCTTGGTTGCAGACTGGCTATTGATTGAGTTTGCAGAGGTGAAGGGAAAGCTATTGATAGCTCAGTCCAGGAAGGACAAGAAGGAAGAAGGGCTGAAGGAATTCTTCTTATCCCCAAAATACCTCAAAGCAACCCTTCAAGCACAAGAGGTTTGTTGGAAAAGGTTTCTTGAGTATGCTCTTTATTAATCTTGTTTGAAGTTCTTTCATTCATTGGCATAATGACAAATTCTACAAGTGAGTCCTCAAATTCTTCTTTCTTCACAAGTTCCTTTGATGGAGACATGAAGCAAGACTTGTCCACCATGATGGATATGGTGAGAGAAATGTATGAGGATGGAAGGAAGAGCAGCATACATAGAGAGAAGTTGAATTCTGTGGAGGAAGAGAAGCTGTTGCTTTCTGACAAATTGCAGGAAATGGAGAGGCAACTTCATATTGCAAATATGAACCTGAAAACGATGCATGAGTTGGAATCACAAATCTTTGTTGCCAAAGAAGTCTTGGTCAAGTATCAGCTTGAAGAAGAGGTAAACCATTCCTGTTTGTCTTCAAATTATTCTAAGAATGCTTATATTGGTTCTTTTGAAAAACATACCAGAGGCATAGGTTCCAAGCTAATGTCCAAGATGGGCTATGAAGGAAAAGGATTCAGAAAACATGCACAAGGTATTGTTAAGCCAATAATGGTTGAGGAAAGGCCTAAGTATTTGGGTCTTGGCTATGGACAGTCTTATGGAGAGAGTTCCAAAGCTGCCATGAAGTCCATTGAAACAGTTCCCAAAATGAGTTTCAATGCAAGTCCTCTACCTTAGAAGTGTGAGGATTTTATTCGGGAGGAATGCAATAGCTCGAAACATCATTTGCATGATGCAGGTGTTTAGAAGAACATACTTGAACTAGAGGGTTGTGGAAACTCTGGCAGCCTTGAACAGGGAAAATTTTAAGAACCCCCCCTAAATTTATAAATATAATAAATGGGCGAATCTCCATGGTATATAGGAAAAATGGAAGGCGATTTTATCAATAATATAATATGTATATATAATTAATTGGCGAATCTCTCCCCAGGCATGGCGAATATTTTACTCAATTATAAAATCTTGTAAGATCTTGGCCAGTCTTTCACTAAATAATAAAACTTTGTAAAGTCCTAGTGAATCTTAGCATAGGCTACATGCTGGTTTAATTCCCCCATTTAAATAGGCTACATTCCACGTGAATACCATGGGTCAATACCATGTGCCATTTTGGTGAATACCATGTGCCATTTTTATTTTCATTAATTCTAATATTAGGGTTAATAATGGTTTTTTGCATGGTATTAATAACAATCTAGTCCATGGTATTTGTCCCATAGTATTTTGGCCATAGGTTTCACCTAAATATAACCCATTTTTTGAGTGTTCGTAAATATAAGGTGACTTATGGAGTAAATATAAAAAAATGTTTTATTTTTTTACCATACCTCTCGTTTATTTATATTTTTATTAATTTACCATACCTCTTTTACAAATATGGTATTTGGCCCATAGGATTCACTTAAATAAAACCTCTTTGGGTTATGGACTAAATATAAAAAGAGGTTTTATTTATTTACGATACGTCTAGTTTATTTATATTTTTATTTATTTACCATACCTCCATTTTACTTATATTTTTATTTGTTTACACCCTTACATGTATATAAGGTGACTTATGGAGTAAATATAAAAAATGTTTTATTTATTTACCATACCTCTCATTTATTTATATTTTTATTAATTTACCATACCTCTTTTATAAATATGGTATTTGGCCCATAGGATTCACTTAACTAAAACCTATTCTTGAAAATGGGCGAATGGATTCACTTAAATAAAACCTATTCTTGAAAATGGGCGAATGGAAGGTTGTAAGTCCTAATTTCAAGGGCTAAATTTACCTTTTTTACCCTCTCCCTTAAAATAAGGTGGGCTTTTTGAGGTGATTTGTAAAAATGTACTATGATACAAAATATTCGCCCACTAAAAATTTAAAACCCCTTAATTTCGCCAAAGGGCGAACATTCGCCCCTAAAATTATCCTTGGCCTTGAAGCAAGTGATAGTGTTCCAAAGGGAGCTACTTCTTCATTTGTCTCACCTCCTCATGAAGGCAATAAACGTGAAAGAGGTAGGTATAAATCTGGTTCTAAACGCATTCCTTTTGATTTCATAAAGCATGGAAAAAGAATTGCATGTTCCTTTTTTGGTTTGGATGACCATTATGTTTCTAGATGTTGGAAGAGGATGGCCACATACATGAAACTTTTGAAGGAAAAGAAGCAATTAGCCAAAGGTCCACAGGACAAGGCAAATCATCTTGTCAAAACGATGCACATGTGTTGCACTTACTACCATAAGCAAGGGCATCTTACTAAAGGGTGTTGGACTTTGAATCCAGCACTACTTCCACCAAAGCTTAAGGAGAAGGTGGAAAAAGAAAATGGCAGGGATGGAAATAAATATTCCATGATTGATGTGTTTCGAGATGATTCACATATTGATGCTGATGTGAAAATAGAGGAGGGACCTTTGAAATGGAATGGTAAGAAATGGTTAGAATTCTTATCCAATTAAGACTGCATGTCCTTTGATGCATCTATTTTCATTTCTTTGTGGAATAAATGCAAGTTGCAGGGTCTTACCAAAATGGTAAATATAAAGAAGTTGAGTAGGAAACTCACTTTATTTCTGCAACAGCATGTTCATTTCAGCTTCGAAAGTATAGTGTACTTCAGTGAAAGTTGAAAGATGGAATGCATGCATGAGCATGAGATGCGTGTAATGTTGGCTTGGGAGAAGATAACTTGGTCTCCAAAATGGAGATAATGATGAAGTGTTTCATCTTTGGAAAAGAGTCCTAAAGGTATTTTTCTACATGCTTGACCTGAAGGGTCATTTGTTAAAAAGGCATGTTTTATTGGCTTTTTATCTAGTCAATCATTTGTATGCAGATATAAGACATGGAATGGTTCACAAGATGTGAAATCTATTTCTTTGTTGAAGGAGTTAGCCCATGTAGTTGTTGTCTGTATGCTTGCAGTTGTTAACAGTTATTGTTGGAAGCTTTTCAAACAGACACAAATGAAAGTTTTGTGGAGTAGATGTACTTCACATTCGTTTGAGCCACCTTGGATCAAGGATCAAGGTGAAGAAGTTCAAACTACCTTCTGTAAACTTCACAACAGAATTTTTGCATGAATTCAAGGAGGAAAGTAGTTCTTCCTAAGATGACCAACCCATCTAAGAAGGGAAGTAGTCAGAGATTTTGGTTCAGAGGCACTATGCAAAGGCAAGTGTAGGGAGGCTAAAAGAAGAGGGTGTTGTTACTCTCATTACTGCTCAGATCAGTATATCAGTCTTTTGGTGGACCAAAAGTTATATTAGTGGGAAGGCATGATCTTAACTGGATCCTTAAACCCTCTTAAAGTTACCCAAACTCTATAAAGAAACTCATGCTGAAGTTCAAAGTCTTGTAGATATCGAGCATATAAAAAATAACCTCTGAATAATGGTAATTTGCAGCCAACATAGAGCAACGAGGACCTTCGGTCAAAGCACTTGACCGTTGGCCCATGGAGATTGTGCTTGGCGCAAAAATGGTAGTTAGGAAGCTCAAACCCAAAAACGGAGGTTGTTTATGATACGTGATTAATGCAAAGTGATAATCATGTATCACTGGGAAAAATCCCTCGAGAAGGAAAAACCCCGAGTGCTCGGTCACAAGGGAAACCAGAAAAATCGTGGGAAAGCACTGAAATTGACAAGCGGGTCTCGCACTCCAAAACTGGAAGAATATTGGAGGCGTTTTGGGTGGTAAGCGGGTTTGTCAGAGGACCAAGCGATGCCATACATTGAATGACGTGTGTCTGGCGGATGAGAGAGAAAAACACTCTCATCATGGGCTAACAATCGAACAAGTCAACCACACGATAAGAGCAATGACCATAGGATTTGGAGGCCCCAGATCTAATGGCGAAGATTGCACCTGATGGGAGACCAAATTTGGAGGGAGAAATAAGCTACAACGCATAAAGATTTGAAGTCCGACGGGGATGATGAGTTGGTAGAGATTCATGTTTCATGGGCATTCTTGGAGTAAATGGAAATAGCAGCCATTTAAAATGATCGAGTGTTTCCGGTGAACTTGATACTTATCCGTTACGAAATAGGTGGCCGCTTCCCTATGAGATGTGATGCAGTGTCTGCAACAACCAAAAGAAGGGATTCAAATGGACAGAGGCAGGGAACGAGAGAGCTGAAAGCAGAAGTGAATAGTTAGGAAGTAGATGGCTTAAAGCCATAGACTGATAGAGATAGAGGGGGGGGGACAAAAGAAGAGAGGAGGGCGAACAGTGAGAAAAAACTGAATGCACAGACAGTCTTTGGAGTCACTTGGAGGTTGTGTGAAAATCCAAAGAACTCAATTGGCAGCAGCATATTGTTGTTGAAGTCACTTGAAGGTCGAGCGACTCACATAGGCATGCAAAGGCCGAGAGAAAGA
Source organism: Pinus tabuliformis (assembly GCA_031772625.1). Lineage (NCBI taxonomy): Eukaryota > Viridiplantae > Streptophyta > Pinopsida > Pinales > Pinaceae > Pinus > Pinus tabuliformis. The sequence goes on along the minus strand of CM062817.1, from coordinate 746,485,617 downwards.
GCTTAGAGAAGCCAGAGCCAAGAGCCAGAGTGAGCGCCAGAAGTGAGAGCTGTGAGCCAAAACCAGACCCGCACCAAAGAGCCAGAGCTAGAAAGCCGAAGAGCTCCAAGAGCCAAGGGATAAGATGGTGTTCTGAGCCCAATGTTCCTGTGTAAAACATTGGAGTTGAGTGTGGAACTTGTAAAAGAATTGTTTCCATAATCCCAAGGAGCCTAGTCGAGTTGACTAGAGCTGAAGGAGACATAGCCAAAGATGTCAGGGTGAACTCCATATTATATTGTTGTCTTATGTGTTTGTTTTTACTGCTGCTTTAACTACTATTATATGCATTTATATATCAGTTTAAGCACATTCCCATATCAGCACAAACAACAGATTTTAAAGTAAATAATTAGTTGAAAACAAATACAAGCATACACCTTATTTTCAAGCATTTCTTAATTCCGCATTGGTTAATCATTAAGAATTGGGAAAATTTAAAGATTTGGAAGTGGGAGAGGTTCTTGTAAGTTAGACAAGAAGCCTAAGAACCCCATTTTAAGATCAATTTGCCATTTCTTGGAGCCCATTACACAAGCTTGGGACCTCCATTAACAAAACCAAAATAGATATAAGGATCAGTACCAAACCATCTTCATCATAGAACTCTTCATTCCAGTAACTACCAAAACTCATTTTTTGGTCCGGACGCACACTCAGAAACTCATTTTAGGTACTCTCATTCTTTAATTCATATCATTCAATTAGTCACAGATTATGTATATGTTTTAAAAATATTCTTTCAGTTTGGGTATTGGTCATGTATATTGTAGGTTGTTGGCTTGATGGGCCCTGACCCAAGTTCAGCATTAATTATCCAAGAAAATCCCTACACTACTGGCCCTTTCGGCATCAATCTATAGAGCACGACTGAAGTCTCACCAGAAGCAGTATGCGGGGATGCTAGAACCAAGTTTTACACCCTAAGATAGTTGTGATGTTGTTTTATACTCTAACCCTTCCTTCACGCAGACAGATAAGTCTTTTAGGTCTTATCAATGTACTTCTCTTATTCGGCTTTGAAACCTTCACGAAGGTCTATGATCATCCTTCACAGACCCTAAATAGGAAATTCATATGCTTACATGCCCCTGTAAGTACTCTGACTTTTGTGTCTACCCCGATTAGCTTAACTATTGTTTAGCTTCAACATGCATTATGATTATCATTGTGTAAACATATATTCTTACTTGTGTTTATATGGAAAAGTAAAACACATAGATTCGTGCATCAATATAACATTAAATCATAAAACCAGTATTCAACATAACATAACTTCATACATCCATAATAGAAGTAAAATAGCTCATACACTGATATCTATTGAATAATTCTCTTTATTGATGGTTTATATCTCCAGTACAGACTCTAACTTCGCTACGCACATCGCTGCAGGGGTCCGTGCACTCTGCTACGGATTTCTACCCTAATCCTCGATGTACTCAGCTACAAAGCCTCTTCCTACACTAAGACTCTTCGTTCTTAGCTCTCACAGACCCATTACATTGATTAATTGCCCAAAAACTTACTTAGATCTGAATTGCCTTAGACTCTTATAAGAATCATTTTTATACATTCCCATGGACCAAGGGTGAATCTCATCAAGCCAACTCAAGCTATCCAAACTAAGGGCAGAAACCCTTTTTGACTATTTACATCTTCGCGCTCTGTGACCACAAAATGTGAAGACTTTACATTCTTTATACAAAACTTGGATCTTTGGCCCCAAAACTTGGGCTTTTAACCCCAAAATTGACCATAGGGGACCTGCTCCCAATAGGTTCACAAAAAAAATCTAGAGACTCGCCCCGAGTCACTCAGCCAGTGCAAAGATCTTGTCACAAAGACCTCCCAGATCCACCTATACGACTGCAACCTTGACGGTACACTGCATTGCCGCCTGCTTAGCCTGCTCGACCAGTTGCTCCATCACTGGTCCTATGATATTTGCCCGTATTTTCTGCTATGTTGCCTATAGGCTGGCCAATTTCCCTTCAATGGAGGTCGTGAGCACATAGGCTTCCTCTATCCAAGGCCCCAATTTGGCCTTTAGTACTTCCTCCTTGTGTTGAGCTACATCCACCTATTCCTTTAGCACCTTTGCTTCCTACAAGTTTGCTAACCTCTACGTGATAGTGACGATGCGAACCGTAGCTTTGACCTCATTGTACCTCTGTTGCAGCTCCCGTGCCTCAGCTTCTAGCCTTTGCAAGTTGGTCTCTTCCTACAGACTGGTAACGACTTCGAGCACCTGTTCAAAGAGCACAGTACAATCCTTCACTACAATATCGACAGCTACAACGACATCGTTTACAGTGGTCTCGCATTGCTCTCCGACTTCTGGTGGAGTTGAAGGCTGGTCCCTCAACTCAAGTTCTGTGGTCTTTAGATTTAGTTAAAACTGAACCTTAGCCAACTCCGTTCGTGCCTCGCACATACCTGCAATGAGCATCCAGATTATTTCGTTGACTGGCGCATCTTCTGGGATGTTGAAATCTGGAACAGTCAAGCATGCCTCAGCCACCACAGCTGTTGTGCGCGCATTCTTTTCTGTGACCTTCTTTAGAATATCAACTACGTACTATGTTTTTACTAACATCTGTGCATTGTTCACCTTCTGCTTGCTGATAATGTTCAAGGCATATTGTTCCTGAGCCCGTATTCCCGCGATCACACCATCCAACAGGGTGTGGAGGGCTTCACTTGGAAGCATGACCAAGTTTAGCCTGACTCGATGTCGTTGACAATATCCCTATCAACCTCTACTTCTATGGTCAATGCACCATCCAGTTGTTTGACAACCTAGGGATCCATTGAATGAACCATCTCTGCTGCATCTGAGGTTATAAGCGCGAAACTGCTCGACGCCGCGTTGCCTTGTCGTACAGTGGTTTTCACCTTAGTAGCTTGAATCTATAGCTCATGCAGACCCGTTTGAATGGCGACTAAGGCCTGTTTCTTCTTCTTCTTGAACTACTGTAGCAGTTCCGTGGTCTCATCCCTCACTGTATCATCGATATCATTCAAATCACCCTCTATCAAGGTGATTGGGTCAAGGGACAATTTGTTGGCCTTGGAATTCTTCCACAGCACTACTTTCCCTTACTCCCTTGTGTGATTATGTAGGTTTGAACCCTGTACAGAAATTACCTGTATACAAATTCTAAAACACAGAAAATAAGCAATGCGAGAGCATAACACATAAAACACATATACACAAAGATTTTCCCCTGGATCCCAAAATCGGGACTACCAACCTGATTTTCCATTATGTTCCTTTTAATGTTACAATACATATTTATACATGCCAAAGCATCCAATACCATGGAATGAAAACCATCGCATCCAAAACCATGTACCAAAAACCATCACGTCCAAAACCATGGACCAAAAACCATCGTGTCCAAAACCATGTGTGAAAAACTTGCACAAAACCATAGGTAGGTCTGCCCAACCTAACATAGGGTCCAAAACCAAAATTTTTCGGGGCACTGCCCTAGATCCCATAGAGTGGGGTTACCTGTAACCCTCAAACCCCATATGACTCCCCTCGCTATGCAATTGGCACAACGAAGGGGGGGCTCCACCCCCCCTCTAACCCCCCAGTTAACTACGTGGGCTAGTCGTTGAAAGAATATATCACAACCCAACATTCTCCCACTTGTTGTTTTCTTTCCATAGGGGGCCATAAGAGTGATTAGTCATTTATTCAGCCCTGCAATTCCCATTGTTTCTCTACACCAAGAGAACTTCTTAGAGCTCACAAATTGTGTCAATTCATCTGCAGTATTCTTCAAAGTGTCCACCTTTACCATCAACACCTTTTTGTCTTCTATCATATCCCTCACAAAGTGATATTGAACATCAATGTGCTTTGTCTTTGAATGATATGCAAGGTTATTTGCCAAGAAAATTGCACTTTGGCTGTCACAGTCTATCCTTATAGCTCCCTATACTAACCCCATACCTAAAAACAATCTCTGCAACCAAACTTCTTCCTTGCTTGCATGAGTGGCTCCCATGTATTCTGCCTCTATAGTTGATAGTGCCACTACATATTGTTTCTTACTCATCTAACTGACTGCACCTTCAAATAGGTTAAACACATACCCACTTGTAGATCTTCTCTGATCCAAATCTCTAGTCCATTCTTCATCAAAAAATCCATGAATATCCAACACTCTATCCAATCTTGGTCTTCCTTGGTAGCACAAACCATAATCACTAGTGCCATGCAAATACCTGAAAACCTGCTTCACTATTGTCCAGTGCTCCTTCCCTAGTTTTGACATAAACTTGCTAAATACTCCCACTACTTGTGTAATGTCTAGTCTAGTACAGACCATCGTATACATCAGGCTACCGATTGCACTTGCATATGGAACACGGGACATGTCCTCTTCCTCTTCTTGTGTCTTGGGTCACTATTCAGTAGATAACTTTACACCTACAGGAATAGGAACCTTAATCGGTTTACTATCTTGCATATTAAATGTTGTGTGTGGAGCATGATTGTTCAGAGGTCTTTGTTTCAGCCGGATGTATACCCCAGGAAGTTTGTACACCCCTCCACAGCGGGGGGGGGTGTGGGGGGGACTTGTCCCCCCCGTGGGGGTCCGGGGGCCAGCGGTCCCCAGGCGGGCGCTGCCCTGAAGCTAAAAGTATAGTAATTTCTAGTCAATCTGGGTTGTTCATTAGGTGGATGATCTGACGGTAGAACTTATGTTTATTTTAGGGTTTTTTCCCTAGAAGGAAACCCCTCTCTTTGTATGAGGGCATTGTACTTGAGGCTATGATATAGATGTGTATTCTGTGAGCGAGAAACATAGAGGTGAGACTATGAGAGAAAACAAAGGATATTACAGTGGATTTGCTGTAGGTTGTGTCTCTTCATTTTGCTGGATAATAGAAAGGAAGGACTGGCTGTTCGGGGTGGACGTAGCCCAAACTGGGTGAACCACATATATCTCTGTCTCTCTTGTTTTATGCGTTTTCTGTGTTTATATTTCTGCAATATTTTATGTGTTCCATTGCTCCGTAATATATAATTTTATAACATTAAACCTCTACAATATTGTCTTGACATACTTCCTCTGGTTTAACTAGAGCTTCCTCTTTGTCCAATCTCTTTTAACTTCCATGCCCGAAATATAGTTTACAACACCAAGATCTTTCATGTCGAATTTGGAGGACAAATGGGTCTTCAAATCCTAGATAATTTCTTTTTCATTTCCAACCAGCAACATATCATCCACATACAAGACCAGATAAATAACATGGTCACCAATTAATTTAAAATACTAATATTGGTCTTCTTTGCTTCTGGTGAAGCCAAGTCCCCGTATAAATGTATCAAATTTCTGATACCACATCCTTGGTGATCGTTTTAACCCATACAAAGACTTCTTTAACTTGCATACCAGTTCTTCCTTACCCTTCACCACAAAACCTTCAGGTTGCTTCATGTAGATCTCCTCTTCCAGATCCTCATGAAGAAATGTTGTCTTCACATCCAACTGTTCTACCTCAAAATCAAAAGCAGTAGCAACAGATAACAGTAATATAATAGAAGTTACCTTGGCAATAGGAGAAAAAATATCACCAAAATCAATTCCTGGCACCTAGAAATAACCTTTTGCTACCAATTGAGCTTTTTATTTCTCCACCTTTCCTTCTACATTTGTCTTCTTCTTGAACACCCATTTGGTACCAATGGGTTTCCTTCCAGCCGGAAACTCCACCAAATCCCAAGCCTCATTTTTGTGCAAAGATGCCATTTCATCAACCATGGCCTCTTTCCAGAGTTTTCCATCCTCTGAATCTACTACTTCCTTCACAGTTCTGGGTTCATTAGTAATAGATAAAGCAAAATTTGAATAGAAAGCAGATGGACTATACCTTTCTGGATGCCTTCTTTCTCGAACTGATCTTCTCACACCCGGAGTTTGTGGTTCTTCATCTTCTAATTCCTCCTCTGATGTAGAGTCTGATTCTTCCTCCTTTAGCTCAAACTCTATCTTCTCAGGTTCCTTTGGTTGAACTTCATGTTTAATAACATCTTTCACCTCTCTGAACACCACATCTCGGCTATACACAACCTTCCTTGTTATTAGGTTCCAAAGCTTATAACCCTTTAAACCATCCATATACCCAATAAAGATGCACTTTTCAGATTTACTATCCAACTTTGTTCTTTTCTCCTTTAGAACATGTACATATGCATCACATCCAAATACCCTCAGATGTGAAAGAGAGGGTTTCTTACCAATCCATACCTCTTGTGGAGTCTTATCCTCCAATGCTGATGAAGGTGACTTGTTGACCGAGTAACATGTAGTCTCCACCGCCTCTGCCCAGAATTCTTGTCCTAACCCAACACCACTGAACATGCTTCTTGCCCTTTCCATCAACGTCTTGTTCATTCTTTCTACAACTCCATTTTGCTGATGTGTATATGGAGTAGTCTTCTGTCACGCTATACCACACTTCTTACAAAATTCTTCAAATTCCTTACTGCAAAACTCTCCACCATTATCTGTCCTCAGCACATTTATCTTCTTCTCTGTTTGGATTTCCACCAGAGCCTTAAATTCTTTAAACCTGTCAAAGACTTTAGATTCCTTTTTAAGGAAATATATCCATGTATTCCTTGAGAAGTCATCTATAAATGATACATAGTACGCAGACTTACCCAGTGATGGAACCTTCATAGGTCCAAACACATCACTGTGCACAAGCTCTAATATCTGTTTCGCCCTCTTACCACCATAGGGGAAACTCACCCGATTCTGCTTCCCATATACACAATTTTCACAGAAATCAAAATCTAGAGAGCTATTACTCATACCTTCTACCATACCTTTACCATGAAGTATTCGAAGGCCCTTCTCTCCAATATGTCCAAGTCTTTGATGCCACAACATGGTCTTCTCTCCAGAGACCACTAGATTTTCTGCTCCACTTTCAAGAACCACAAAATTGTTGCACCCATCAACAACCATGCTACCTTGCAGCTTGTACAGAGTTCCAATCCAAACTCCCCGCATCAATAGCAGTGCTCCTCGAACCATCTTACAGGTATCCCTCTCAAACACTGTTTTTACACCTGCATCATCCAACTTGCTTACAGAAATCAAATTTCTAGCCAATGCAGGAATATGTAGAACACCTAGAAGTGTTCTAACCCTTCCACCTTGCAACTTCAACTTTACTTTTCCGCGACCAATGATTCTAGCCTTCCTATCATCCCCTAAGAAGACATCACCACCATTGTATTGCTCATACTCGTAGAACCACTCTCTATGGGGAGTGAAGTGAAAGGATGCACTTGAGTCAATCAACCATGCCTCATGATCTACATGTGTACTTGAAGAAGCCAAGTACACATCCCCACCTTCATCTGAGGTGGTTTTCACCTCTGCAGAAGGAGAATCATCAGATCCCATTCCTTTATTAGGAGTTTTAGATTTACAGTCCCTTTTGTAGTGACCTTCCTTTCTGCATTTCCATCACACCACCTTTATACGTTTTCCTGGATATTTAGATCTTCCACTCGATGACTTTTTTTTGTTTTTGTTCTGGGACCATCCTTGTACAGACAAGGCATCACCATTCTGGCTCTCCATATTTTTCCGTCTCATCTCCTCTGTCAACAAGGATGAGACTATTTCATCAAACTGCAAGGCAGTTGCATTGCTACCTATTGCAATAATTAGACTATCCCACGAATATGGTAGAGAACACACCAAACTGATGCACTTATCTTCATCTGAAATTTTAATATCAACATATGCTAACTAACTTACCATAGTATTAAATGCATTCAGATGCTCTATCACCAAGTCTCCATCTTTCATCCTCAGGTTATACAACTTTTTCTGCAGGAACAGTTTATTCACCAGAGACTTAGATTGGTACAAAGTCCCTAACTTTTCCCACATAGCCTTCATCGTAGCTTCCCCTGATACATTCAATAATATTGAATATGAGACACACAATCATATTATGCTCTTTGCCTTCCGATCCAACTTCTTCCATTCTTCATCGGACACTCCCGTTGGTTTAGTACCTAGATCTACCATGATCCACTGATCTTTATCCACCAACAAATCCTCCTTATTGAGTTTCCACAACTCAAAACTCTGACCATTACATTTATCGATCTCTATCTTTCAATTGCTTACCATCTTCTTTCACCACCAAAATCGATCTCGCAAATTGTTGAGGGAGATGTTCCCCTAGGGCTTTTGGGTTGAAAACCTAGCAGACTAAAAATTGTCTATACAGAGAAACACACATTCATACAGCCATTATGCTATTGTAAGCAAATTCTATGATAAGAGGGTGTACCTTAGGTCCTACGTTTGAGAAGGCCCTTTAGGGTGAAAACCCTTCTTGGAGTTCCCTTTTTGCTCCTTTGATCTGGAAAACCACAAATTCCAAAGAACACAGCAGTATATGGACAAAACCTTATAAAGAAACCATCTTCATGTTATAAAGAAAGGTAGTTAGTTATGAAATGTAAACAACCATTCACATATGTATTCTAACATGAATATCATGAACATAAAGAAGATTTATATCGGGAACCAAGACATGTGTTTCTTTTATTATAGAAAAATAAAGTACAGAAAAGGAATAATTTCACCTGAGTCACCTTTCGTAGGCTCCAAGCAAAGCTTCCTTCCGGATCCATCCAGCCTCAAGCCTTTAACAAACTCCTTCCATGACTTACTCCATGATGACATAAGTAGTGGATAAACATCAACACACAAGGAAACAAAGGTTTCCTATACAAATGGGGGAAGTGCAGAAGGCACAAGGATCTTCAGACCTGGTCAGGGGAAAAATCTCAGCATAATAACCTTTCTCTCTCCTCTCTCCTCCTTTAGGCCTTCCCATTGAGGTCTTTTTATACCTCTCCCAAAGTAGTTTTTTAGTTGGGAGGTGGTTGGGAACAGTTGGGCCATGGGCACTAACAGGTGATCAGTAGGTAAAACCCGTGATCTCCGCCCGAAATCAAGGAGTTTTATATTTTTTTAAGTGTTTTAATACATAGACGCGGATTGGGTATACACAAACCCGCGTATACACGCGTTTAACTAAGGGAAATGTCGTGTATAAGGGATAAAACACTGTTTTTTAAATTTTAGGACCAAGTCTGGAATGAGGGGTTACCCTAGGCCAATAGTGCAGCATTACAAACCATAAGAGTGGGATTTGGAGCTATAAGAGATGCCCCCTAATATATGAGGTCATAAGGGGTACATGATGGCCGAAATGTATTATGCAAGTACATGGAAAGGAAATCTGTCAAAAACAGAGGAGGACTTCACCAGAATTCAAACTGCCAAGCCACAAAAGGAGATCAGAAAGAAACACTATCTAAGGTGGGCATACCCACGCTCAGAAAAAGTAAAGCATGTCCGCATATCAAGTACAAGAAGATCCACTAAGTATACAAGTATAAATGACTGGAAAAGACATAATGGATCATCTAATCATGATGCTGAAAGATGTAACGGATCATTGATATCAAAGACTGATCCCAAAAGGTACCAACTGAACATGATGGAATAGGATGGTACTACACTGCAAACTCAGGTGCCAGCATATAGACTGTCACCATGACTGACTGCAACATATAAGGTGGAGTGGTATCAGTTAGCAGCAACAAGAGCAACTGTCAAGTGAACCAATGAATGCTGACACAACCTGAGGTCTTCACCGACCGCCTTTGGTACATTTCTACACCATGGGAATAAATGATCTGAAGTCGACCATGTGAGAAATTGTTTGATTACCGGTCATTGATGTATACCGTTAAAAAATGTGAGACTACTCACCGATACTGATAATGAGTGTCAAAGTACCCAGTACAATCTAACAAGTGTGAATAGATGAGCTGGAGTCGAACACTTGTAAGAATCTATCGATCAGGAGGCAATGATGGTTTCCCACTATCGATAGCGAAGGATCTGCCACTAATGACTGCAAACCCCAAGGTACTGCCAAATGGACTCCAGATCTTTGCCCCAGAGCAATGAGTCGGAGTCGATAGGGAAAGATCTGCTAGAAGGAAGGCATTAAGGCATCCTTCATCAATCTAGCGCGAGTGTAACCCGTAGGCCAATAATGTGGAAGGAATCAGACAAAAGAGATGTAGTAACCCAACCAAAGTACATTTCCGGTGTACACAAGATGTGGCTAGCGCACGATAGAAACCCTCTGAACCAACCAAAAATGAAAGCTGACACAGAGGCGAGGTATCCACCAATAGGGTCAAATGGAAACCAAGGTACTGCACGAATCCCAATGTGTGATAATGTAAGCTGATGTCGAACACAAGGGAAACCACTCAGTCAAAGACCTATGATACTGATCGACGCTGAGCACAAGGTGACCTATCAATAATGAAAATAGGGCCAGGGTGCAGCTCTAGGCCTGTCCTCAGAGCAAGATGTCGTCGTCGATAAGGACAAGACTCGCCAGCAAGAAGTCAATGGGGACCTTCTCAAACCGACACGAGTAAAGGACCAATATAGCTGATGTGATGATAGACATGACATCGACAACCAGGGATGGCTAACTGAAAAATGAGTCAAGAGACACCGCAGAGAGGCCGACTCAGGCTAACTTCCCTTGAACAAAAGCATGACTCAATGTGACTATGTGGCAGCATATGATGACTCTGTATAAGTTCGTCATGCAGGAGGCACGAATGAACCCTCCATATGATTGGAAGAGATAACCAATCGGGGGAGAACTGACTCAATAACAAGGTTAAGGCTTACCTAAGTCAAACTAAATCCCGCCCAAATGGAGGAGACTTTGTTTTGAGTGCTTTGTTCAAGGGCGACATGACTGACTCTAGCTGCCAACAATAAATGGAAATACTGTCCCGTTCCCACTCTTTTTGGAATATTTAATTTTTTTTGTCTTTTTCTGTTAAGCTTGAAAAATAATAAAAGAATGCTATGGTATAGTGGAAAGAACGAGTGTCGGTGAAACAGATGATCTAGTTCCTGGGAATGGAACGTTCCTATGCTCAATGCAGGGAGGTGAAAACTGGTCAGTGACACTCAAAGGTGTGTTCCTTCCACGGGTCAAGGTGTGTCAAGCTGCAGAAGTCAAAGGTATGCAAGGTTGATTTTGCAGTCGTCATGGTCAAAAGTTGGCTTAAACACGAGTCCAAGTGAAGCTGGCTCTAGGCCAAAAGGTGCAAGTAGTCAACATGAAATGCAGCAGTACAACTCAACACAAAGGAGCCTCTAGGGTATAAGGCCAGAACAAAGTGAATAAGCTAAGAGGAGTGAGTCTTCAATGCATAAGTCATGGCGGGACTACAGAGGACTCCCGAGCCTACTCAAATCGAAGCAGCATGGGCAACAAATGTCAGTGAGGTGCTAACTACGATGCCCATGTAAAGGATGGCTCTACCATCGTGTCATGATTTAAAGAATTGACGAGTGAAGATGGCTTACGAACCATAACATGATGGGATTGACCCTATGGCAGATGTATTGGAAAATGGAGGCTAGTATGCATAATGCAATGGAAAAATGGTGTCCCTAACCTATATGCCAGTGAGAAAACGATACCTGCCATGACGGGTCAGCAGTCATGGAACCGTCTCGAAACTGTCGAAAAAACGTCCAAAATGTCCTAAAAAACAAACCATTCTCGACATTCCAAGCTCCCAAGTTACAAGTCACATGAGGTCAAACAAAATAAAATTTTGAAAAAATTTTGCATTTTCAAAACTTATAAAAAGGATTTTGGACTCACCATTTTCACCATTTGAGTTTGAGAGAAAAAGATTTGGAGCAAACAGAGCAAACTTCCCATAGCCAGATTCAACCGTTCAAATTCTTCAAAAACCTCCAGGTAACTCTTATACCTAGCTTGCAATTGATTGTGACTGGTTTTGAGATTTTTAATTAATGTTTCACCGTTGAATTTTTTGCCCAAAATTTCACCGCGGAATATACGCAGGTTGGTAATATGAAACCCTCATACACGCGGGCCCTATACGCGGCTGTGTGCACAGGGACCCACGTATACGCCACGAACAATTTTTAAACAAAAACTAACGGTTGCAAATCATTTTTTTCTCAGAATGCCTGTCACCTGGCGAGAGAGAGAGCATGGGGATGTGGTTTGCTTAAATTCTTCAAACTGCCGAACATGAAGGCAAACACACGTCTGCTTGAGATGTTCATTGATTATTGGGACGTTGACGAGGAAGCCTTTATGATTGACCAGATGCCGCTCATGGTAGAAGTGGAGGATATCTATTTTATCACGGGCCTTTCCCGAAGGGGAGAGGTAGTACATTCCAGGGGCAGGACACGAAGCAATCTCATGATAGAGGACTACGTACAGATATATTGCCCGAGACATCCCAAGAAGTTTGGGAGCCAAATTTCCATCACACATGTGGTGAGTTTATCACTGAGGATAATCTGGTTCACCATAGCTCGAGTGAACGGATCATCCTCTCTGCATCAGGCATCACGGCTAACCATGAGCATGGTAGTTGACTGTCTCACTACTGTGTTTGACTGGTGTACTCCTCTTCTGGCCAACATGAAGAGCCAGCTCACTTCTATCAAGAGGGGACAGACCAAAAACTTTGGATATGGGACTATCATGTGCACTTTCTTTTTCGAGAAGGTTCCCGCACTCTACCCCAAGGTAGCAGTTTCCATCAGCACCCCACGAGATCCACGCATGGGCCGGTGGGCTGATCTGATGAATGTATGGGGGGTGGGTAGGTCCCAAGGACTGCATTTGATGATGATTTCTTCACCTGGTGGGATCAGCAGATCATACCCCTATGCTGGGCTGGATTTCCGAGGAGATCCTGATCTAGCATTACCGCCAAACGCGGCATGGGGCGAGATTGGTAAGAATTTTTGATTTTATGATTTTTTTTGGATTTTTCAAATATAATGATGCATTTTGAAAAATATTTTTGATGAGATTCAAATGACTGATATGATGATCATGTTCCAGACATTGGGCCAGTACGACCAGATGGGTTCCCGCGGCATGGACGACGCGGCCGAGGAGCTGAAGAGGTGGCTGCTGATACAGAACGGACTCTACACAATGTCCAACGACACTTGGCGAGACTAAGCTACCGAGTACCGATAGCTGCCATAGAGGACCTTCCTGAGGATATGCAGCGTCATGTGGTTGGCATGCCACGTGACTGGGTTTGCACTTTTCGGCGTGTGGCCAATGCGATAGTAACCTACTTAGCCGCTCATCCAAAGCCAGGGCATTAGATATGCCAGACATGATTATGGGCATTTGAGTCCCAATTTTGTATGTTTTTTGGAAAAAAATATGTACACTTGAGACGCTTTATGATATATATATATATATATATATATATATATATATATATACAGTTCGACTTTTTGATGCTTGATTTTATTATGATGAATGATTGATGTGCCAGTCTAATGCTTGATTAGCGATAGAATCAGCTAACCAATTATGAGATCTTGGAATGTGCAGAATTTTAATATAATTAAATGATCTTTGCAACAACCTCACCCTTAAATACTGGCGATATAAACATGGATCCCTTATCCGATAAATGTTGTTTAATTGTGACACTATCAATTGAGAATCAAGATACACTACCAATGAGTCGATCCCATGAGAGATTGCCTCGGATAATAAATTAAAAACGGCAGTATACTCAGCCATATTGTTTGAAGCAGGACCAATGCATATGCCTCTTGATACCATAAATTGACCAGTTGGATAGTAGAGTACCCAAGCTATGGAAGCGAGATTCCGAGTGTGCCGACTAGCACCATCGGCGAACCCAAAATAGACCAAGTCATCCATCAACACCTGCCACAGCAGACCAAAAAGCGTTGATATCAAAAAACTCTCGATGATATATGTACAAATATACAAAATGTACAAAGAAGCCATTGCTTGGCCAAAACTAAGCAAAGTACTTCCTGGGGTAGAGCCCGTCAGGGGGCTCCGCCAACTTGCTCCTAGGGATGTTTATAGGTACTATGATCGAACCAGTCAATATACTTTCTTCGGCGAATGACTGTGTTGGAGCCAAAGGGACCGTACAAACATCGCTAGTCGGACTGGAGGACCTAGATTCGACTTCATGTGAAGGGGAATGAAAACATGACCAACGATGTAGTTCTTCCAAAGGTTGATCTACAGCCGTCATTGCTTCGAATATCGCTTCGTCAGATGGAAAAACAATATCCGAGCAATCTAGCACGGAAGTGGAATCAAGGGTGCCACATCACCATCTATCTCTTTCCCAGAGGAAGTAGTAGAATTTTTATCTACAGAGTTATTGATAGATTCACATCTAGGTTCTACTACGGACATAAGAGATTCTATTCTACCCACCTTGCTATCATCTGATGTGGTCACAGATGAAGATAAGGTTCCAGGATCCGAAGAATAAGGATTTTGAACAAACTCTCTCCGTAAAGCATCTCTGGAGGATGAAATTGTATCTATTCTAGCCATAGGAGGGGGAAGATCAAACGTACCCATCAATGAAGAGTACATCCCGACTCCTAGATTCTCAGTAGGTGGACGGAGGTTATCCACTAAGGGAACAATAGAGTCCGAAGTTGCTCAAGGATCGACTGGAGAGTAATCCAATTGATCAACCTTAACGATTTTCCCTTCATGAGGAAAGAAAACGACAGGAAACAGAGTTGAAACAACAGCTTCCATTTCGTATACCCAGTTCCTTCCTAAGAGGAGATTGTAGTTTGGGTTAGCATCAATGACCTCTACTTCAATATTAACGACCTTCCCTCCAACACATATAGGAAAGGCCGGGATAATCCCGTATGGCCTATGAGAATGACCATCAAACGCTGTCAAGAGGGTAGGTGAAGGAACAACTGATGGTGATCCAATGGCCTTCCAGCATGACATAGACATGACACGTGGAAGCTCCCTCATCTATAACCGTCCGAAAAATATTCGTTTTCTGGTAGGTAGACTTTATCTGGAAAGCCATGTGATGAGGAAGTCTCTTTTTGACATTATTCATATAAAAAGTGAGAGTTAAGGAATTACTTGGATCCACTGCCCCCATTGCCGATAGCAAGGCACTTCTTTGAGCAGGACATGACTGGAGAACCTCTAAAGTGGACATAGCACATGGAATCTAATCTAGATCCGCAACAATGGATTAATTCTGGGCTGCCCTAATATTAGGGTTGATAGTCACGCGTTTAGCGGAACCTTTCGGTACCTGTGGTATAGTCTCGACAGAAGGTCGCTCAATATGAAGTGGGCTGTTAGTTTCGGGAACTGATTTACCCTTGGAAGTTTCACTTTCACCATAATCGCGTGACCGTGTGGCCACATTAGCGTGAGAACCCATCATGAAAACATTTGATGACTTGTCCCCTTCCTGGTTGCCCCCTGCGGAGGTACCAGGATTTGAACTCGTGCCAGCAAGAAGTTGCTGCCCTTGGGGAAAAGGGTTGGTTAACACAGCTTGAGAACTAGAAGTCCCTTGCTACCCTAACAAGCACTGATCATCTTCAATCTTGGGGCAAAGGTGAGTTAAATGGTCTCCACTGCACAACTTGCATGGAAACTTGACTTTCTTTCTAGACTCATTTCTACCACCACCAGCATTATTGCCGGATTTATTTGCATTGGCCTTCCCATCCTGGTTCTTTTTCTTACCTCGTCCTTTCTTTTTCCCATTGGAATTTTGATTTCCTTTGGGATTATCAAATTGGACAACATTAATTGAAGAGTTTTGGGAAGCTGGAGGGTTAGACGATGTGACTTAGCTGTTAGAAGCAGTTTGTAAAGACAACTGCTGAAATTGGTTCAACAAGTTCACCACATTTGTGTCTACCGACCCAACGATACCATCCGCGTGGGGACCTGGCTTCGACTTAACTAGTCAACCTTAGACCCAGGAGCATCTGGCAAGTACTTTTGTAGGATCCCAGACTGAGAGTAGATCAATTCTAGTTGTTGGGCCCTAAAAATGGCTTGCTCCTCAGAATAGACTCCAGACATGGAGACATCCTTGGAGATCTGAGGTTGTAAATATTTCAAAAACCACTCAAGATGGTACTCCAGTGGGATTTTAGCTTTAATGAGCCTCTTTCTCTGTCTCCATTCCTGAATATGATCATAAATGTGAGTTTCCTTATCCTGACGAAAAGTGGCGAGAAGTTCAGTTTCAGCATCATAACGGATAGGCAACTGGAAATGATTTAAGAAAATATTGGCTAAGTCAGCAAAAGATGTAAAGCTGTCCCCTGGCAACTCTATATACCATTTGGCCGCATTACCAGTCAAGGTGCATTGAAAAAGTCTCAACCTAATCGAGTCATGGATAAGGGAGTTAGATGAGCAACACAAATGGAATGTGGTTACATGGTCGCCTGGGTCTTCACCGCTCTTTCCTTCGAATTTTGGAATGTCCGAAGGGAGTTTGGTAGGGACCGGAGGCTAGGCCGGATTGTATTTGATTGGATCATTTTTTAACTTAGTGAGGTCTGGAAAGTTCAAAGTTGCCAGAAATGGAAGCCTAGGAGGACCTTGGGGATTCCACCCAGACTGGGTAGAGCTCCCAAACTTCTGAAAAGATTGGGCTAGATTTTGGAAGGCACTAGGTTACCCGAAGTAACCAGTAGAACTGGCTGAACCAAAAGGCAAGCCTTGTGATTCAGCAAAATTCGGAGTTTGACCAACTCCGGCCGCAAAGCCTGCATAACCAGAAAAGTTTCCTCCTAAAGGATTATAAGGACTTGATAACCCCTGATACGGATTCCAAGCCGAAGCTAAGGGAGGAATACTTTGAAACAAACTAACTGTGGAGTACGGCCTATTCCCTTGTTGGCCGAAGGACGGGTTGCCAGTTCCCGTGCCACTAACCCCAGGGTTAGTCCAACCTTGGAAAGGATTGCTACTTTGTCCTATAGAAGAAAAAGGCATGGATCCTATTGTCGGGTTGGAATGTGGTATATGACCACTTCCGAAAGGAAAACACTGGAATGAAGCCGATCCGCCCAACATGGATGTAGCGGCACTAAACAGAACTGATGGAATACCCTGTGAGTGGGTGCCAAATGGGAAGAATCCAGAACCAAAAGCATTGGTTTGGGAATTTCCACTCATGGACGGAATGGAGGTAGACCCAACTAAAGATGTGCTAGAAAAAGATCCAAACAAAGAAGCACAGGAGATGGAAATCGTTCCTCCCTCCTGTACCGATGTTGGAGTGTGCATAGTTGTAGCACTTGTAGTAGAAGCCATGCTTCTAGTAGTGGTCATCGATGGTAAGCGCGTAGCATAACCTGGACTTGACGGTCTATGCGTCGAAGTCCCAACATATTGTAATACGTCCGGATGAGTAGATGGTAGGGGAGAATTCAGAGCCGCTAACGACTCTGAGAGTTCTTCTACCTCTATGTTATTCTCCACTTGAAAGAGAACTTGAGAAAGAACTGGAGTGTTCCTCTCTTGTTCTGCGGAAGTGCCAGGCCTTGCTTGAACACTAATGCCCCCGGGTGGAGGATCAATCCCCGATGCGTCAACTGCCGTGGGACGAAACCCACCAGCAGTATTACCTCTTTGCCTTCTAGGAGAAGGCTCTAAACTTGGTGGTGAAAGACCACGAAGTCTTCGAGACCATCTAGGAGATCGGTCAGCTTTGAATTTTTTGTTATGATCTAACTAAAGACTCAAAAAATTGAAAGCTAGGCCAACTAAGAGCACAGAGCACACACTATAAAGTCCCTAAAGAACATCCAGTCAAATAACTTCCAAGTATTTCTGCTCCGGGTGATTAGGACTGGACACCAAAATACAAGAAATCGAATTAAGGGGCCTTCCGAAGATAGTCTGGGATGATGAGGCCCAGTCCTATCAGCGAAGGTATCAGAGGAAGTTACGTTGACCTCCTAAAAATAGCCTGCACCGGTGCAAGCCCCCAAGCTTCGCAAGGGTGCCCTCCAGTAGTACTGTCGAGAGTGATGCAACGTCGACCTTAGGTGCCACAGGATTCCCCTCCGCAGCCACCTGTGTAGATCCCTAGGAGTAGCAACTATGGACACCAACTCATCGCAGAAGCCAGGCGGAACAATCGTGAGGTAAGTTCAGACAAGTAGGAGAGGGGGTATCTCTCTTCCATGTCTTCACAGACCCTCGTGCTTAACTCCCAGATCTGAAGCTTTCCTGGTCTTCCTAACGCTATTGGATTTTCACTCACTATTCAGACTCCTACGTTTGACATTTAAATGGCCTTGGAGAGTTAACTCTCCACTTGCCTAATCCAAGGCCCTAAAATCCTCAAAATTGTTGGTGTATCTAACTTAAAAAAAAGTTTTAGTGAATTTTAATTAGCGCTTGATTTTAAAATAGGTTGTTCTTTAAGTCACAGGATAACGGAAGTGAAACTAGTGGTGTTTTTTGACGCAAAAGAAATTAATAAAAACCTAACTACATGCACATGCACTTGTTTTCGTTTTTCGATGAAAAGAAATTTCTATAGGGTTCAAAGAAACTTCTAATAAAACAAATTTTTCTTTTCTTTTCGTTAATTCACGCTTCACACTCACAAAAGTTAACAAAGCTATGTATGACTAAAAAGATATGCAAATGTATCCTAATGCAACAACTATATGCTGATGCAAGATTCAAAACTACTCTTAAAAACAAGAAATGAAAGTTGCTTGCTTATAAATTTCTATTTTGCCACTTAAAATGTCTAGATGGAATATGAGATGTTACCATTCATTTCGTCTAAACACTAAAAACAAGATTCAAGACAAACATAAAGCACTTTCATTCAATAAAAGGAAACCAAATGAAAACAAAGTTCAAGAAAGCAAAACTAAGTTTTTTTAAAAAGTTTTCTTCAAAAACAACAACAAAAAAGTATTTTCAAAAATGCTCTCAACAAGATTGAAACTTTGTGACTAAAGAATAGGCAACAAACACTTTTGCAAGTTGACACCACACAATGGATGAAAACTCAACAAAAAGAAATGTGTTTAAGGATGCTCTTAACAATCAAAAGCAGCAATGAAAGCTTTGGAAACAAAGACCAAAAAGATCAAAAAGACAAATTTCAAGAAAGTGTCAATCAACAACTTTTCATGAAACAAAGAAGTGGATGGTCACAAAAATCAGTTTTGTCAAGCAAACAAAAAGTCACCAAAAGCAAGATTTAACACAAAGATTGAGATCAATCTTTCTACCCTGATGAATCAGAGCAGCCAAGATTCCAAACAAGAAATCTTGCGTGCTTAAACAAGAAAGGATGATGCTTGCAACAACAAAAACAAGACCAATACCCCTTACAGTCAGAGAGAATTTGGAACAAGATGCTTGCTATAAAACAAACAACTGATACTGGAAATTGATTGTTTCAGACTGAATCAAACCACTAGACAAACCTTCAGAGATAAAAAGATTTGAAAATCTTGAAAATTGCAAGATATACGCGACTGTACTGGTGTACAGATTGCGTGTATACGCGAATGTAACTTAGGAAACCTATGTATATGCGGGTTCACTTAAAGAAACATGCATATATATGCCTCTGTAACTAAGAAAAACAACGTATATAAAAGGTTTCAATAAAAACAAAAAACAAACTGAAGAAACTGGCAAAACTTAAAGTTCAAAAACAGACCAGAAAACAACAGCAAGAAAACAGGCAACTGAGCCCTGATTGGCTTGAAAACACCCAAACTAGGAACAACAAGAGTGTTGTCCCCAGCGGAGTCGCCAATTCTGTTGAGGGAGATGTTCCCCTAAGGCTTTTGGGTTGAAAACCTAGCAGACTGAAAATTGTCTATGCAGAGAAACACACATTCATACAGCCATTATGCTATTGTAAGCAAATTCTATGATAAGAGGGTGTACCTTAGGTCCTACATTTGAGAAGGCTCTTTAGGGTGCAAACCCTTCTTGGAGTTCCCTTTTTGCTCCTTTGATTTGCAAAACCACAAATTCCAAAGAACACAACAGTATATGGACAAAACCTTATAAAGAAACCATCTTCATATTATAAAGAAAGGTAGTTAGTTATGAAATATAAACAACCATTCACATATGTATTCTAACATGAATATCATGAACATAAAGAAGATTTATATCAAGAACCAAGACATGTGTTTCTTTTATTATAGAAAAATAAAGTACAGAAAAGGAATAATTTCACCTGAGTCACTTTTCGCAGGCTCCAAGCAGAGCTTCCTTCCAGATCCATCCAGCCTCAAGCCTTTAACAAACTCCTTCCATGACTTACTCCATGATGTCATAAGTAGTGGATGAACATCAACACACAAGGAAACAAAGGTTTCCTGTACAAATGGGGGAAGTGCAGTAGGCACAAGGATCTTCAGACCAGGTCAGGGGAAAAATCTCAACATAATAACCTTTCTCTCTCCTCTCTCCTCCTTTAGGCCTTCCCATTGAGGTCTTTTTATACCTCTCCCAAAGTAGTTTTTTAGTTGGGAGGTGGTTGGGAATAGTTGGGCCACGGGCACTAACAGGTGATCAGTAGGTAAAACCCGCGATCTCTGCCCAAAATTAAGGAGTTTTATATTTTTTAAAGTGTTTTAATACATATACGCGGGTTGGGTATACACAGACCCGCGTATACACACATTTAACTCAAGGCAATGCCGCGTATAAGGGATAAAACACTGTTTTTTAAATTTTAGGACCAGGTCTAGAAGGAGGGGTTGCCCTAGGCCAATAGTGCAGCATCACAAACCATAAGAGTGGGATTTGGAGCTATAACACAAATCTCCCATTGAACAGGGTCTATCACAAGCCTGAGCGAAACCCCTCAGAAAAAAAGGCGTCCCCTTGAATCCAAAATAGCTCTGATACCAAATGTAGGTTTTAACCCCATACAGAAATTACCTACATACGAATTCTAAAACATAGAAAATAAACAATGCGAGAGCATAACACATAAAACACATATACACAGAGATTTTCCCCTGGATCTCAAAACCAGGACTACTAGCTTGATTTTTCATTCTGTTCCTTTCAATGTTACATTACATATTTATACATGTCAAAGCATCTAATACCATGGATCGAACCATCGCATCCAAAAACATGGACCGAAAACCATCACGTCCAAAACCATGTGGAAAAGACATGCACAAAACTATAGGTAGGTCCACCCAACCTAACACAGGGTCCAAAACCAAAATTTTCTGGGGCGCTGCCCCAGACGCCATAGAGTGGGGTTACCTGTACCCCTCAAACCCCATATGACTCCCCTAGCTATGCAATCAGAACAATGAAGGGGGGGCTCCGGCCCCCCTCTAACCCCCTGGTTAACTACGTGGGCTAGCCATGGAAAGAATATAACACAACCCAACAGCTTAACCCAAAATGGACTAGTTTCTGGCTCTACACTTCCCTGCTCTAAGCATTGATCCTCCTTGTCTGTCTGTGGAGAAGGTGACTTTTGGCTCCTATCAGAGTCATGATCATCCTCTTCCTCCTCCCATTCTTCCTACGTTTTTACTACATGCTCTGCTTTAGCTTTCTCCTTGGCCTCCTTCCTCCATCTTTTGGCCAACTACTCCATCTTTAACCTGGCCTCTTCCTTATTTTTCTTTGCAGTAGACTTAATAGACCCAGTTGATAAGTCTGAGGCCATGCGCCACTCTACCAGACAACTCTCTAGAACTGTGGCGATTGCATCATCAGTCGCCAAGTATGGATGATCATACCATTTTTGTGTGGGGTCTTTCCGCGCTCTGGTGGAAACATAGTGGAAGTTCGCCTTGAACTCCACATATTTAGACAACTCCTCAAAGATAGTCAGTGAGAGTCATGTCTTTTGGTGCTTGATTCCATGAGAAGCCAGAATATCTTGTTTTCCTTGACCCTTTGGGGGTCCTTCATGGCCTAGAGCGAAGAGAACTTCACTTCTTCTGGTAGCTCTGATGCAACTAGAGGAAACTGTCTGTCCTCCAATAAGTCCCACGTAACTAGTACAATTGATAGCAGAAACCATGCATAGTGGAAGGTCTTGCTTTGGTCTTACGCTTCTTTGCAGTTTTCAGGGAACTCGTTGCAGAGGTAGCCCACCCAGTTAAATTGCACACCCTCCACGCACTGGTCCGCTAAAGATACCATCAGTGCTAGCTCTTCATCGACGCGACACTTCCTTGTGAATTTACCCACCAAGATCTAGGTGGCTACTTTAACCGTAGGGTTGGTTATGTTGGAGATGGGGTAGCCATGCGGCTTCTTAGCAAGCTTGAACTTTTCCTTCATTCATTCAGTGAGGTCATGCTCACCCGTCTTTCCACCAAATTCCATGGCCTGATTCAAGTCTGAATGCAGGAGAAAAGTGATCTTGTGGATCAGCATGTCAGTGATCGGTATCGGATCTACTAACCACAGGTACCCATCATGCACCAAGCATAACAACTACTTGATCACTATCAAATTTATGGGTGTGTTGTTGTAATGCAGCACCCATAGCAGGTTCAGGAGTCCTACCTTGTCTACCCCTTTTATCCACTATCTCAACTCTAGCGCGGTCACACCAGAGTCTTTATAGAGGATGTGGTGCTTGAATGTATCAGTCACCAAGTGGGGAAAGTGCTCTATATCTGCCAAATCTCAATCCTCCAACTTCAAATGGGGAACGTGCGCCAGGTGTGGACCTTAAAATGTGATTTTGTCTAGCAGCAATGGTGTGAAAACTGTGATTTTGTTCTCATCAATGTCCTTTGTTTCCTTCGCCTTGCCTTGGCACAGAGGGACATATGCTGGAAACTTGGAGATATGGTCTGCCCCCTCAATGTCAATGATTCTTCCCCCATGTCAACTTCTTCCATGCCCACATTGACGTCTTTTATGTCCTCGTCAGGTTCCAAGTCTACTACCTTGCCCTTCTCCTGTGCAATAGGTTTTTCTTTCTTTCAGTGTTTCCTTGGTGACTCACGCACTAACTATGTTTCTTTCTACTTATCCTTCTTTGTCTTGGGACCCCCTTTGGGTGGCATTGCCCTCAGCCTGGGTGACCTCAGCGATTTGGGTACTTCTCGAGGTACCTCTACACTAACTACCTCAGGGGCAACTACCTTAGCTGCCATAGCTTCTCCAATACTTGCGGTCTCCCTGGGTGTTAACATGATGCTAGTTAAGAGCTCCTGAGTTTCCTTCGACAACTTCTCAAACACTAAAATCACTACCAAATCCTCGAAATATTCAAGTTTCATGCGCGCTTGATAGCTCAACACCTCAATTCTCAAAATGCCAAGTGTTTTTTATTGGTCGGCCATTTGTAATTTATAGGAAATTTTGAATTTGAATCCGACCATTCCCCCCAAAATTTTCTCATAAATGCTAGAGTGGCGACATATTTTCAAAGATCTCCCTCTTAAATTCTGACTTATTTACACCCCCACTCCATTTAGCCGTTTTCCCACTGTCAAGTCATGAATAGTGACCACAATGGTCACTTTCTAGCTACCCTGCACGGTCTCTCCTTTAATAGCGCAACTCCCTTCATGCTTCTGTTGATACTTTGACAATCCTCCATTCTGCGCAATACCCCAATCACGTAGCTCTACAACTTAGGTAGTGTATTTTATAGTCCCGCACCTCCTTTCAGCTACTTGGATTGCTAAGATTGTGCTTCCTCCATATAGTCAGCTGGCCGGATCCCTAGTGTATGGCTTCAATCAGCTACCATTCAACTTCCTTGGGAATGGCTCTCCATTTAACTTCACCAACTAAACTGCTCCACCATTGGTAACCTCCTCGATGACATAGGGCCCTAGCTAATGCATCCGAAACTTTCCTAGAAATTTATCAAACTTGCTATCATATAATAATACTAAAGCATTTACCTTGAAGGTGCGCAGTTTGATGTGCCGATCATGGCATGCCTTTTTGCACTCCTTTTCAAGTTTCTTATGAGATCTAGTTAGAAACCTATCCTCTTCCAGTTTTGTCAGCTACGCGAGCCTTTCTTCCATGGCTCCATGATCTGCCATTCCTGTGAATGCCACTATGCACAGATTAGGTACAATGTATTCCACTGGCATCACAGCTTCAACGCCATAAACTAGCCTAAAAGGCGTTTGTCCAGTCAGCTTCTTACAAGTTGTTCTATAAACCCATAGCACCGCTGGTACCCACACATCCTAGGCATTTATTTACGTATTGCAAACCTTCCTCAACACGCTCTCCAGTATCTTATTAAATGCTTCTACCATTCATTGGCCTGCGAGTGATATGGAATACTCTTATGATGGTACACCTGAAATTCCTCCATCAATGTGTTGATCGTTTCATTAAGAAAATGCGTACCGCGATTGCTCATTAAAATTTTCGGACAACCAAACCTTGTCAATACATACTCAAAGATGAATTTTGTTGTTGTTGTGCTTGTAGATTCCTTCATTGGCTACGCCTCTGCCCATCTGGTTAAATACTCAATCGCTGTGATGATGTACCGCACACCCGTCTTCTTTCTTGGAGGCTGAATTGGTCCCACAAAGTCAATCGCCCACTTCTCAAAGCTCTATAATGATAGTTATGGATTTAGAGGTAGCTCATCCTTTCGTAATGGTTTTCCAGTCCTTTGGCATGCATCACATGCCCTACAATACATTTTTTAGTCCTTATGCAGTGTCGGCCACCATAACCCAGCGTGTAGAATCTTCTGCATTGTTTCTTTTCCCGCATAATGTCATCCCGTGACTCCTCCATGAGCCTCATCGAGGATTATTTTTTGTTGAAATTCTGGCATATAACGTCATAGTATTTCATCTGATCCCATTTTATACAAGTGCACTACAATGATAGAAAAGTATGTTGCGCGCACCACCAATTCCTTTGTTGGCTAGTATATTCTTCTCGAACTATTCCCATCGTTAGGAAGTCTATAATATCTTCAAAGTGACTATCCACGACATGCACCACAAAGCACTATGCGTCAGGTAGTCCTTCCTCCAAATTAGTAGGCTCCTCTCCTATTTCAATACGCAACAGATGATCCGGTCGACATTCAATCATATTGGTTTCAAAATAAATTCAAAATCATATTCTTGAAATAGCAATAACCATCTGCATATTCCCCCCCAACATAGTTTTGTTCACCAAGTACTTCAATGTAGAATGGTCTGTATACATCTTAAAATGTCCACTTAGCAAGTAGTGCCTGAACTTATGGAGCGTGTATACCACAGCTAGACCCTCGCGCTCTGTCGTTGAATAATTATTCTCAGCTTTAGATAGTTTCCTACTTGCGAATGCTATAGGATGATCTAATTCTCCCTCACTAGCCTATGTCAGTACTGCTCCCAGTGTAATATAGGACGCGTCCACATGCACATGAAATTCCTTTTTCCAATACGGGAAGATGAGGATCAGTGCAGTGACCATTTTTTCTCTTAGTACATCCAAGCTCCTCCAACATTCTTTATTCTAGGGGAATGTAGCATCCTTTTTTAACAGTTTCTCCATCGGTGGAGTGATCTGGGCATAGCTTTTGATGAACTTTCTATAGTACCCTTTATGCCCCAACGTTGCACGCAGCTGTTTCACACTCGTTGGTGCCTCTAAGTTGATTATAACTGTGATCCTCAAAAGGCCTACCATCAACCCTTGTCTGCATACCACGTGACCCAACAAGATCCAAAAAGCAACACAGAACAAACGTTTCTCCAGATTGACTGTGATCTGGTATCTCCATCATGTATCTAGCATCAAGTGCATACTTTCTATGTGGCGCTTTACTAGTCCAAACACTGTCCAATTGTCAAAATATACCTCCAGAAATTTGTGAATAAATCTTTGAACATTGCGCTGACTACACGAGAGAAGATCGCTGACACATTCTTCAGCCCAAAAGGCATCACAGTATACTTGAAGCATCCCCATTCATTCACGAAAGTCGTCTTACTTCTATCCTCTGGTGCAATCTTGATCTAATGGTACCCTGAGAACCCATCAGTAAGCGAATACACTTCTTGGCCGCCAACATTATCCAGCACCTCATTAGTGAATGAAGCTGGGAAAGGATCATGCACACAAGTGTCATTCAACTTCCTAAGATCTACGCATATCCATATCTCATCCTTTTATTTCTTATCCTGAACTACCATTAGGATTACCCAATCAGACTCTTCTACTAGTTCAACGATGTTTGCCGCAGGAATTTTATCCAATTCCAAGCAGACCCTTTCTTTATACTTCAGATTGAGTTGGTAAGGTCTTTGCTTAACTAGCTTCGCGTCCGGTTTTAGAGTGATATTCATGACACCCAAGTCCCCTATTACACCTTTCAGATCTAAAAACTTCGTAGGGAACAGATCTTGATATTCACAGAGCAATTCAGTGACCTTATCTATTGTCACATCATCCCAGTAGTACCCAATATTTGCAAACTTCGACTCTACCTCCATGCCAATGTTCACCTGTCTAGTTTTGAGCCGCTTGGTGATGTCTAGAATCTCTAATTGCAGTCCATCAACCTTGCGATGACCTTCAATCTTTGGAATATCAATCTTCCTCAGGTCTTCATCTTCTTCTTCCATTGTCACGTTGTTGCACTCTAGTGCATGGCTCAGCTAGGTAGTCCAATCAGGTTGAATCAAATCTAGAGGATCCTGCAGTATCCTGAATATCGATGCCTTGAACTACTACAATGCTTCGTCAATACATTCAAATCCATCCTCAAAGCTAAATGTCATCAAAAATCCTTGGCGCAAAACATCCCATTCTTTAGTGCCATGGTGGAGTTTTGTCTCCAAGTACTAATTCATCGGTATAACATCCAAGCTATGAGAAAATGGATGTACCCACTCCGGCTTAGGCTCCACTCCATACACTTTAGTCCATTCAGCCAAATTGTCGCGCAGGTCATTCCTCCTATCATATTTTTCTATTAGCCACACTTGTGGGTGACCAAACTGCACTCTCATCATTTTTCTGTACACGCGCCAATCATCAAAATTGTCCTTGTGCGTGCCCCACCATCTCACAAATGTAGTGCGCAGCACCTAGCCCAAGGCCTCGAAGTGATGCTTCTCTGGAACTTCCCTCTCGAATGCATCCAAGAAGTTATCAACATCAATTAAACAATCATAGTAAGGCAGATTTCTTACCTCTGACGAAACACAACGCAATGACCTGGTCATCATGTTACAAAACATCTTAGATACTTCATACAATTGATGTTGCCAATGCTCTTACTCTTCATTTGAATCTAATGTGCAGGAACTTTCATGGTCCCATGCAATATGACCATCTTTTTTTGGATGCGCACAATCCTAATCTCACGTCATTATCTTGTAAATCTGGTCCAAATCGTCATCACTTTCATAATCACAGATCGGTTTAGTGTAGCGCAGTCCTTATGCAGGGTCTAGGGGCACCACTACACGGAGAAATTTCTTCTCAAATATCATCTTCCACTTCTTCAAATTGATTACCCCATTCATATCAGTGGCCCAATCGATCCCAATAAGCATGGGGTGGGATTGTTGTCATCCACAATCTCTATTACTTCAAAATCAGCTAATGCGCTCACGCCCTCAATATCAACCATTACTCCCTAGAAAGATGGGGATGATTTTATGTTGATTCACCATCCTTAACTAAATCGGAGACCGCTATAGCGCAGGTCTCCCTATTGGCTTGAGGGGGCCTGACCCAGTTTCAGTGTTAGTTAGCCAAACAAATCCCTACACTATTGGCCCTTTTGGCATCAGCCCACAGAGCGTGGATTGAAGTCTCACCCGAAGCAGTATGGGGGGGTGTTGGAACCAAGTTTCTGCACCCTTGAGATGGTAGTGATGTCGGTTTATTCCAATTGTACCTGCCTCGGCACAGGTCACTTCGACTTCTGCGCAACCCTAACCAGGGGTTGAGATGCTTTCGCGCTACCAGGGCAGCGAACTATGATGTTTCTCCAAACTATGCTAAGTATCTTACTTATCTTATTAATAGATCTTAGTTAGCTTTGCGTAAACAAATTTTCTTACCTGTGTTCACTTAACCAATACAATTATACACATTCGTGCATAATATAAGCATTAGAAGTGAAATTCATACCCGATATAACAGATGCATAAATAGGAAATAAATACGCATAAATGATAGAAAAATTCTCTTTATTAATACTTCCAGATGATTACAGACCCAAATTTCCCTGTGGAATCAGCTACAGGGGTCCGCGCACTTAGCTACAGACTAATAGGCCTCTGCGCACTCGGTTGCAAATCCTATACGTATTCCACAACCCAAAACATAGACTTACACTTCAGAGCTATCTCACATACATCTTCATTACTTCGACATTGTCTTGTTACTTCAATACCTTAACTACTTAGAGCTTCACTCTATTTATACAATCCCATGGTCCATGGAACATGGGTAGATCTTCTACAACCAACATTACATTATCAAAATAAGGGCGGACAAACCTATGACTCTTTAAGAACTATGCACTCCGCGCCCACAAAATGTGGAGTATTTACATTGGAATTACAAAATTGGACCAAAATTTGGGCTCTAAGGCCCAAAACTACCCTTGGGGGATCCCATGGCCAACACTCCCCATTCTCTCCCATGTCTGCTTTGGAAAAACATTCATGTCCAACCCCAAATCTAGAATAACTTGATCCATCTCATATTCTCCTATCTGTGCAGTAAGCCTCATCTCCCACCCCGTTCTCGCTTTATGCCTACCAATATTCCTGACAACGCATGATCCATCAGTAGCATTTTCCTTCCCAGCACACCTACTGATTAGCTCCTGCAGTCCATTCACAACCTCTCTATCGCACAACAACTTCATAGAGGTTTCTAAGAAAGTAGTAATCATGGACGGGTCCATTTCATCAGCCGGCTTCTCCTGACTTCCTAAGGTAGAGGCCTCAGCAAAGCTTTTCTTCGCTTCCATAAACTTTTTTCTTATGTGTTCTAGATCAAACCCGATCTCTTTTTCTGGCTCTTTTTGGACCCACACACCTTCTTTAGGCTACCTCCCCTTATCTTCACTAGTCGTCGCCCCACTCTACAACACAATATTTACCTTAGGATCTTCCTTGTGAGGCTCAACCCTCATCATCTACAAGTTTTGAGTCGGTTGTTGAGGCTGCGCCCCCTTCTTGCATATCTTAGCTAACAATATCAAGAAATCCTTTGTCGCGTTGTCAAATTGAGTACAATAGTGGCATGACAAACACGTCAGATTTGGGCAGTCTCGTGTGTAGTTTCCTGCTCCCCCATAGTTGTAACAAATGACATGATCTCGATCTCTACCAGGTCCTCCTCCACCTCGGCCTTGTACGCACCCTTGATACTTGCCTCATGCACCCTATATACATGTGTTTTATCGATAATCAACTCGTAACTATGATAATTGTGCTCATCATGACCCACCAATTGACAAAAGTTGTGGAAGAACTATTGCGGTGTTTGTATGAATTTTTGTAGCAAATGGCAATCATCTGTCACATGTTTCCCATCTACCTGACAGATAACACACCGTAGTGTGGGCCTGGTACTTGGCCCCACTGGAGCTTCCAGTCTCAAGGGCATTGGCCCCCCCTACTACAACATAATTTCCGAAAACTGGACAGTGATCTTTGTCATGCCCTTGGCTTTTGCACTTCAGGCACCAAAATTCTTCGTGCACCTTGGGCTGAGCTGTTCTATCTTCTTTGGACTCTGCATTTCTAGACAAAGGTTCTTCAACTGCACATGAATCTACTGAACCCCCAGATTATCATCTTGCATCGGTGTCTCATGCAATCTCATTGCAATTTCTAAGCTTCTGCTTGGGTCCTAATCTTTTGCTGTGATAGCGCAACCCTTAGATGAGGCAGGAGAGACACCAAAAACCATTCATAATGCTGCCCATTAGTCAAATTCATGTTAGCTTCATGGATTTTACACTTTAATCTCTAATCCAGATCCCAGGGTGTCTCACTAGGCTTCGTCATGATCTCCTTGAATCTCACAATTGAATGCGCTTCAGACTTAAGTCTACTGAATTCCTTATTCATAGCAGTCTAGATGTCTACCAACATGGACATTGGATTATTGGTGAGCAGCAGTATTGCATAAATAATGTTGCAACTCCTCGGGCTTCCTACTTTACTTTTATCAACCTGGTAGTTCGTAATAAACTTGGAAGCGACGGTGTTGTATGCACAAGTACTAGCTATTACTGTAGGCTGTCACTTAATCAGCTGGCGCAAGTTTTATAGGAGCTTAAGCCAACTTCCATGAATTCTCAGATGAAGCTTTTAACTGTGATGAAAGAAAGCTAACTCAAAAGAGGCTATTCTACTTGCAGAAAGAGAAGGACAATTGAAATGTAACGCAAACCCTAGAAAACCCTAATCTACCCATTAAGCCTACTGTTGCAGGAAAAGAGATCAAAAATAATGAAATGAGTGCCGTTGACTACTGAAAAGGTAAATTGTATTTATTCAAGCTACTTCTGAAAAGAAATGATAAGGAAACATCTTTTTGTACTTTTGAGTGTTTTTATGTGAAATTATTATGCTTGTGATTTATCTGGTTATGACTGTGCAGAGGTTTGGTGGAAAAGGAAGATGGGGTTGGCTTTTGCAGAGGGTGAGGAAGATGTGGAGAGGTCCTAAGATGCCCCTAGTACCATTCTGAACACTTCCATTGTGATCAGACTTTGAAAAATCACTCATAAGAAATTCTACAGGAGGCTGCAGGGGATCTACAGGAGGTTCTACAGGAGGATCTACAGGAGGAAGCCAAAACCTGTATTTGGACTTTTGAAAGGGGAAAAATGATGGGAAAATGGAACTGAAGGTTGGATGAAGGTGTTGAAGTGTCTATAACTTATCACAGAAGGTCAGGGATGAACGTGATGGTTGGATTTGTTCAAATGGAAAGAAAACACCTTTATGGAAAAACACAAAGATTAGGGCAGATTGGCGAAATGTTGCGAATGAGTTGGAAAATCTATGAGGAGTGAGATGGTGCTGGCTGTTGCATGGATGGATGGTGAGCTGGAAGGTCCTGCAATATATCTGCACAAAAACTGATCAAAGGAAGAACTACTATACCATGAAAACAAAGCTTTTTCTATATTGACCTAATTTCTGACCTACAAACAGAAAAATGCTGAAAAGTCACTTATGAATAGAAAATCATGTGGAGAACTATGGTAAAAGAACAGAAAATGATCTAAGCAAGTGAATCTAAACTAATATCAACTTTTCCAAACTAGGTTATCACACTAGCAGTTGCATGGAAGAGAAAAAAACTGTGTTTTTGGTGGCAGCAGTAGTGCCTTGACCTCAAATCATAGTCCCAAGAAGGGAGAAAGGAGATCAGGGTATGATGTGGCCTTTCTGAATCTTATTTTGTCACTATAGTAACCTACTTGATCAACTGGAACAATAACAACTATACTAAGCATCAAAAGCAACCTATTCTAACAAAGCAAAGTGAATTTATGCAACAGAAATTAACTGATGAATGGAAGCAAAGAACATATAAGTACACAAAGGAGGTGCTGGGAAACTTGGGTTGGGCCCTAACCCAAGAGATTCAACCCTCTGAAAGAGATCATTTTTGGCTCAAAAACTGTTTCATCTTCATTTATCAAAAAATAGCAGTTACATCACATAAATTGTTCTAAAAAAGAACTCGAAAATAAGCTGACCAATGTGCTGCGCAAAAGTGCGAAAATATACTAAGAACTGGATAACCTACTGAGGCTCGAAGCCTTCTTATTTATGCAAGTGGAGACTTCCAACAGTTCTCTAAAATCAAGGAACTTGGCTTCCTAGAACTGAAGATAAACAACAATCCTACTTGACTTTCTCGGTTGCCCCTTGGAATCATCAATGTGGACCTTTGTGCTCCGAGTTTATGATGGAGGATTTGAGGAAAGGGGTCATGAATGAAGGAGACACCCCCCATACAAGTCCTCTTCCCTGTTTTCCTCGAATTTGGCTACCATTTGCTCATAAATTCCTTGTCTTTGTCCAAAAATATGCATAAAGCACTCATTAGACTACATGGCAAAGTGACTAACCCAATTCACTCTATTAGCATAAATATATTCAAAAACATGCATTAAACTAATGAGAATGGTGGATTAAGTCAGAATAAGAGGCAGAATGTGTCCATATAATTACCCATTTCTGAGGCTCATCATCACCACCCTGTGAAATGGGTTGCTCATCCTCTGAGCAACTAATCTAACTCTTCATCCTTAAGGGCTCTGACAGATTCCCTAACATCCCAAGCCTATGATGTGATGTCTTCCTCCTTATCATGGAAACCTGCTTTCCTATCCACTTCCTCCCATTGTTTCTGTTCTTCCTCTTCCTTAACTCCTTCCAGCAGTCCTAGCAGCATTGGAGGACTGAACTTAAGACCAATCCAGTTGGCTTTCAAGTTTTGCATGGAGTGCTTATACAGGGGCACTCTCATCATGGCCTCCCTCATCCTATTTGGGGAGTGATAGTCCATGATCCTTGGGCTATGTGGCAATGTATTCCATCTTCTCATGTAGGCATGAAGGTAGTCATTGCCAAACAATCTCTCCATATCCTCGAAATGAGCAATAGCCTGTGCTTGCCTGTCAACATAGTCAAAGGAGAACTTAAGGATTAGCTACAAGGTGTTGGTGGGCATAGATGAGAGCTAATGGGTCTGCTAATTCTACTCTAATCATTAGGGGCTCACTCACCTCTTTTGTCATCATTTTATGAATTTCCACTGCTCTCTTTTCTTCATGGCTCATCCATGAAGCCATAGGCATTAGTTGGAAGTCTCCCAATGTAGCATTTGGATCCCATAAATTCATGTCCGGAAGTGCCATGTTGTGTAGGTAAAATTCTGCTAGTTTTGCTTTATCCTTAGTTGAGCTATGATCACATAAATGCATAAATTGGCCATAATCTTGAAATGGTATTGTGCCCCTCTGGGCGAGTGTCTTGATCTGTAATTGGAGCCACTGATCTTTGAGATACAGTGCATATGATTTAGATGGTTGTCTGCACTACAATGCCTCCATTGCCCAGCTAGCCATGCAGGCTAGCTGGGCTTCCTTTTCTTGTGGCTACCTTTTCAAAATCATCACTTCAGTTTCTGCTTGGGATTCCTTTTCTTGCTACTGTTTCATTAGTGTCTCACTATCTGTCTGTGGTTCTTCTTTTTGTTGCTATTTTTCTGCTGCCTCACTATTTGCCTGGGGTCCCTCTTTTTGTTGCTATCCTTCCAAGATTGACATCTTATTTCCTCCTTGAGGTTCCCTTTCTTGTAGCTACTTTTTCAACAATTCATTTTCTTCCTGCAGTTGAACTATTCTGATGCTCTCTGTGTGCCTTACCATGCTCAATTCTCTGCTCATCTCTCTCAACTTGTTCTCCATGTGCCTTATATCTTCGACCCCTTTAGATTTTGCAATTTGCATCCAGGTGTGGGTCGTGACTCTTTCCTTCTCCAGTTCGAAGAAGAGAGGCACTGCAAATTTTTGTGGGATGATCTTCCCACCTTCTAGAAGGTTGTAGTAGGAGCCTAAGTTAGGCTGCGGTCCAGGCTCAGGTATCTCTTTTGCCTTACCTTCATCTTAGGACTGTTCTTCTGCCTTCTTTTCCAGTTTCTTAGTTTCTTTGAGCTTGGCCAATGTCTCCTATAGAGAGGTTTGTGCCTCCTGTAGAACTACTTTAGAGTCCATTAATTTGACCCTTTCCTTCCAGGTGGAGGTCTTAGGACTCCCTCTCTCATAAGTGATAGAGATTTTGGAGGGATATTCCTCCTTTGTTACAGTAGGTGCATCCTAAATTTTGATGGGTTCCTTTGAAGGTGGTTGAGGCTTCCCTATCTTGATCCTAGTGCTCTTTCAAGCTTTGAAATACATAGATGTCTGTCTCTTTCTCTTCCCTTTTTGCTTAGCTGGAGTGCTAAGTGCAGCAAGAACAACTGCTGCTTCTCTTGCTAGTGTCTCAGGAGACACTTCTTCTTGCTATTTTTCTTCTTCATCTTCTACAGTCTTGCCTATGTCTGTTGTTTCTATTTTTGTTTTTGCTATCTCTGGTGTTCTCTTCTCCTTTTCTTGCTGAGTTCCTGCCTTTCCTGTGGCAATCTTTTTCTGAGTTGTCTTGGGCTTCTTCTTCTCAGCTTTTGTCCTCTTCCTCTTCTCTACTTTTGATGTTGTTTTCTTCTCTGCTTTAGGTTCAACTGTGGTGGTGTCTTGTTTCTCTTCTCCTCTCTATTTTTCTTCTTTGTCTTCTCCCAATTGAATATTTTGTGTTTCCTCATGGATTTCCTTCTCAAGTTCCTCTTTCTGCTCCTCCTCTTCACTGCCAGATGGGCTAAGGTCATCAGTGAGAGTTTTTAT
Organism: Pinus tabuliformis; assembly: GCA_031772625.1. NCBI lineage: Eukaryota > Viridiplantae > Streptophyta > Pinopsida > Pinales > Pinaceae > Pinus > Pinus tabuliformis. The sequence continues at coordinate 746,451,185 of CM062817.1, read as the reverse complement.
GTCATCTTCCCTAGACATGTTCCTAAAAATTTCCCAGGCTATAGGGATGGTGTATGTGTGGAGGGCATCCTCTACTAGTAATTTAATGAGCCCATGGTGGGCCAGTTGGTCTGGAACCCCTGCATTCAACTTGGTGCCATACTCTATCAAAGATTGGAAGAGGAAATATGGGAGACTAAGTTTTCTAGATGCAGGTAGGTCCATTCCATATCTTAGTTCATGCAATAATCTGAAATGATAACCATGGACTATATTGTATCTCCCTTCACAAGAGATATATTTCATGATCTGGTAGCTGAACTCACCCCATGGATGAGGTATAATTGTCCTTCTGACCCCGTTCTTATCATCTACAGGTTGTTCATTAGGTTGGAAAAATGTCTTTTTAGCAACATGTCCTAATTGTTTTTCTTCTTTGCTCCAAGGGAGCCCAAGTGGAAGATATATCATTTTGTTGATGAGTTATGGTGTAAGCTCTATGGTTAGACCCCTGAAGCTAACTGTAGCATGGGTTTTTGAATGGGGTCTTAAAGACATTAAAAATTCCTCTGTCACTTCCTCATCATACCCATGATTTCTCTCAAAGAAAGGCATCCAGTTTTCCCTGGTAAAGAGGGCTACCACTTCTAGGTGTTCATGCAATTTGGTGGAATTCAAAGGCCCTTCTCTCATAAAACTCCCTGTCATGATGTTTAGTGACTGCTGGAAATTCTTAGGTGAGGAGGAAGGCAACAAATTTTCAAGACCGAAAACAAGGAACAACTGAGGTTTGTCTTTTTGGAACCAGAGAGGGAATTTTTCGTGTTTTTTTCACAACTGAAATTTCCAATTTCCCTCCCTTCAAACCTTGTTCTCAACCTAAATCTACTTCTAAGGGCTTTTTGAGGAAATCAAGATTTTGACAAAACAAAGAGTATATAAACCAGTTCTTTTCCTTCTCACAAGATAAACAGATTTCCCAAATGCAAATTCACACTTTTTTATTTTTAATAGGCTTGATTTTCTATGGTTGCATCCCTTCTTACAGGAGAATATGGGAAAGAAAAAGACAGACTTTTAGTGCAAAGAGTAAAATGGAGAGACTATATGTAATTCAAAAAAACACAGGCATACTTTTGTTTTCACTTCCCCTTCTTTTTCAACCCAGTACTTTGTTTCAAATCCCACCACCTTTTGTAGATATTCACATGCAGAGTGAGTTTCTGAGCCTACCTTGTTTCGAGCTCTGGGATTCTTGTAGAAAGTCTCATGTAGGCTGTGTTTCTGCTCCTATAGAATGTGATAATGCTCCTGTAGAGCCCGATAAGCGGGAGGGTTTTGAAAACTGGTCGAGAGCGATTGTTTTAATGTTCTAAAGGTGCTAGGTGAGTTTTTGCAGCCAAGAACTTGTCGATGCCAATGCAAACAAAAGGTGGTGGAGGCTTCTACCACAATGTACTTAAGCTGATGGCATGATCTGCGATGACGAGGTGAGGTGGAAGGATGGGTACATTATCCCCATCCAGACCGTTGGTCCCTACTCCAGTGCCATTATGGTTTTTCATGTCGCCTACCTACCACCGCTGCTATCATTCCCATTATACACCGCCACCACTACCAGTTCTGAGTTTTTCTTCCCGAGTTGATGGACCACGTGTGTTGATTGCACCTTCTGACCGCCGTTTGAATTGGATGAGGCTTGTTTGAACTAGACGAGGGTGGCCAGTTAGTTGGCCACCAATTTCATTTAAGCACGACTATCTCAAAGGTTCATGCAGTCCCTAAATAATATTCACGTAACAAAGGAATGGGTTTAGCCACTTACCTGTTAGTCACTACCGTGCTTTGCATGCTCAGACTTTGGCACTTTGTTCTTTGATTGCTACTGTTGTTGATGCTCATGGCCTCTAAACTGGTGGCTTGACTACCTTATGCTAGTGATTTTCAATCAAGAACCACTCCTTTCACGTTGCATACATCTTGACTGCATTGACTCTACCTCTGGAGCTTGTTTTCTAAAGGGATCAGCCATTATAGGAATCTTGTAGGATTTCCTGTAGCTACTTCTCCCTCTAAAATTTCTGGCTGATGCTTGAGCAGGGACTGAAGAGACAGTTGAGGAAGGTTCTGAAGGAAAGGAAGAACAGCTGGAATGCATCAGGTAAGAAACAAGTGAAGAATGCTGCTGTTTTATTCATCATTTTTTATTATTTAAAAAAAAACAAAAGAAATAGAATTTTTGTGTTTTCTGTGCAGGGAAGGAAAAGCAGGTGGAAATGTAGTGGTGCAGGGATGGAATGGAGAGTTAGGAGGATGAATGGTGGAAGGGAGGTCCACAGGCCTTCTGGACAAATTTCTAGCCCTCGGATTCTCTTCTGAACTTGATCTTGATCTCTCTGTGGTTTCTACAGGAGCCTCCTATAGAATCCAGAGAGTTTCCTATAGGATGAAAAATTTCCAGAATGAGTGAGGCCAAGGCCTGGGAAAAGACAATGGCGATGGATAAATGAGATATCAAGGGTGTATGCAGCTTGGCCATGTCCTTTCTCTTTCTGTGACCCTCCTGCAATCTGCAATGTATTCAAAGAAGTTAGTTTTTCTGCTTTTTTCTATTTTATTTTTTCCTTTTTTTTTTAATGAGATAGTTGGGGTGCCTCCAAGAGGTTTTCACCCTAACTACCTGCCTTGGGCGCCTCCAGGAGGTTTTCACCCAAGGATCTTTTATTTTCTTTTTCTTTCTTTTTTCATTTTCTTTTTTTTGTTTAGGGTGTGGGTGGAGTGGAGGTAGAGACCTGCTCCACTACCAACACTATTTTACTCAGATTTTCAATGAATTCCTGCTTGGAAAGGGGCTTCTTGTAGATCTTCAACCTATGCCCATTAACGAGCATGGGGATGGCTTCTTCATCGATGGTCCAGATCAGGACTGAACCATTGTCATTGCATTTTTCTACTGTGTACGGCCCCAACCATCTTGTCCTCAGTTTTCCCTTGAAATCCTTATATCTTGAATCATATAGTAATGCCCAATCTCTTTCTTGGAATTTTTTTTCTTTGAAGTGTCTGTCATGCCATATTTTTGTTTGAAGTTGGACTACCTCTGAGTGGAGAAGGGCGTGCAATCTCTGTTCATCCAATCCATTTAGCTGAAGTAACCTTTCCTTTTGTGCATGGCTGAGATCTAGGTCCAACTGAGTTGCCATCCTTAATGTGTAATTTTCAAATTATATTGACAATAAAGCTTTCTTCCCATAGACTAGCTCATAGGGTCTGAACCCTGTGGTGGTTTTCCAGTGGTGTTATAGGCCCAGGTGGCCTCAACCAATTAGTCTACCCAATCTTTCCTACTACTGCTCACTACCTTAGTGAAAATCCCTTCCAAATCTCGGTTAGTGACTTCCACCTATCCATTTTCTTATGGATGATAAGGGGTGGAAGTTCTGTGCTTAATTTTGTGATGTGTGAGCAGGTCTTCAATCAGATTGGGTTTAAACTGACTCTCTTGATCTATGACTAATTCTCTTGGATAGCCAAACTTGTAGAAGATATTCTCTCTCAAAAACTCAGCTACTTTTTCTTCTATTGCTGCCTTGATCACCTTTGTTTCTGCCCATTTTTTCAGATAATCAGTACACACAATGATGTAAGATTTCTGTTTTGAAGGAGGGTTGATAGGACCCACAAAGTCCATGCCCCACTTCTCAAATGGCTCAAAAGTCAATTGAGGTTGCAGGGGCATCTCGTCCCTTGGAGTAGGTTTCCCCATCCTTTGACATCGGTAACATTGGCTGATATATCTTCTGACATCTTGATGAAGAGTGGGACAATAGTAACCTGCTTGCAGAATTTTGAAGGCAGTCCTCTTTGTTGCAAAATGGCCCCCACAGGGCCCATCATGATAGGTTAGGAGAATGTCAAAAACTTCCTCTTCCCTGACACATCGCCTCAAAATATGATTTGGGCCAAGTTTAAAAAGATTTCCCCCCATCCAGGTGAATGGGGTACTTTTCCTCATGATCTTGCTCTTCTCTTTTGAGGATGGGTGTGGCAGAAACTGTGTTGAAACCAAGTAATTTTCTATATCAACAAACTATGGAGAGAGTACTGAAATAAAAAATAGGTGTTCGTCTGGCATTTGATCATCCACCATTCCTTCTTCACCTGCAGGCAGATCTAGTCTAGACAAAAAATCAACAAAAACATTTTCTTACCTGGCTTATTAACAATGGTTAAATCAAATTGCTGTAATAAAAGTAACCATCTAATAATACGAGCATTCACATCTAGTTTTTTCATCAAATACCTAATCGCAGCATGATCAGTGTGCACGAATGTTTGATAGTCGGTGATGTAGTTTCTAAACTTATTTAGGGAATGGACTATAGCTAGGAGCTCTTTTTCGGTTACAGTGTAGTTTAATTCTGCCTTGAACAAGTTTTTACTTACAAAATATATGGCATAAGGCAACTTCTCATCAACTTTCCCTAAGGCTGCTCCTATCGCTTTTTTTGAGGGATCTGTATGAATGTGGAAAGGTAGGGCCCAAATTGGACCTCTCAAAATTGAGGTAGTTACCAGTTTACCTTTCAAGGTGTCCAGAGCCTCTTGACAGTTGTCAGTCCATATGAACTCAACATCTTTTCCCAAAAGACCAAACAATGGAGAGGCTATCTTACTAAAATCCTTAATGAATCTTCTATAATACCCTGCTAAGGCTAGGAAACTCCAAACATCTCTTACCTTTCCAGGAGGTGGGACCCTTTGGATGATGGCAATCTTATTGGGATCCACTTGTAATCCTTGTTGAGAAATTGTATGACCTAGCACGGTCCCTTCAGTCATTAGGAATTTGCATTTTTCAGGACTGAGGGATAGGTTCATTTCGATGCACTTGGCTAAAACTTTTCCCAGGTTAGTCAAAGCTTCCTGGAAGTTAGAACCATAAGGGGTAAAGTCATCCATATAGATTTCCACTGAATCATGAATCAGTTCAGCAAATATGCTAAATACTGCTCTCTGGAAAGTGGCAGGAGCATTGTGCAACCCAAAAGGAAGGACCCGGTATGCAAAAGTACCCCAAGGATAAGTGAAAGTGGTCTTATCTTGGTCTTTTGGGCTGATTTGGATCTGGTTGTACCCACTGAACCCATCTAGGAAGGAGAAGAAATTCTTCCCTGCCAGGCCATCTAACACTTGATCTATGAAAGGTAAAGGAAAATGGTCCTTCTTTGTGGACTTGTTTAGTTCTCGATAATCGACATAGATTCTCCACTTCCCATTTTTCTTTGGCACCAACACCAAAGGAGAGACCCATTCGCTGTCAGAGATGGGGTAGATGAATCCTGCATCCAACAACTTTTGTAGTTCTTCTTTGACAATATCCTTAAGGGCTAGATTCATCCTCCTTTGAGGCTGCCTGACTGGTTTACAATCTTCTTTAATGTAAATGTGATGGGTACAGACTGAAAGTTGGACTCCCTTCATCTCCTTATAGCTCCAAGCAAAAGAATCCGAGTGGTTTTTCAATAAGCTACACAGTTCTTTCTCCTGAGAGGTGGATAGGGATGAGTTGATCTTTAAGGTTCTCTCTGGGCCAAATTCCACATTCTTAACTCCGAGAGAGGTCAGATCAACCACATAGAGATCAACTAAAGCATCGGTTTGGGTTTCTTCCACCAGCTCTTCTAATGGAAACACACTGGGGGGTGGATTCTGAATCAAGTTTTCAATAAGATCATCCTCAGTTTGTGGGCCCCCCATGGTAGCTTCTATTGTACACAATGGTGCAGAATAGACTTCATCCTCATCTTCCTCCTCCAACCAGAGAGGTAAATCATGTTCTAACAGAGGTTGGGAAGGAGGATATAGGATAGCTATTTGGACATATTCCCATCCTTGATTGTCATGTTCCCAACTCAACAACTGATGTAGCCATCCGCAGTAGCCAACCAGGGTCTTCCTAGGATGAGAGGATACCTAGTGAGATTTTCCTTTGGCTGGAGAACCAAGAAATTAGCAGGGTACTCCAAAGAATCAATAGAGACCATTACATCTTCCACAATCCCCTCAGGGGTCACGGTGGAGCATCTACTAGTTGCAGTACTATTGTGGTCTTTCTCAGGGAACCTTGAAGGTTGAGCTTGAGCATAGTGTCCTTGGTCATCACATTAATGGCAGCCCCTAGATCAATCAGGGTATGGGGGAATATGGTGCAATTTATGTGGACATTGACTACAGGACTCCCACCATCTAGATATTTTGGACAGTTGTCCTATGACATTGATAGTTGGAGCATCTCTCCTGCGCCTTCCTGGGTGCCTGAAGCACTTCTCCTTGATCATCTTGTTGTATATAAGCACATCTTTTATGGCTTGGAGAAGTGGTATCTTTACACATAACTATTTCAATTCTCCCAGAAGTTCAGTTTCTTTAGGGGTTGGTTGTGTGGTTACAGTTGGTCTCTCAGGAAAGGGTGGAATGACTTTCGGTTCAGTTTCCTATTTTTCTTCCTCATCCTCCTTAGGAGGAGGTTGGCTATCTGGGATAACGTTCCCAGATCGTAGGTTAATCTCCTGAATTTCCACAACATAGGTCAAGCATGATGTTTCTCTAGTATATACCTACTGGGCATATCTGTTATTGGGGTTCGAGTTCGGTTGAGCAGGTATTTGGGGTTTCCTGGGTGGAGCAAGAGGCAATGGTTGTGGTTGAGCAGGTGGTGGAGCCAAAAGAGCAGGAGGAGAGTTGTACTGGGGCCTCCACCCTTGATGAGGTGCATTCCACTGAGGCTGTGGCTAAGCATAAGAGTGAGATGGAGGAGCAACTGGTTGAGTATGATATTGAGATGGATATGACCAAGGAGGGGGTGTGGACTAGGAAGGACAAGCAGGGGGACCCCAAGAAGGCATGGAAGTGGATTGATTGGAGTTGTAATAAGTGTGGGATGTCCCTTGCATTCCCTATTGGTAAGGTCTGGGTCCATGTGGCCTCCTTTAGTTCATGAAATGGAGTGGTTCAGTGGCGCCTTCGCCCCCCTGATATGCAGCTTTAATTTCAGGCAAGGAAGGGCACTGATTTGTAGGATGGTCTTCTTCACAAACTAAACACACTTCTATAGAGTGCAATGGACATCTATTCCTAGGATGCTTTCTAGTGCACCTGGGACAAAAGATGGCCAAAGCCTTCTCAGCTTCCTCTTATTTCCTTTTGATATGCAAGGTGTCCATTTGCATTGCAAGAGTCTGCCTCATCTCGCTCTTGAAATCTTCCAGCTGATTCTCAAGTTTGCTTCTAAGGGATGAATTGGATAAGGGTGTACTGGCTAAAGGTTGACTTCCCTTGCCTCTCTTTCTGGCTGCCCTAGAATGGTTTCTAAACACAGTCTTTATGTCATCATAAGGCAGTTGGTAGATGTCTCTCCCAGCTAGCAACTAGAGGGTATCTAGAAGGTCTTCAAGAACTCCTCTAAGCAGGACCAACTTCAGAGGGGTCAAGTGTGCACCTGGCCCTTTTATAACTGAGTTGGAACCTCTCTTCGTAGTCTTCTAAAGATTCATCACTTCCCATGGTCATTCGGAAGATTTCTTTCTGGTATCCTTTGACCTATAGTAGTCCCAGTATTTGTTGTTAAAGGCTTGTTGCATCTGAGCCCAAGTTGTGATATTGTTTCCAGGTAACCCCATGAACTAGCGTAATGTTGCATCCTTAAGGGTAGAAGGGAACAGCTTCAACTTCTGCTCGTTTTCTGCATAGTCATAGGTTCGACAAAGAACAACAAATTCAAACAAGAAGGTATCAGGATCTTCGGTAGTCAATCCATGGAAGTGAGGTAAGGCTGAAGACTTACGTTTTTCATTTTTGTGTCCCCATTGGTCTCTCGGATAGGAAAGGCACCCTCTATTCTTTCCCCATTTCCTCTAATGTTTTTGTTTTCATCCATAGTCTCATGAGGAATGGTTTCTTGCTCTTCTTCTGTTATATGATCTTCGTATATCTCTGGGGGTTCACCTATAGGTTCTTCTGGATCACTGCCACCAAAGAAGAGAGAAGGGTGACTTAGGGATGTGGTGGGGGTGTTGGGTAGGAATTTTCCTGAATTGTCTTGGTTCCTACGAGGCATGAAAGGAAATCTCTTTTTGGGTGATTTTTGTTTCTTCTTTTTCTTGTACCTGCAAAACTAAAATGAATTGAACAACAAAGTACAACTAACTAAAATGAACTTGCTGAAATGAAATTGCAGAATTGAAATGAAAGCAAGGAAATGACTAATCTATTTTGCTGAAATGGAAATTGCAAACTTGAAATAAAAGTAGGAAATGACTAATCTATTTTGCTGAAATGGAAATTGCAGAATTGAAATGAAAGCAGGAAATGCCTAATCTATGCTTTCTGAAATGAAAATTGCAGAATTGAAATGAAAAAACTACTCTATGTTTGTTGATATAAACTACTTAGTAGAATGTTGCAGTAGAAAATAGAAGCAAAGCAGTAATCACAAAATACTCTAATGTTTCCCTGGTAATGGCACCAAAAAGATGGTGAGCACCAGTATTGCAGCAATAATTCTGCAACTCCTGGGGCTCTCTACTTTACTTTTATCAACCCGGTAGTTCGTAACAAACTTGGAAGCGACGGTGTTGTATGCACAAGTACTAGCTCTTACTGCAGGCTGTCACTTGATCAACTGGTGCAAGTTCACTAGGAGCTTAAACCAACTTCTATGAATTCTCAAAAGAAGCTTTTAACTATGATGAAAGAAAGCTAAGTCCAAAGAGGCTATTCTACTTGCAGAAAGAGAAGGAAAACTAAATGTAATGCGAACCCTAGAAAACCCTAATCTACCCATTAACCCTAATGTTGCAGGAAAAGAGATCAAAACTGATGAAATGAGTGCCATTGACTACTAAAAAAGTAAATTGCATTTATTCAAGCTACTTCTGAAAAAAATGAGAAGGAAACATCTTTTTGTACTTTTAAGTGTTTTTATGTGAAATTATTGTGCTTGTGATTTATCTAGTTAGGACTGTGCAGAGGTTTGGTGGCAAAGGAAGATGGAGTTGGATTTTGCAAAGGGTGAGGAAGGTGTGGAGAGGTTCTAAGAAGCCCCTAGTACCATTTTGAAGACTTCCATTGCGATCAGACTTCGAAAAATCACTCACAGGAAATTCTACAAGAGGCTGCAGCGGATGTACAGGAGGTTCTACAAGAGGATCTACAGGAGGAGACCGAAATCTGTTTTTGGAGTTTTGAAAGCTGAAAAATGATGGGAAAAGGGAACTGAAGGCTGGATGAAGGTTTTGAGGTGTCTATAATGATGAACATGATGGTTGGATTTGTTCAAATGGCAAGAAAACAACTTTATGGAAAAATGTAGAGATTAGGGCAGATTGGAGAAATGTTGTGAATGAGCTGGGAAATCTATGAGGAGTGAGCTGGTGCTGGCTATTGCATGGATGGATGGTGATCTAGAAGGTCTTGCAATAGATCTACATAAAAACTGATCAAAGGAAGAACTATTATACCATGAAAACAGAGCTTTTTCTATCTTGACCTAATTTTTGACCTACAAACATAAAAATGTTGAACTGTCACTTATGAACAGAAAAGAATGTGGATAACTATGCTAAAATAATAGAAAATGATATAAGTAAGTGAATCTGAACTAATATCAACTTTTCCAAATCAGGTTATCACACTAGCAGTTGCATGGAAGAGCAAAAAATTGTGTTTTTGGTGGCAGCAGTAGTGCCTTGACCTCAAATCATAGTCCCAAGAAGGGAGAAAGGAGATCAGGGCTTGTTGTGGCCTTTTTGAATCTTATTTTGTCACTGTAGTAACTTAATTGATCAACTGAAACAATAACAATTATACTAAGCATCAAAAGCAACCTATTCTAACAAAGCAAAGTGAATTTATGCAATAGAAATTAAATGATGAATGGAAGCAAAGAACATATAAGTACACAAAGGAGGTGTTGGAAAAATTGGGCTGGGCCCTAACCTAAGAGCTTCAGCCCTCTGAAAGAGATCAGTCCTGGCTCAAAAATTGTTTCATCGTCATTTATCAAAAAATAGCAGTTACATCACATAAACTGTTCTAAAAAAGAACTCGAAAATAAGCTGACCAATGTGCTGCACAAAAGTGTGAAAATCTACTAAGAACTAGCTAAACTACTGAGGCTCGAAGCCTTATTATTTATAAAAATGGGGACTTCCAACAGTCCTCCTAAAATCAAGGAACTCGGCTTCCTAGAATTGAAGATAAACAACAGTCCTACTTGACTTGCTCCGCTACCCCTTCGAATCATCAATGTGGGCCTTTATGCTTCGAGTTGTTGATGGAGGATTAGAGGAAAGGGGTCATGAATGAAGGAGACACCCCCTCTACAAGTCCTCTTCCTTGTTTTCCTCAAGTTTCACTACCATTTGCTCATAAATTCCTTGTCTTTGTCCAAAATTGTCCAAAAATCTGCATAAAGCACTCATTAGACTACATGGTAAAGTGACCAACCCAATTCACTCTATTAGCATAAATATATTCAAAAAAATGCATTAAACTAATGAGAATGGTGGATTAAGTCAAAATAAGAGGCAGAATGAGCCCATATAATTACCCATTTATGGGGCTCATCAATTATCAATGCAGTATTTAATGTACCATGCTAACGCATGATCTTGCAAAGCAATAACCAATGTTGCTTTCTTCATTTGATAATATGTGATACCCTGAGCTTCCCATACGGCCTTCACGGTGAACCAAAACTGGTCCAGATCTTCATTTCCAATGCCCTTAAACATAGGTATCTTTACTGAGTTCTCCATATTGAATGGTGGTGGAGGTGGTGGTGGTGTAGGCGAAGGTGTATGCGGCGGAGGTGAAGATGAAGGCGGTGTGGGTGGATGGGGTATTCGGCGAAACCCTTGCTTTATCAACTTAACAATGCTCTATGGAGATGCTTATGTTGCTTCTTCCTCATCACTTAGAGGAGGTTCAATTAGTGAGCTATATTCAAGGCCTCTTTTTCTTGTGTTCCTAAATGTCCTTCCACTTCGCGTAGCCCCAAACATCAAGGTATCTGCATAACTTTCTTTTCACACAAGAGCATCTTAATCCAGGTATTTAATGATTTTAAATACTTACCTTGCGGCCCCTTGAAGAAGTGGCTCCCTGCTTCGCTATAACTAACCGAGGTATCGATCGCGAACTCTGTCATGAACCCTCCTATGATTCGATCGAGCCAATGATTGACAACGCACACGATCTTATCTTCAAAGGCTTCTAATCTCTGCACTAACTCTGGTGTCCAGACTATTGGACTGTCAAGTCTCCACCTTCCTTGGTCATCTACCAATTTCCCGATCCATTGTACAACTCGACTGGGAAGGAACAAAATAAGATCTCATGTATTTCTATGTACAGGTATCTATCCAACCACTATTCTTTTGTCAATCATGGATTCATGTTCTCTTGTGCCACGAATTCCTAGATATTTTCTATCCAACGGGCCTTCAATCTCTTTCTTAGTTGGATTCCAGTGATGTGACATCACACATCCTGTTATGCAGATCCCAGTCCTGGCAAGGGAACCATTAGTTGGCTTGATGGGCCCTGACCCAGGTTCATTATTAATTTGCCAAGAAAATCCCTACACTACTGGCCCTTTCAGCATCAATCCACGGAGCACAGACTGAAGTCCTACCCGAAGTAGTATGGGGGGATGCTGGAATCAATTTTCCACCCCCTGAGATAGTTGTGAGGTCGATTTATACCCTAACCCTTCCTTCGCACAGACCAATAATTCTTTTAGGGCTTATAAATGCACTTCTCTTACTCGGATTTGAAACCTTTGCAAAGGTCTGCGATCATCCTTTACGGACCCTAAATAGGAAATTTAGATGCTTACGCACCCCGTAAGTACTCTTACTTCTGTGTCTACCCAAATTAGCTTAAGAATTCGTTATCTTCAACATGCATTATGATTATCTTCGCGTAAACATATATTATTACTTGGCTTGAGGGGGCCTGACCTAGTTGCAGTGTTAGTTAGCCAAACAAATCCCTACACTATTGGCCCTTTCGGCATCATCCCATGAAGCGTGGATTGAAGTCTCACCCGAAGCAGTATGGGGGGATGCTAGAACCAAGTTTCTACACCCTTGAGATGGTAGTGATGTCGGTTTATTCCAACTATACCTGCCTCCACGTAGGTCCCTTCGCACTCTATTCCACCTTTCAGTACCTTCGCGAAGTGTTACTATCGGCTTCCACATAGCCTTAACTACGGGCTGAGATGCTTTCACACCACTAGGGCAGCGAACTGTGATATTTCCCCAAACTACGCTAAGTATCTTAATTATCTTATTAACAGATCTTAGTTAGCTTCATGTAAATAGATGTTCTTACTTGCGTTCACTTAACCAATACAATTATACACATTCACACATCATATAAGCATTAGAAGTTAAATTCATACCCAATATAACAGATGCATAAATAGGAAATGAATATGCAGAAATGATAGAAAACTTCTCTTTATTAATACTTCCAGATGATTATAGGCTCAACTCACCCTGCGCACTCAGCTGCAGGGGTCTGCGCACTCAGTTGCAGGGGTTTGCGCACTTAGCTGCAAACTACTAGGCCTCTGCGTACTCACTGCAGAGTCTCTACCTATGCCACAACCCAAAACTTAGACTTACACTTCAGAGCTATCATGCATACATCTTCATTACTTCGACATTGTCTTGTTCCTTCGATTCCTTAACTACTTAGAGCTTCGCTCTATTTATACAATATTGACATTACATTATCAAAAAAAGGGTGAATAGACGTGTGACTCTTTAATAACTACGCGCTACGCACCCAAAAAATGTGGAGTCTTTACATTGGAATTACAAAATTGGACCAAAATCTGGGCTCTAAGCCCCAAAGCTTCCCTTGGGGGATCCCGTGCCCAATACGCCCCCAACACAAACATTGTGACTCGCCCTCGAGTCACTCTGCAAGTGCAGAGATCTTAACGTGAAGACCTCCCAGCTCTGTTTGGATCACTGCAAGTTTGGTAGCGCACTGATCGAACACATACTCGACTTCCTTCACGTGTTGTTCGATGACTGTTGTTGTTGTTGAACTACTTCCCTAAATCCTCTCCTGAGTTGCTCGTAGTTGTGCAAAATTTGCTTCAATGGAGGTTGTAATTGTATAAGCCTCATCGATCCATGGTTGTAGGAGCTCTTTCAAGACCACTACTTTGTGCCGAACAGCATCCATCTATTCCTTAAGTGCCTTTGCATGCTACATCTGTGCAAGCCTTTATGTAAGGGAAACCGTTTGCACGATCCCTTTTATCTCATCATATTTCTATTGCAATTCGTGCACCTCTGTCTCTAGGAACGCCAGATTCGAGGTCCTCCTAAAGGGTGGTTAGGACCTTGAATGATTGTTCGAACAGCTTCATGCAGTTTTTCACTGCACTGTTAACCACCACGAACATTGTTGTAATTGCAGTGGTATGCTATTCCCTAACCTCTGGCAGTGTTGAAGGCTGAGAATTCAACTAGAGTTATATGATCTGTAGGTTCAGCTCTAGTTGAACCCTTGCGATTTCTGCTCTTGCGTCATGCACCCCTGTGGCTAACTTACGGACGCGCACCTTCATCAGTTCCCCTACTTGAATGGCCAACTCCATGACCATTTGGCAGGCTTCCTCCACAACCTACATTATCTATTTTTCTGCTCCACAGCCTCGTTGTGTTATAGGCTCAACTGCTTAATGTTGATGCGTTGCTCGCTCATTATCTGTAGAGCGCGACTGCCTTAGATCTTCTTAGTTTTCCGCTGAAGTCTTTCTTAAGAGAAAGTTCTACTTCCTGCTTCTTGATATGCCAGAATGCATTTGGATCATCTGAGCAACATTCTTTAAATCTAGCAGTGAGATCTGCTATTTTAGAGGCATATTTTCCATTGTCCAAATGTTCTTATGTCTTTAAAACTTCTCTTTTTATTTCCATTTTTGCCAGAAGCTTTTCCATTCTCTCAAGCCTTTTAATTCTAATAGGAGAATTAGAATTAATAAATGGAAAATGATTTCTTTATTCTCTAAGCTGATAAAATATCCATACCTCTGGGTTCTTGTATAAAACTTTGCTCCATGCATGCTGAAATTTTGAAAGAATGGGGTCCCAAGGTACATTTCACAATCAAGTCCTGGGACAACGGGACAAACTAAATGAACTCCAATTTTTTCTGTTAGTAGAACATCTATTTCTACTTCATACTTGGTGGGGATATCACCACTTGCTGTAATCACTCTTGGACATGTTTTTGGTCTTCGGTGGTGCATGTTGACTATAGTATCACTTACAATATTTAACCTGGAACCAGTGTCCATAAGGAATTTCTAGAATTCATACTGGTTCCCAATTTTTACCTTCATTTTGACACAATACATGACATCTCTGTTCATGCTATTGCATCCAAAATCTGACCTGGCCTTCTCCTCTTCTTCTCCTTCTCCCGGGCTGCTTTGCTACTGAACCTGTCCTAGATGATAAGTCCAGTTCTCTATTTTTCCCGAAACTGGGCCTTGTGATGTAGTGGCAAAAGATGCTTGTGCATTCATGATTCTTAGGCTCAGCTCATTGTGTCTTTTTACGCACAATCTTCTATTCTCCTTTATTGTTCTTCTCAATTCCTTAATTGCTTGATGGACTGCAGGCAAGGTCTGTGGCAGATCTTCTCCAAAGTCTTCATTTCTGAATTGTCTGGTTAAAGCCTCTACTGAGAAAAGAGTAGCAGGAGGCACATACCCTTTGTTTGGAGAATTTTTTGACTAGTAGGTGTTTGCCTCAAATGTTCTGTTAGCAAAGATTTGTACATGTTTTTCATCTGTTGGTCAGTAGCAGCCATCATCGGTGCAAAGATATTTTTGCTGGTCTCATCATAATCAGTCTTCATCATCCTGACTATATTACATGTAAAGACATCAGGGTCATCAAAATCACAATATTTACATTTTGTATAATGAGGATCATTACAAAGTTCTTCATCGGATGATTCTTCTGAATCAATAAAATTTAAATCATTTTCTGATTCAGAATTAGAAGATACAAGCTCATCACAGCTGCTAGGAAGATCAAAGGAATTAATTTTTCCTTTCTTATTTCTATACTGGACTTTCTTCTTTGATGTTTCCTTCCTTTTGTTTGGGCAATTTGGAGCTGTGTGGCCTTTCTTGTTACAGTTGTAGCATATGATTTCTTTGTCTTTGGAAAACATTCTTGTGTGCTTGTAAGGTTTAGCTTTATGATGTTTTCCTCTTGGTTTTTCTTGGGAAAACTGGGAATTATTTTTGAAATGCTTTTTCTTTTTTTGTTTATGCCCCTCAAAATTACCAGCTTTGCCAAGGTTCCATTGCTTACAGAGCTGTTGATAACCATGTGGCTTCTTAGGATTACTATCTGCTATGGCAATCTTCATCTGTGAGCATAATTCAACAATAATAGCTTTAACAGCTTGCCTGATTATACCAAATTTGTAATCACCAACCTTTCCTGGTAATTTGTTGACAATAGCAGAGGAGACCCACTGGGGAAGGGATGCTACAAAGATTTCTTTCCACTTTGGCTCAAGGATGAGATCTGGAGTCAAAGTGTGCAATCTATGAAGGAACTCATTAAAATACTCATCAAAGTGCTGCATGTTATGCAGTTTCATAGCTAGCAAAGTGATGGTAGTGATGTCATTAGTTATTTGGGGGAATCCAATGAAATTGACTGTAATGCCATAGAGAAGCTTTCCTATCATATTGTTGACAGGCATATGAGTAACAGGGTCTATATGGGTGGTACCATCCTCATTTAGAACCATAGCCTGTTCCCAACTAGGTAGGAGGTTTGGCTCTTTCAGTGTTTCAGCTTTTATCCAAGAGTCCAGTGTACCCTCAAATCACCTAATTATTCTTCTCGTAGCATTAATGGGACCTATGTAATCTGCAAGATAGGTCCTATAACAAACAAGCATGTAATGTAAAACAGACATGATTTCAGCTTCAGTGCAATTGTCAATATTCCATGAATAAGTAGAATTTGCAGACCAATCCTTATGATATTCTGATTTCATAAGGTCTTTGCGATCAGGTGCAGGATTCCAGGTAGTCTCCCATCTGGATCTCGAAGATGTAGCATTGACCTGGTCTTTGTCTTCATCAGACTGTTCTTGATCTGATATAGAGAAGTTATTGATACAGGCTTCAAGGTCTTCAATCTGTGGTTCTGCTTCTATCTTATGAAGGCTTGTATCAAAAATTTCTACTTCATCTTTAATGGATGAATCTTCGAACATGAAATTGGAAGATTAAAGCTTGCTTGATTCTTCAGTTTCTTTGGATTGTTTTATGGCAAGGTGTGGACTAAAGAAACTGGGATTAGCAAACAAAGAATATGGATGAGAGGAAGTTGGAGGTGGAAAAGTTATAGAACTGGGTGTTCTGATGAGGCTTTCCACAGAAGGAGTGATAGAATATGGAACAGAAGTCTTGGCTTCTGAAAATATAGTTGCAGATTTGTAAGCTTCCACCCTAGGCTTCTTCTTCAGGGATTCTATTCCTTGAGATACTTCCCAAACTTGTGTTTTTACAATATCTAGAGAAGTATTGATTTTTACTCTTTCTTTTCCATGAGCAGAGGTAGCTTCATGGGTGTTTTTTTCTATTTGTCCTGTCTGCAGAGACAACCTGTCAAGACTCTTGGCAAGAGCCTTATCATTCTTTGTTAGAGTGTTTACACTTCTATTTAGACAAACTGTGTTATAATCTTGTTTCCTTAAAATGCTCTCAAGTATAGTTTTCATTTTAGAAATAGCAGTTTCAATATTCTCAAATTTAGAACTGACAAATTTCTCAAGACTACATAGAGCTAGATTTGTCCAGTTGGTAGCAGCAACAGAATCCCTTGCTGCTAAATTAGGATCATCAACATGAGATGGAAGTAATTTGTACAATTTTCCATCTTGACTTCTTATTACAAAATTCTTCCAAGGGGGAAATTTTGTATCTGTTTCCAAAAGGTTACCATCAAGGAGTTCCCACTTGTGTTTAATTGGTGTTCTAGTCCGCATCATATTTACTTGGAGCTGAGAACAAACATTTCTTAGTAATTTCTCTACTTCTATTTGAACGGCAATCAGAGATCTTGGAATATTTGGCTTATTCATCATACTCTGAATTTTTGGTTGGAAAACATGAGCTTTTAGAGGAGGAGGAATTACTACTGGATTTTCATTCAACTTCTCTTCTACAAATCTCTCTGGATCCTTGATTCTCTTTTGTTTTGCTTGGTTTCTGAATTGCTTCTTCAGGGATTGCTCTATTATATTTGCAGAAGGGTAGTACCATTCATAGAATGATATCCACTGATTTTCTGTCTTCATCCATTCTTTCCATTTCTCAACATTCTGTCTATTGAAGGCAGGGCGATCATCTTTTGGAAGAAGCATTACTTCTTCGAAATACAAATGTTCTTTCTCATGTGTAAACATGTCCCAATTGAACATTTTCTTTTTCCATTCATCATCTAGATCATATGGACTTATTCCTTTAAATATCTTTAGAAAAGCAATTATCTCTGAATCAAAAGGAATTTCTACATGCTTTGGAATCTTATCAATAGGATTCCTTCTATATTCAGGGATAGGTGAAGAATCAACATAGCCTAAACCAAAAGTAGAAGAACCAGAGACTGTATGTACAAGTAGTTCTTCTTGCGGATTGAAAAATACAACATTTGAGTAACTTTCTCCAGAAGAATCAGACGGAGGAGTAAATCTGATCATATTGATTTTATGACGGTCTGAAGACTCACCACGGGGTGTTGGTGGTTCTGAAGAAAATTGGCAAAATGTTTTTGAGCAGTGTGGATGGTCACAGACTGAACTGAAAGGCTGAGAAGGCTTGTCTGTGAAAATAATCTTCTGATGGAATCATACACTGCTTGGTCAATTACGAACTGCGGAGGAGCTTGGATTTGGGCAGGATGTAATTGGCTGATTGTAGTTGGAACTGTAGAGACAGAAGTAGAGGGTCCACCATGTTGAACTGTGTTAACTCTGGGAAATCATGTGGTAACTTTGCCATCTATCTCTGTGATAATTGATTGGGCCGCAGCAACAGGTTTCTTTATAAGCTTTCCCCAATTGGTTACCCAATCATCAGGAAGACATAAATCATTGTGGGAAACATACATTGGTGCTACTGGGTTACAAGAAGAGTCATATTGAAAGAGAGTGACTCGGCCTTCGTCTTTGTCAGGAGTATGTAATACAACAGGAATTGTTGTATTATAAAATCGGACACAGGTGATATAAAATATGGCCAAATTTTTTGATTTGGTTTTGAAATTTTCATATCCAGCTGTCTGGATACCTAGAGTTAGGCATTGCAGGACATTGGGGTCATCTAATGCAACAGAAAAATCAGGAAAAACATCATAATGTACAGGGCCTTCTGCAAGGCTTGTCTCAATGCCACCTATCATGGCTTGTGTAAATGTAGTCCATCGATTATCAAATAGGGCTGAGAATACATAGGCTTTTTGGCATTTTCTATGTAATGCATTCAGTCCATCCTCACCATCCCCAGATGGGCGTACTGGTAACCAGTTTTGAGAGCTGCTTTGATATGCTTAGATCCTAGGAGAGAGATGGTATCAGAGCCAGTATTGTTTGAGTGGATTTTGTTGAGAGATATTGTTTGAGTGGATCGCGAATTCGCTTGAGTCCTGAATAGCGTTTTTAGCCCATTGTTGCCGGTGTTGGCATTGGAGGGTGTTGAAGATGTTGGACAAGAATTCGTACTTTGGTACACGAGGAAGCCTCAATTTCTCCTTCAGAAGAAAGCCGCAATTCTGCTTTCATCGTTTACTGCAAGTCTTTGAACGGGTATTTATCCAACTTATTTTAATGGATGAACATAGAAATTCATCTGCTGAATCTTCCGAGTCTATGGGAATGTTTGGTTCAAAACATTTTAAATATATAAAGACTAAAGATGAATTAAGATTTGGCTTAGAAGGTTTATGTCGTTCTGAATCTACTTCTGGTAATTTTGCACTTATTGAGCAAGAAGAAACAGACCCTACTGTCAATTGGAAACTTCCCCCAGTCTCTCCTCATGATGTTTATCGGGGTCTATATGGGTGGTACCATCCTCATTTAGAACCACAGCCTGTTCCCAACTAGGTAGGAGGTTTGGCTCTTTCAGTGTTTCAGCTTTTAGCCAAGATTCCAGTGTACCCTCAAATCCCCCAATTATTCTTCTCGTAGCATTAATGGGACCTATGTCATATGCAAGATAGGTCCTATAGCAAACAAGCATGGAATGTAAAACAGACATGATTTCAGCTTCAGTGCAATTGTCAATATTCCATGAATAAGTAGAATTTGCAGACCAATCCTTATGATATTCTGATTTCATAAGGTCTCTGCGATCAGGTGTAGGATTCTAGGTATTCTCCCATCTAGATCTCGAAGATGTAGCATTGACCTGGTCTTTGTCTTCATCAGTCTGTTCTTGATCTGATATAGAGAAGTTATTAATATAGGCTTCAAGGTCTTCAATCTGTGGTTGTTGCTTCTATCCTATGAAGGCTTGTATCAAAACTTTCTTCTTCATCTTTAATGGATGAATCTTCGAACATGAAATTGGAAGATTCAAGCTTGCTTGATTCTTCAGTTTCTTTGGATTGTTTTATGGCATTACAGTCGATTTCATTGGATTCCCCCAAATAACCAATGACATCACTACCATCACTTTGCTAGCTATGAAACTGCATAACATACAGCACTTTGATGAGTATTTTAATGAGTTCCTTCATAGATTGCACACTTTGACTCCAGATCTCATCCTTGAGCCAAAGTGGAAAGAAATCTTTGTAGCATCCCTTCCCCAGTGGGTCTCCTCTGCTATTGTCAACAAATTACCAGGAAAGGTTGGTGATTACAAACTTGGTATAATCATGCAAGCTGTTAAAGCTATTATTGTTGAATTATGCTCACAGATGAAGATTGCCAGAGCAGATAGTAATCCTAAGAAGCCACATGGCTATCAGCAGCTCTGTAAGAAATGGCACCTTGGCAAAGCTGGTAATTCTGTGGGGCATAAACACAAAAAGAAAAAGCATTTCAAAAATAATTCCCAGTTTTCCCAAGAAAAACCAAGAGGAAAACATCATAAAGCTAAACCTTACAAGCACACAAGAATGTTTTCCAAAGGCAAAGAAATCATATGCTACAACTGTAATAAGAAAGGCCACACAACTCCAAATTACCCAAACAAAAAGAAGGAAACATCAAAGAAGAAAGTCCAGTATAGAAATAAGAAAGGAAAAATTAATTCCTTTGATCTTCCTAGCAGCTGTGATGAGCTTGTATCTTCTGATTCTGAATCAGAAAATGATTTAAAATTTATTGATTCAAAAGAATCATCGGATGAAGAACTTTGTAATGATCCTCATTGTACAGAATGTAAATATTGTGATTGTGATGACCCTGATGTCTTTACAAGTAATGTAGTCAGGATGATGAAGACTGATTATGATGAGACCAGCAAAAATATCTTTGCACAGATGATGGCTGCTACTGACCAACAGATGAAAAATATGTACAAATCTTTGCTAACAGAACATTTGAGGCAGACACCTACTAGTTCGAAAAATTCTCCAAACAAAGGGTATGTGCCTCCTGCTACTCTTTTCTCAGTAGAGGCTTTAACCAGACAATTCAAAAATGAAGACTTTGGAGAAGATCTGCCATAGACCTTGCCTGCAATCCATCAGGCAATTAAGCAATTGAGAAAAACAATAAAGGAGAATAGAAGATTGTGCGTAAAAAGACACAATGAGCTGAGCCTAAGAATCATGAATGCACAAGCATCTTCTGCCACTACATCACAAGGCCCAGTTTTGGGAAAAACAGAGAACTGGACTTATCATCCAGGACAGGTTCAGTAGCAAAGCAGCCCAGAAGAAGGAGAAGAAGAGGAGAAGGCCAGGTCAGATTTTGGATGCAATAGCATGAACAAAGATGTCATGTATTGTGTCAAAATGAAGGTAAAAATTGGGAACCAGTATGAATTCTGGAAAGTCCTTATGGACACTGGTTCTAGGTTAAATATTGTAAGTGATACTGTAGTCAGCATGCACCACCGAAGACCAAAAACATGTCCAAGAGTGATTACAACAAGTGGTGATATCCCCACCAAGTATGAAGCAGAAATAGATGTTCTACTAACAGAAAAAATTGGAGTTCATTTAGTTTGTCCTGTTGTCCCAGGACTTGATTGTGCAATGTACCTTGGGACCCCATTCATTCAGAATTTCAGCATGCATGGAGCAAAGTTTTATACAAGAACCCAGAGGTATGGATATTTTATCAGCTTAGAGAATAAAGAAATCTTTTTTCCATTTATTAATTCTAATTCTCCTATTAGAATTAAAAGGCTTGAGAGAATGGAAAACCTTCTGGCAAAAATGGAAATAAAAAGAGAAGTTTTAAAGACATAAGAACATTTGGACAATGGAAAATATGCCTCTGAAATAGCAGATCTCACTGCTAGATTTAAATAATGTTGCTCAGACGATCCAAATGCATTCTGGCATATCAAGAAGCAGGAAGTAGAAGTTTCTCTTACGAAAGACTTCAGCGGAAAACTAAGAAGATCTAAGGCAGTCGCGCTCTACAGATAATGAGCAAGCAACGCATCAACATTGAGCAGTTGATCCTATAACACAACGAGGCCGTGGAGCAGAAAAATAGATAATGTAGGTTGTGGAGGAAGCCTGCCAAATGGTCATGGAGTTGGCCATTCAAGTAGAGGAACTGATGAAGGTGCGCGTCCGTAAGTTAGCCACAGGGGTGCATGACGCAAGAGCAGAAATGGCAAGGGTTCAACTGGAGCTGAACCTACAGATCGTATAACTCTAGTTGAATTCTCAGCCTTCAACACTGCCAGAGGTTAGGGAATAGCGTACCACTGCGGTTACAAAAATGATCGTGGTGGTTAATAGTGCAGTGATAGACTGCATGAAGTTGTTCGAAAAATCATTCAAGGTCCTAACCACCCTGTAGGAGGACCCTGAATGTGGAGTGCCTAGAGACAGAGGTGCACGAATTGCAATAGAAATATGATGAGATAAAAGGGATCATGCAAACGTTTTCCCTTACATAAAGGCTTGCACAGATGTAGCAGGAAAAGGCACTTAAGGAATAGATGGATGCTGTTCAGCACAAAGTAGTGGTCTTGAAAGAGCTCCTACAACCATGGATCGATGAGGCTTATACAATTACAACCTCCATTGAAGCAAATATTTCACAACTACAAGTAACTCAGGAGAGGATTTAGGGAAGTAGTTCAACAACAACAGTCACCGAACAACACGTGAAGGAAGTCGAGTAGGCGTTCGATCAGTGCACTACCAAACTTGCAGTGATCTAAATAGAGCTGGGAGGTCTTCACATTAAGATCTCTACACTTGTAGAGTGACTCGAGGGTGAGTCACAAAGTTTGTGTTGGGGGCCTGTTGGGCACGGGATCCCCCAAGGAAAGCTTTGGGGCTTAGAGCCCAGATTTTGGTCCAATTTTGTAATTCCAATGTAAAGACCCCACATTTTTTTGGCGCGAAGTGCATAGTTGTTAAAGAGTCACACAGTTGTTTGCCCTTGTTTTGATAATGTAATGTCAATATTGTATAAATAGAGTGAAGCTCTAAGTAGTTAAGGAATCGAAGGAACAAGACAATGTCGAAGTAATGAAGATGTATGTAAGATAGCTCTGAAGTGTAAGTCTAAGTTTTGGGTTGTGGCATAGGTAGAGACTCTATAGCTGAGTACGCAGAGGCCCAGTAGTTTGCAGCTAAGTGCGCAAACCCCTAGAGCTGAGTGCGCAGGGTGAGTTGAGCCTATAATCATCTGTAAGTATTAATAAAGAGAAGTTTTGTATCATTTCTGCATATTCATTTCTTGTTTGTGCATCTGTTATATTGGGTATGAATTTAACTTCTAATGCTTATATGATGTGTGAATGTGTATAATTGTATTGGTTAAGTGAACGCAAGTAAGAACATCTATTTACACGAAGCTAACTAAGATCTGTTAATAATATAATTAAGATACTTAGTGTAGTTTGGGGAAATATCACAGTTCGTTGCCCTAGTGGCGTGAAAGCATCTCAGCCCCTAGTTAGGGCTATGTGGAAGCCAATAGTAACACTTCACAAAGGTACTGAAAGGTGGAATAGAGTGCGAAGATACCTACGTGGAGGTAGGTATAGTTGGAATAAACCGACATCACTACCATCTCAAGGGTGTAGAAACTTGGTTCTAGCATCCCCCCATACTGCTTCGGGTGAGACTTCAATCCACGCTTCATGGGATGATGCCAAAAGGGCCAATAATGTAGGGATTTGTTTGGCTAACTAACACTAAAACTAGGTCAGGCCCCCTCAAGCCAAGTAAGAATATATGTTTACGCGAAGATAATCATAATGCATGTTGAAGATAAGAAATTCTTAAGCTAATTTGGGTAGACACAGAAGTAAGAGTACTTACGGGGTGCGTAAGCATCTAAATTTCCTATTTAGGGTCCGTAAAGGATGATCGCAGACCTTCGCAAAGGTTTCAAAGCCAAATAAGAGAAGTGCATTGATAAGCCCTAAAAGACTTATTGGTCTGTGCGAAGGAAGGGTTAGGGTATAAATCGACCTCACAACTATCTCAGGGGGTGGAAACTTGATTCCAGCATCCCCCCATACTACTTCGGGTAGGACTTCAGTCTGTGCTCCGCGGATTGATGCTAAAAGGGCCAGTAGTGTAGGGATTTTCTTGGCAAATTAATAATGAAGAAGAAATAGATGTTCTGCTAACAAAAAAAATTGGAGTTCGTTTAGTTTGTCTCGTTGTCCCAGGACTGGATTGTGCAATGTACCTTGGGACCCCATTCTTTCAGAATTCCAGCATGCATGGAGCAAAGTTTGATACAAGAACCCAGAGGTATGTATATTTTATCAGCCTAGAGAATAAAGAAATCTTTTTTCCATTTATTAATTATAATTCTCCTATTAGAATTAAAAGGCTAGAGAGAATGGAAAACCTTCTGGCAAAAATGGAAATAAAAAGAGAAGTTTTAAAGATAGAAGAACATTTGGACAATGGAAAATATGCCTCTGAAATAGCAGATCTCACTGCTAGATTTAAAGAATGTTGCTCAAACGATCCAAATGCATTCTAGCATATCAAGAAGCAGGAAGTAGAACTTCCTCTTAAGAAAGACTTCAGCGGAAAACTGAGAAGATCTAAGGCAGTGGAAATGAATGAAGAACAGATGAAGATGTGTAAAGAAGAAATCAAGGATCTCTTAAAGAAGGGACTCATCAGGAAAAGTAAGAGCCCCATAGCATGTTTTGCATTCTATGTTAATAAACATGCTGAAATAGCCAGAGGTAAGCCAAGACTAGTTGTGAATTATAAACCTCTGAATAGCATATTGGATTATGATGCATATCGCTTGCTGAAGCCATTCTCTATACTTGCCTAGATATCAAAGTCAAAAATATTCTCCAAATTTGATCTGAAATCTGGATTTTGGCAAGTAGGAATCAAAGAAGAAGATAAATGGAAAACAACATTCTCTGTGCCTGAAGGGCATTATGAGTGGAATATCATGCCATTCGGCCTAATCAACGCCCCTTCAGCCTTTTAGAGAATAATGGATGATACTTTTGAAGGAATGCAGGATTTCATGAAAAAGTACATTGACGATTTACTAATTCATTCAGATAATATCCCTGACCATATTAAACATTTGAAAATCTTTCTCCAAAGGGTCAAAGAAATGGGTATAGTATTATCGGAATCCAAAATGAAGTTATTCAGGCCAATAATAGACTTCTTGGGTTACAACATACAGTATGGATCCTATACTGTAATTCAAAGAAGTCTAAATTTTGTTGATCACTTCCCTGATGAAATTAAGGATAAAACTCAATTACAAAGATTTTTGGGAAGCTTAAATTATATCTCTAAATTTCTAAAGCATTGTGCACAGGAAAGAAAATAGTTAAATAAAAGGCTTCAGAAGGATCCGATCCCATGGAGTGAAGACTGCACCAAGGAAATCAAGAAAATAAAAGAAAAGGTTAGAAATATTCAGCCTCTCTCCCCTATCATAGAAGAAAGGGAGAAAGTTATTATGACAGATGCTAGCCATGAAGGATGGGGAGCAGTTTTGTGCCAAAAGAACCCCAACAGTAGAAATGAGATTGAAATCTGTCAGTATGCATCTGGACTATGGGCCAAGAATCAATTGAATTGGTCCAGTCTGAAGAAAGAGCTCAGAGCAGTTTGTTTGGGTATAGAAAAGTTCAGAGATTTTGTCATCTACACCAAGTTCACCATCAAAACAGACTGCCAAGCATTAAAATATTCTATTCACAAATGTGACTTTGAAGATGCCACTATGGTGAGATGGATTATGCAGCTTAGTCAATATAACTTTGATATTGAATTTGTCAAAGGAGATAAGAACAGTTTTGCAGACATGTTAAGTAGAGAATTTTTATCTGAACATTCAATAATGAGTCTGCAATGCAATTTCATCAGAAGACATGAAGACACTGTAGAAATTGAGACTTCATCTGGATGGATTTCATATGATTTGGAGACAAGCCTTCTAGACCATGATGAATATTTGCGACCAATAAAAGAAGTCAGGTACAGGACAGGCATTGATTTTCTTTGGACAGATCCTCATCAGGATGAAGTAAATAATGAAGCACTTGAAGCCCTGGACTATCTAAGACAAATTGGAAGCATTGCCTATATAATTGAAAGAGATCATGAAGATGAAAATAGAATCACCAGTTGTCACATAACATTCAGGAGGTTTGGCAATCATCTTCACAGAGAAAATTATGATCCTGACCAGCAGCGAGAGGCATTCTACACAGCAATGAATCTGCAGAATTTTTCCATTAACATGTTTTATTCCTTGCGGTTTTCTTTTCTGTTTGAAGGTACTCTAGTAGAAGACATGGAAGAAGATGACCCTGTTCCGGGATGGTTCATGGATTGGTGGGAAAAATACAGCTTATCACCACTCATCATGAAACCATACTCCATGGGCATGTTGAGAATACCAAACTTTAGTCCTACCAGCACTATGATGACCCTAGTCTTGAATAAAACAATAAGATATTTGGTAAATATCAGTAGTACAGATTTTCTAAATGGTGTCAGAAGATGTGGTCATGTAAGATGGTTCGCAATGAATCATTATGAGAGCAAAAGAATATTTCCAAGTACAAATTATGAAGAATTCCACCGACAGACTGATCCAGATTTGAACCCATTCATGAATCTGAATGAATTAAATTTACCAGACCCACATGATGATGCAACTTGGGAAACTGAAAAAGAAGTATGGGTACAATATTATTCCAATTACTTGATTGATAGATGGAGGTACCAGTACTACACATATCACTATATTGACTACTACACCTTTTATTGAGGTCTTTCCAGCCGACTATGGCGCTGGACGAGCTTTCGTGGATTCCCTCGTCCTGGAATCTCCACCTTGTAACATGCACAAAAGAGATTTGCATATCTCAACTTTTAGTCTTTTCAGTCTTTCGAGGGTTCTCTCAGGAATATCCTCTGTGTAAATAATGGTTGTACTAAGATTCGGTCGCCACATGCCTTTAGCTCTCCATGAAAGGAGAAGGGACGAGATAACATGGGACAATACTGTCCCATGCCCGAATCTTGCTTTCGGCGATTTTACTTTTGAGTCATCAGTCTGTACATAGTCCATTCACGGATGATTGTTCCCTTCCAACATTATAAATAAAGGATAGCTATGAAGTAAGATTCATTCGCGTCTGGAGAGAGGTCTAGAGTCTTAGTTGGAGTCGAAGTTTTCTCCTTCTCTGCATCTGCAGACTGATAGTCTGATCTGCTTGCATCACGAGAGAAGTTCAAGTCTTTAGGAGAATCGAGAAACCTGCGCATTGATGCTAGACATCAGTGTGAACCTAAAGTGGCCGGTTCATAGTGTTGTTCAGTCTGCTTATATGTAATCTTGAGACTCAGTTTGCTTGTATGCTAGGTAGCCTGTAGATCTGTTATGCTTCGGCTAACTTATATCTACTAAATGCTGCAGCAGTCAATCTGAGGAAGAGATTCATCTCAGTTTGTAATATTCTGCATCCATATAATAAAATTCCTGTTCATATCTTCCGCAACTTGCTATGTTATTTATATATGTGAAAGGTCCTTTTCTATAGTAAGTGCCCCATCTGGTAGCACTATCATATTGGTCACCTTGGCGTGTAACATTTCCTCGGCAGCTGAAGTGCAAACTACAAGGCTGGTGGACATTGTGCCAGCCAATGGAGTGCACACTTGCAACTCTTGTATTTGCATCTGGAGAGTCCCCCATACCAACTGGTGTTGTTCCTCAAACTACCGGTGGGCCTCCGCAGTGACATCCCTCAGTGTTTCACTGATATCATGAAAATCCCCTTCAGTGAGGGTGATAGGGTTGAAAGATTTCTTCGAGGCCTTTATTTTATTATGTGGCCCTACCTGCTCCCGTGGTCCCGAACGTTTGAGTTGGGTGGACATTGTATATGGTTCTGCGCCACCTTTTTCTATGTTTATCTCTGGTCTGGGCGAGGGTGACTTCTATCCTTTGTGCTCTTCGTCTATTATTTTCTACTACTCCACCAACTTCGTAGCATCATGCGCTGCCTAGGCCTTAGCTGCTACTTCTTCTTTCCTGAGCTTTTCCGCCAACTATGCCATCCAAAGTTTTGTCTCCTCCTTCTTGTGCTACGTGGTGGACTTCTCTACCTCCACCGCAGAGTTAGTTGGAGTGCACCACTCTGGTGGCCAAGACTCAAGGACTGCGAAAATTACATCGTTGGTCACCAAGTATGGTAAATCATGCCATTTCTTCAGAGGGTCCTTCCACGACCTGATGAAGACATGGTGGAAGTCTGCCTTGAAATCTGCAAAGATCTACAAACTTTTGTAGACTATGGGTGATAATCGCGGCTTGCGATTGATCCCCATTTGAATGTTCGTTTTCATTAGCACCAAAAATATCTTGCTTTCTCTGATCCACTCTGCATCCCTGGTCACCCACAACGAAGCGTACTTCGCTTCCTCTGGAAGGTCCGGTGTGACCGAAGGGAATTGGCTATCTGCGGGTAGTTCCCATGCCACTAGTACGATCGACAACAAGAGCCATGCATAATGAAATGTTTTGCCCTACTCCTATGACTCACAACAGTTCACAAGAAACTCACCGCATAAATAGTTCACCCAGTTGAACTGGACCCCTTCTGCGCATTACGCCGCTAGTACAACCACTGGCACAGGCACCTCATCTGTGCGGTACTTCCGCATCACCTTCCCTGCCAATATCTGTGTCATGACCTTGACTACAGGGTTTTTGATGCTGGAGATTGCATACCCTCACTTCTTCTTCTCCAACTTAAACTTCATTTTCATTGCCTCCACGAGGGCCAACTCACCACCTTTTCTCTCTGAATTTTTTTTTGGATCTTCCCCTGAGCAAAGTAGCCATGTAATCCGGTGAATCAGATGGTCTGTGATGGGGATGGGCTCCTCTAGCCACAAGCACCCATCATGCACCAAGTAAAGCAGCTACCTAATGACAAAAACGGTCACTAGGGTGTAGTGGTAATGTGACACCCAGAGTAGGTTTAGCAACCCTGCTTTCTTGATACCTTTGAGCCATTTTGATGGCTCCAATTCGATCATTCCAGCCAGCATATCTATCTTTTGGTGCATTAGCTTAGTAGTCGCTAAATGTGGGAACTTCTTGTGGTTTGCGAGGTCCCAATCTTCAAATTTCAACACTGGAACCCATGCCAAGTGTGCTCCCTCGAAAATAATATCATCTGGGAGCAATGGATTTTGCAGAGAGCTCTTTCTCTCATATATATCCTTTGGCACCTTGGATTTACCCTTGCACGGAGGAACATATTTTGGCAACTGAGTAATAGGATCTGCACCTTGGGTTTCAACGTCCATCTCTACATCCTCCTCCTCCACCAGGATTTCTTCAAACTCTTCCTCCTCATCGGCCTCTAGATCAATGGCCTTTCTCTTTTCCTACAATGTGAGCTTGGTCCTCAGTGGATTTGGGGGAAAGAAACACACTGGTATCATGGCCTACTTATCCTTCTTAGCTCTCGATGTTTGCAGTGATTTAAGGAACTCAACGATTATTCTGACGCTCTTTGGGGCTTCCACTTTCGCAATTTCCTGTGCGGCTCCTTTGCTGTCACTACTCCTGTGTCCATGGCTTCTTCAGGTGCTAACATAGTGCTATTCCATAGTGCTTTCAGTGTCTCGAATAAGTCTTGGTTCATGAATACTTGAGCACACAACAACTCAATTCTCAAAATTCCAAGCGTTGTTTGTTGGACAACCACTTCTAATTTATAGCTCCTTTTGAATTTGAATTTGACCGTTCCCCCCACATTCAGTCCATTAATGCTAGATTGGCAGCAAATTTCCAAGAATCTAACCCATAGAATTCACCTTAAATGCCTGCTGCCCACTCCATTTAACCTCAACCCAAGCATCAAACTGTGAATAGTGACTTTAATGGTCACTTTCTAGCAAACCTATGTGAAAGCACAACTATCTTTGCACTATTGTGGACCCTGTGACACTTCGCTACTGTGCGCAATCCTGACATCGCGCAGTTCCTGAGCAGTATCGTTTACAGTCGAGCAGTGTAGTTTCCACATTGGAATCATCTATTTCTCCAAATCTCCAAAAAGTCCTGGACAATCATTCCAAGGTATTTGAGACTCCCAAATGTCTCCCGCCTATGCGTGATCATGATCATGCTATTCATCTGATTCCAGGAAGTGTTCCTCCAAACATCAGGTCGTCAGATATCCCTATGTCCAAAAAAGTGAAATTGAACGTATGGTTGCAGAAATGCTAGAGGCTGGTATAATTCAACTGAGTCAAAGTTCTTTCTCAGCTCCAGTAGTATTGGTGCACAAGAAGGATGGATCATGGCACATGTGTCTGGATTATAGGGAGATCAACAAGCTCACTATTAAAGATAAGTTCCCCATTCCTGTCATTGATGAATTACTGGATGAATTGCATGGATCAATTTACTTCACCAAGTTGGATCTTCGTTCAGGATATCATCAAATCAGAATGAAGATTGAAGACATTCTGAAAATGGAATTTAGAACTCATGAGGGTCATTATGAATTTTTGGTCATGCCTTTTGGCCTTACCAATGCACCTTCAACATTTCAAGGTTTGATGAATTCAATTTTCAAACCATTCCTTAGAAAATATGTGTTAGTATTTTTTGATGATATACTAATCTACAACAAGTCTTGGAAGGATCACGTTGAACATGTTGACAGGGTGCTACAACTATTGGAGGAGAAACAATTATATGCAAAAAGATCCAAATGTTTCTTTGGAGTCTAGGAGGTGGAATATTTGGGTCATATTGTATCTCATGAAGGAGTTAAGGTAGACCCTAGCAAAATTAAAGCCATTAAGGAATGGAAAATCCCCACATCCATAAAGCATCTGCGAGGATTTCTTGGGTTGACAAGGTATTATCGCAAGTTTTTTAAGAATTATGGGAGAATAGCAGCACCTCTAACAACATTATTGAAGAAAGATTCATTTTCATGGACTCTGGAAGCAACAAAGGCCTTTGAACATCTTAAAGAGGCAGTGTGCCAAGCACCGGTCTTAGCTACACCGGACTTCAAAAAAACCTTTATTATGGAATGTGATGCTTCAAGAAATGGAATTGGTGTTTTTCTAATGCAAGATGAAAGACCCATTGCTTTTGAAAGTCGTCCAATCAAGGGAAAGTTTTTAAGAAAAGCTATTTATGAGAAGGAAATGTTGGCAATACTCCATGCACTTAAGAAATGGTGACCCTACCTAATGGGAAGACACTTCAAGGTAAAAACGGATCATGATAGCCTTAAATACTTTTTAGAACAAAGATTATCCTCTGAAGAGCAACAAAAGTGGGTCACAAAGATGTTGGGTTATGACTTTGAAATCATCTACAAAAAAGGGAAGCAAAATGTGGTGGCAGATGCACTCTTAAGAAAGGATGAGGATGTGGAAGCATTGTTGTGTGCCATTTCTATTATCCAACCAGATTGGATAAACGAAGCAAGGGAGGAATGGAAGAATGACAAAGAAGTGTGGGCACTTATTCGAAAGCTACAACAAGATTCCAGTACTTCTGATACATTTAGCTGGCAAAATGATTTGTTATGGTACAAAGATCGCTTATACCTCTGTAAGAATTCCCAGCTAAAACAAAAGATTCTTATGGAATTGCACACTTCTCCCTTAGGAGGGCACTCAGGATTTTTAAAAACTTACCACAGGGTTAAGAAGGAATTTTTTTGGGATGGCCTTAAATCAGGTATTCAAAAGTTTGTGGCGGAAAGTTTGGTTAGCCAACAAAATAAAGTTGAAACAATTAAGACACCGGGTCCATTACAACCTTTATCCATTCCAAGCCAACATTGGGAGGAGGTTTCAATGGATTTTATCACAGGTTTACCCAAGTCTGAGGGAAAGAGTGTCATCATGGTGGTAGTTGACAGACTTACCAAGTATGCACACTTTTGTGCATTATCACATCCATTTAAAGCCAGTACAGTTTCTACTGCTTTTATGGAAACAGTTCAAAAGCTACATGGAAACCCAAAGATTATTATAAGTGACAGAGATCCCATTTTCACTGGAAATTTTTGGACAGAATTTTTTTCTTGTCTTGGTACTCAGTTAGCTCATAGCTCATCTTATCATCCTCAATCTGATGGGCAAACTGAGATAGTAAACAAATGTTTGGAAGGATATCTTCGTTGCTTTGTATCTGATAAACAGACACAATGGGTCAAATGGTTGCCTCTGGCTGAATGGTGGTATAACACTTCCTTCCATACATCAACAAAAATGACCCCATTTATGGCACTCTATGGGTATCAACCACCATCCATCACATCATATTTAAGAGAAAATTCTAAGGTTTAGGCAGTGGAACATCACATCCAACATCAACAACAAGTCCTCCAACTCTTAAAGGATAACCTCGTGTTGGCACAAAATAGAATGAAACAACAGGCAGATCAACATCGTAGTGAAAGAAGTTTTGATGTAGGTGATTGGGTATTCCTACGGCTACAACCATATAAGCAAATGTCCCTAAAGCAAGCTAAGAAGGATAATAAATTATCACCAAAGTATTATGGTCCGTACAAGGTGTTTCAAAAGATTGGTACTATGGCATACAAGTTGGAGCTTCCTGCAGCTTCTCGATTGCACCCAGTTTTCCATGTTTCATGTTTAAAGAAGGTTATAGGCGACAAGCTCCCAATTCAAACAATATTTCCAGAACTTGACGAGGAAGAAAAAATTATATTGGAACCGGAAGCAGTCATAGAAAAAAGAACTCGACAGCTACGAAATCGATCAATTTCAGAGTATCTTATCAAGTGGAAGAACTTATCCATTGAAGATTCCACATGGGAGGATGAGAATTTTATGCAGAAGTATCCAGAACTACTCAAGCAATGAGGACAACACTTTTTTGAAGGAGAGGAGCATGTTGGGTCCCTATAATACTAGTGATTACCCCATTGCTATTGTGGTTATACCCCTTATTTATATTGTTGTGCCCCTATTACCCCCATATTGTTATTTCTGTGCCCCATAGAATCCCTGTATTGTTATTTTTGTGGCTTTATATTATTATTTTTAGGTCGGCTGGATTATATTGTGACTCCTTAGACTCCTATATATATAAAGGAGGTTTTGTCATTTGAATCATCCAATAATTTTTCATTTATGTAATGTAAAGGAGGTTGCCCCCTCGAAGAGGCTGAATGGAACCGGCGAGACAAGGAAGGAACCTACTAGTTTGGAGGAAGGATTATCTGACACGTAGCTACTAGTACAACATCAGCACCTCCCATTGGAATGGAAAGCATTGGGCTAGTCAATACATATTCTCCCATGGATAGCTTGATATTATGGCACTTTCCAGAGCAATTTATTGTTCCTCCATTTGCAATCATCACTTGACATTCTGGTGCTGGATATAGGAAGCAATTCAATTCTTTTGCTACCCTACAATGAATAAAATTGTGGGTGCTTCCTGAATCAATCAACACTATTACCTTTTTCTTCTTGATTTGTCCTTCTATCTTGATGGTTTGAGGAGTGGTAATTCCCGCCAATGCATTACAAGATATGGTCGGATTTATTTGTTCTTCATTTAGGCTTTGTTCCTGGAGTATATCCTCTTCTTTTGACCTTTCTTGCTCCTTTTCTTCTTCCTCTTCACAATCTATGTAGAATAATTTCTTCTCAGCACACTTATGACCTTTTGTGTATTTGCTATCACAACTGTAAAAAAACCCTTTTGCTCTTTTTTCTTCCAATTGTTGTGGTGTCAACCTTGTAGGTTGTGGAAGACTAGGGGCAACAACACTTCCATCTTTATAGTTGTGAGCAGTATGCTTCCTAGTTTCCATAATTTTGCTTTCCATTTTTCTTGCTAACCTGAATGCCTTCTCTAATGAATCAGGTTCCCAAAGGCGAACATCATGTTGGATATTATCCTTTAAAGACCTTATGAACACATCAATCTTATGCTCCTCTGGAATATCTTTTACCCTTATGTTCAATTTTTGGAACTCCTCAATGTGCTCCATTATTGAACCCTTTTGTTTGAGACTTATCAATTGGCTAAAAAAAGTGTTTCTTTTTGTATCCTCATAATGTGCTATCAATTCTTCCGTAAAAATTGCCCAAGTGATAAATTGTTTACGAGATCAAAGCCATTGATACCATACAAACTGATTTGGTTCCAAATATACAGTTGCCATACGTACCTTTTGTGCATTTTTTACATTATTGAGATCGAAGAATTGCTCCATCTATAATATCCATGTGGCGGGATCCTTGCCATCAAACTTCCTCATATCAATTTTTGGAATATGGTGATTCTTCGATCCAACATTATCATCTATGGAATCATTATTAACATTTCTTTTGTTCTCATCATGAGTTTCCTTTACTAACTTTTCACCATTAGTAAGTATTTCTTGTAGAAAATTTGTCAAATCTGTCTTCAAATCTGCCATGCCTGTCTTCAAATTTGTGTTCAAATATATCTTCAAATTGTCCATCTTAGCTTCCATGCCATTCATCTTAGCTTCCACGCCATTTATCTTAGCTTCTGTTAACTTTTGTGAGCGTGACATTTGTTGCACTTGTTCTTGTAATTTTGATATATCATGTAGCATTTCTTCCTCTTCTTCATGAGTCATGCTAGAGCTTTCAGGTTCCTTACTAGTTGTTTACATTTTCTTTCCTCGGGGCATCAATTACCAATAATAATGCTCTACTATGCCCTTTTGATTCCTTCAAAATAAATTTTCAAACCAAGCTTAAGCGAAAATTTAAAAGAATCTACACACCTTTTTTCACTTTGTAGGAGCTCGATATTGCCTCTGATGTATCTCTGTACTTTCCAATAATATAGTTCTGAATTTGTGACCTATAGTAGCTCTTTGTGTCCTCTTTCCAATGCCACCCGTCTGATCCAAATTAGATTCTCCAAGAAAGAGTTATGCACAATCTCCCAAGATGACCTGATTATAGACCTTTCCAGAAGAGCGAACTTGTATGAAGTTCCACATGTATAATTTTCGATCTTTGGTTCTGAAAAAGATATACAAGAAACTAAAGTCTGTCTTCTTTCTGTACCTTCTTATGAAATTTCAATTTGATTCCCAGAGAGAAAGTTATGACAACTTTTCCCAGGTCACCTGTTTTGAATGTAATTCAGGAGTCTGCAAAAAGACCAACTTCCTCAGATCATATCTCCGCAAATATCACTCAAAAAGCTCTGAAATTTGTACCCAGGGTTCAATGCTATTTATTCTCAAATGGGTTTTTTTTTCGACTTCTGAAACGTCACAGAAAAAAAGTTATAGCGAAAATTCCACGATGACCTGTTTGGAGCAGCGAAACCCTAGAATCCAAAGCTCCGATACCAAATGTTATGAAACCAGCTCAAGAAAAGATAGAAAAGATAGATCAACGCCTTAGAATTCAGCCTCTTCGAGGGGGCAACCTCCTTTACATTACATAAATGAACAATTATTGGATGATTCAAATGACAAAACCTCCTTTCTATATATAGGAGTCTAAGGAGTCACAATATAATCCAGTCGACCTAACAATAATAATATAAAGCCACAAAAATAACAATAGAGGGATTCTATGGGGCACAGAAATGACAATATGGGGGTAATAGGGGCACAACAATATAAATAAGGGGTATAACCACAATAGTAATGGGGTAATCACTAGTATTATAGGGACCCAACAGGTGATCTGGTCCCACGTTCAATCGTCAAGGCTTCACAACAACTTCAAAATCATATTCTTGGAATAATAAAAGCCATCTGCAGATGCGCCCCCCCAACACAGGCTTATTGACTGAGAACTTTAGCATAGAGTGATCCATATACATCTTAAAGTGGCCTCCTAGCAAGTAGTTCCAATACTTCTGGAGCGCATACACCATAGCTAGTCCCTCACATTCAGTGGTGGAATAATTCTTCTTTTCTTTGGATAATCTAAGACTTATGAACACGATAGGGTGGTCCAAGCCTTCTCTTCCATCATGTGCTAGTACTGCTCCCAGCGCTATACATGACGCATCAACATGTACATGAAATTCTTTCTTCTAGTCTGAGAAGACTAAAATCAGTGTGGTAACCATCTTTTCTTTCAATATATCCAGAATTTTCTTGCAGTCCTCGTTCTAGTAGAACGAGACATCCTTCTCTAATAATTTTTCCATCGGCGTGGTGATCTAGGCATAACCTTTGATAAACTTTCTGTAATATCCCACATGTATAAGAGTAGCGCACAACTATTTCAAACTTCTCGGCGCTTCCAAGTTCATAATCACCGTGATCTTCATAGGGTCTACCATCAGTCCTTGCCTACAAACCACATGCCCCAATAGGTTCCCAAAAGGAACGAGAAACAAACACTTCTTGAGGTTGAGTGCAATTTGGTATCTTCGACAGGTATCCAGCATCAAGTGCAAGCTCGCTACATGGCGCTTAACTAGCCCAAATATAGTCCAGTCATCAAAATATACCTCCAAGAACTTATGAATATATTCCTTAAATGCTGTAACGACCACGTGCGAAAAGATGGCCGACGCATTCTTCAATCCAAACGGCATGACATTATATTGAAATCAACCCCACTCAGTCATGAAGGTTGTCTTGCTTCTATCCTCCGGTGCGATTTCGATCTGGTGGTACCTCGAGAACCCATCAGTGAAAGAATATGCTTCTTGACCACCTACATTGTCCAACACTTCATCCATTAATAGATTTGGGAATGGATCATGTACACAAGCGTCATTAAATTTTTTGAGATCCACACATATCCTGATCTCATCTTTCTTCTTCTTTTCTTGCACCACCATTGGGATTACCCAATGGGATTCTTCCATAGGCTCAATGATGCATGCTACAAGCATTTTGTCTAGTTCTACGTAGACCTTCTCCTTGTATTTCAGATTTAAGTGGTACGGCCTCTGCTTAACTGGCTTCACGTTAGGTTTTAACGTAATCCTCATTACTCCTAAATCTTCGATTATTCCTTTCAAATCTGTAAACTTGGTCGGGAATAAGTCCTGATATTCATGGAGTAACTCAATGACCTTATCCATGGTCGCATCATCCCAATAGTCTCCGATCTTTGCAAATTTGGGTTATGCCTCCGTACCAATGTTAACCTGCTTAGTTTTCACCGATGCAGTTATATCAGGGTTCTCAATCTGTGGTCCTTGAACCTCATGGTGGCCTTCTATTTCTAGAATGTTAATATTCCATGAATCGTCATCCTCCTCTTTATCAGTTACATTATAACAATCCAGCGCGTGACTCAGCTAAGTAGCCCATTTAGACTTAATCAGGTCTAAAGGCTCCTGTGGTATCTTAAAGCTGGCTGATTTTACCTCTTGTAGCGCTTCATCAATACTGTCCCACCCGTCCTTAAAAATGAAGGTCATCATGAATCCTTCACATAGGATATCCCATTTACCTGTCCCATGGTAGAGCTCTATTTCTATATACTTTTTCATTGGTATAACATCTAGGGTATGAAAGAATAGGTGCACCCACTCAGGTTG
This sequence comes from Pinus tabuliformis, assembly GCA_031772625.1. NCBI lineage: Eukaryota > Viridiplantae > Streptophyta > Pinopsida > Pinales > Pinaceae > Pinus > Pinus tabuliformis. The sequence continues at coordinate 746,413,883 of CM062817.1, read as the reverse complement.
TGGCTTTTCTCCATAGGCCTACGTCCACTTGGCCAAATGCGCACGGGGGACATCCTGTCCATCATATTTATCTTCCATTTGCATCTTAGGATTCCCAAATCATACTTGCATCATTCTCCTACATTCATGCCAATCGTCAAATATTCCTTTGTGCGTACCCTACCATCTCACGAGTATAGTGTGCAGTACCCAGTCCAAGGCCTGGAAGCATTTCTTTTTCGGCACCTCCCTTTCAAATGCATCCAAGAAGACATCGACCACATTCAGTCTGCCATAAGTAGGGAGATTTCTTACCTTTGACAACACGCGATTTAGTGACCTGGTCATCATATTGCAATTCAGCGTAGTTACTTCATGTAATTGATTCTGCCATCGTTCTATTTCTTCATCAGAATCTAAAGTACAGGAGCTCTTGCCCTCCCATGTAATCCGCCCATCCACAGTGGGATTCACCCAGTCTTGGTCTCATGCTGTTATCTTGTAGATACAGTCCAGATCATCATCACTCTCATAGTCACGGACCAGTTCCGTATAGTGCGATTCTTCAGCTGGGTCTAAGGGTATAATTACGCGCAATGATTTCTTCTCAAATATCATCTTTCGCTTCTTCATATTGATTACCCCATTCATATCAGTAGTTGTGATGCAGGTATGTTCCCTCTGTGGACAGAGACAACCCCTCTAGCCCTAGAGTGGGTCTAGTCACAGCAAGACAAAGATAATACCTAATTCCTTAAATAGTTATCATTAAAGAGGCCTACCTTATACCGGTGTTTGATGAAGTCTTCATCACGTCGCTTCAGCTATCACTTTATTCTCCTTAATGAATGATTCACTTGAAACAACATATTAAAACGACAAAACACGTAATAGAGTGCAACAACGAACTATCTATTTATAGATTCAAGGAACCATAAGCTATCAACATACATTTCATACATGATATAGGAAATAACTAATGATTGTATTAATATAAACAACACTAAAGCTTACAACCACGCCTTGACGTCACAAGCTTCCTTGAAGGGTCCAATCAGTATGTCTCCATAAGCATTCACTCTCAAAGGTCTCCCAGAAGGACTGATGACTCTCTCTCACCTAAAAGCACAAGTATGAAACTAAGGAAATCACGACAAGGCTTCCTTCTTACAAAACCATCTCACACTATCAATCCACAACATGAAAGGCTATTCTCATACCTCAAAAGATATTGCTAGGCTATCAACAATCCAAATTGTAAGCTATCAATCTAACAAACCAAGAAGTAGCTAACTAACTGATCATAGCCATGGAGGATGATTTTATAAGAGGAGGAGCCTCCATAAATGAGGGGAGAGGAAGCTTATCTTCATGGGCAGTTACTAAAAAGGCGGAACCACCATCTCAAATGAGGAGAGGCAAACTTCTTTCACACAACAACCATCTCCAGAACCACCCAGAGGTATTTTGTTTGAACTAATTCACCATATATAGGTCATTGCGGGTCAAACACTGAGACTCAGAGATGACATCGCGAGGCATTAGTTCATTCTGGGCTATCGTCGCAGGCAAGATACTGATGACCTGCGACGATTTTGAAACATGGATAAAAAGGGGTCAACTTTAGGATTAATGAGCTTAGGAAATATTCTTGAGTAATATGGAAGATTTGGACACATATTTTGGTTTATGAAAAAGAGCAGATGTCATTCAGGGACCAACTCTATCTAGGATCAAGGGACGCGGGGTCGGTGACAAAATACTATGTAATAGATGCCCCCTCAAGCATGAAGGTCGAGAGAGTGGGATGAGTGAAATGCTTTACGAAACCATAACTGAACTCGAACACCACCGTAGAGAACCTATAGACGCAAGTACAACTGATATCTCTAATAGTGAAAGAAGTACATGTAGTCGAGGCATGGGTGCATCCATCCAAAAGACAAATAAAACTGGTCTGTGGTATGGATGAAACCATCCAGTCGAAGAGACCATATGAAAACACAGGTATGGTCGCAGCCATCCATAAAGACTCAAGTATGGTTGCAACCATCTAATCAAAAGAGTCATGTATAAATAATCCACGTAACCTAGACTTGTGTAATCTAAGTCCAGGGTCTTGAATCCTGACCTATCCATCGTAGAATTTATAATATGCAAATAAATGTGTTGAAGTCACGCATACTAGAAAATAACTTGCTTACAAGCCAATGATGTGAACTGTTAACAAGCGCAAGGAGACCACCAATAATGTCAATGGTTCTCAAGGTATTGCTAGTACAATCCACAAAGTGTGAAGAATGATCTGGAGTCGAATACTTGTGAAATCACTTTCCATTGAGGCATGCAAGCTCCAAGGTACCCGAAAGGATTCTCTAGATCAACCTCCTAGATAATGAGTTGATGTCGACAGGAAGCGATCTGTCGTAGGAGGGCCATAATATTTCCCACATCAATGACTCGACACAAAGGAACAAGATGAAGATGGATGAAATAGAGAATCAGAGTAGGATGTAAGGGTGAAAACTGCAGAAGGATTAAATTCTTGAACATATCGACGACATGACTCCGGAATGTACCAGCATTTTGGTACCAAGGGATTGAAGGTCATGCGGAGATAGCAGGGATAGAATGGAATGAGACAAAATGAAGAACCCAAATCCCGAAAGGCAATTGATGAAGTGAGGATATCCCAAACCCGGTGAGAAGCAAAAAAGTGTCTATGTTCAAGAGCAACAAGCTACCTTAGGTAATCAACAGAATATTTCCAAATTTTCTCCCACCATTGCTGGAAAGTACCCCAATTATTTTTGAAACACAAGCTTGAAGGGGATTGCATATGCTTACAATATAAGTTTTTCCTTCAGACAAATCCAACCCAGTGAAATTTTAACGACCCCTAGGGAGGAGAAGCTCAAGTCTCATCATGGTGATGAGTCCAATGTCATCATGGTCTAATGAGTCTGACATAGGTAAAACTCAGAGTCTTTTTCATATTTAGAGAGTTTGAAAAAGACATGGAAAATAAAATTCCAGATGGGCCCTTTTCGTATGTTTGTGTCTCTCGAGCTAGAAAAGGTAGAAAATGATACTTGAGAGAAATGCTTGACCATTTCAGTCAAGGAGTACCTTTTGTAAATAGTGCCTCCAGTGTGAAAAAGTAAACAAAATTACTGGATACATGACATTTCACAACCATTAACGAGCTCAAAATGATAAGGGCTCAGCAATATTTTCACGTTTCAAGATTCAAAAAAGAGCTTAAAGTTGACTTATAAAGTATTTTTCGGTATTTAATGAGTATATAGTTCATGGATCAATCATCACCAGTGTTCGAAACACCTGTCACTGCATAAGAAAACTCAAGCATAAGATCTATCTCACAAAAATACGCGAATATAGATCAAAACCCTAATTCAAAACCCTAATGAAAGCCCTAAGTTTTGAAAAAAAAAGGTTATAAATGGAACACTATGGTAAAAAATTGATTTACTTGTGTTTTTACTATGGTCAAAAAAAATTCTACCATTTCATACCTCGTGAAATGTGGTGACCGATTCCAAGAGGCTCAAGGATCCATTTCTCTTCATGCTACTTCCACGTAAATGCCATAGCCTTACCTATGCTTTTATGCCAAAATAGGATTCAATTTCATGTTTTGAACCGTGGTTTAGAGTGACTTTTTGGATTAAAAATCCACCTTGGTTGTCACAAGTTTCCCTCTCAGGATCACGACGACCAAGAAGTTTACACTGTGAAAAAACAAGATCATTACAAGAGATTGACGTACACCTGCAACGACTCGAAAGTTTTTACACTGTGAAAATCGGCTTGTCACAGTTGTTTTAAGAACAACTGCAATGACCGCCAGAACCAAAATATCTTCATTTATAATCAGTTTCAAAGGATGAAAATGGATGGATGGCATTTGACAAAGGTATGTTTGTGCATGCAGGGACAAGAAATGGCTTTCGCATGGCAAGAACATGCTCATGACAATGATGATGTGATGGGAGTCACAGATCCTCATTGTCTGAACATCCTCCGAATCTGTGGGTTGTTAAAATTCTTCTTGACACCACTTCTAAGAGCACAATTGGATCTCTTAGAGTACTTGATCCAAGCATGGAATCTGATAGAAGGAAAATTCATAATCCTCAGGCAAGAAATTGAGTTCGATGCCATGGATATCTACTTTTTGACTGGGTTATCACAGAGAGGGGAGATACCTTGCATGGTGGGAACTTGGATTACTGGAGACTCTTTGGACACAATTATTGCAAGAGTGCACCCCCCAGGAGCATGGAAATCACCAACAAGTGGAAAGCTATAGATTTCCACTGTTAGTGATTTGTCATTACGAATATTTGTTGTTCAACATTACCAGAGCAACTGGCTCCCAAGCCCAGCATGAGGCAACCAAGACTCAACTATGGTTAGCCCAAGACTGTTTGAATCCTACCATGTTTAACTGGGCGGAGGCCGTGTCTCTCAATATGAAGAGACAACTAACCAAGTTCCATCGGGGTGAGACGAAACAGTTTGGCTACAGTTCAATCTTATTACTGCTCATACTGGAATGAGTACCAATCCTCCAGAGACAGGACATAACGGTGGGATGACCAGGACCACGACAAACACAGATTACTCGTTGGGGTCTTGTGATGCCGCAAGGAGGCGGTGGCCAACCTGTATCATGGGGCTAGAATTGGTTGAGTGGATAAACCATCAACAAGATATAGTTGAGGATTGGCCGTATGCTAGGATGGACTGTAGGGGTGATCTGGACATGTTGCTTCCTCCTGGTGAACAGTGGGACGAGAGAGGTAAGATAATCAGTTTGACCGACAAATATTTTTTAATTTGTTGGGTTTTTAAATATATATGTCCTAATTATTATGTTCAATCTTTGCAGATGTTGGACCTGAGAAACCCATAGGTCTATCTCCTATTTCCCAGAGGGTTGATAGGGAGATGGACTTACTACCTCCGGGTGGAGAGGCTGAGGACAAAATAGCTCGTAACCTAGAGGGCTTAACTGAGTGAATCCCACACTACGTAGGATTCGAGGAAATTCCCAGGTAGTACCAGCATCATACCGTGGGGGTGTCGAACAGGATGCACCAGCTGCTTAGACGCGTGGTCCAAGCAGTAGTCTGCTACAAAGAGGATAATGCATAGTAGACTTCTAGGTTCCTTTTTCCATAGATTTTGAGAGGCATGTGTCTCACGATGTAACTGAACACACATATATTTTTTGGATAGATATATCTATATCTATATATATATATATATATATTAGATGTAACTGAACACAAATATATTTTTTGGATAGATATATCTATATATATATATATATATATATATATATATATATATATATATATATATATATATATATATATATATATATATATATATATATATATATATATATATATATATATATGGGCGCCATGGTGTGCAACACATGATATATACCTATCTACGTTTTACTATATCTACTTATTGTGTCTGAATGATTTCTTATGATTTTTATAAATTGCGCAAATTTCTATCTAATACATGGTTCACTAATGCATCAGTCAATGTATTTAATCTTCTAGGAATGTGTTGATATGTGATGAAGTCAATTCCTTTCTAATCAACAAACCTGTAAAGAAAACCTTAGAATATGAGGTTTTCAAACATCTACATAAGAGGAAAAAGGACACAATAAGCAATAAATCACTTACACACCAAGCCAAAAAGGTACATCGGCGCATGGTTTCATTTTTACACAAGCTCGAACCATGGAGAACTCTCTGGATTCGATTTCATGTTTATACAAGCTTGAAATGAAAAAATATGCTTGAATAAGTTTCACATGCCCCCAGTATAATGATTCAATCAAGGTACATGGCCCCCAAGCTTCATTGCATTCAATTAGGTGGATGTAATGAAGGTTCACTTTCGAGATCCAGGAAAGACTCGACTAGGATTTTACGAGATCTCAATCAAAGACTCGATTGGAAAAGGGAGTTGTTTCATTTTTTAATGAGGTTGACACAGTGAAAGAACTATCCTCAAGACATTTGTTTCATTTTTTAACGAGGTTGACACAAGATCAAGAACTCTCCTCAAGACACCTTGATTCATTTTTTAACGAGCTTGACACAAGACAAGGAACTATGCTCCATACTCCTTGTTTCATTTTTTAACGAGGTTGACACAAGATCACGAACTATCCTCACGACTCCTATTCATGACCCATACGAGAACATGGCTCCCAAGAGGTCTTCACAAGATGGAAGAACCATGCTCTGGGAGGAATACATGTCGTCTAGTACCATAGACAGATCGGGTTCCAATGCCCCCAGGATATAATGTACTATACCATCTATGTGATCATCAAAAGATGTGGAGACGGAATGGGTAACCACATAATTAACCTGTGGCGGAGAACGCACTACTTCCAAAGAAGAGTCGATAGGGGATGATGGTTGGAGAGGAGTCACCTAGTGATTGATGAATGACAATTGGTCAATAATCTCAATTCTTCCTTCATGCGGAAAGAAAACCACATGAAAGAGGGAAGAAACAAGAGCTCCCATGACATAAACATAGTCATGCCCAAGGAGAAGATCAAAATCTAATGGACCTTGGACTACCATCACATCTACATAGATGGTCTTCCCTCCCAAAGTAATAGGGAACTTCGGAAGGATCCCTAAAGGTTGACTGATTCCTCCGTTGAAAGCCATCAGATTCTAGGTGACAGGCACAAGCTATGGGGAACCCAAAGCTTGCCAAGTAGTAGAATACATGATGCTAACAGACGCTCCTTCATCTAGTATAGTGCTGGGTACCACCATATTATATGGATGTACTGTAATCTGCAAAGGCACATGAGACAGGAGGAGGAAAGCAGTCAATGGAAAAAAATCAAAGGAGACAACAAAACTACTTGGTGGGGGTATCATATGATTGCCCCCGTGCTGTACAGGAATAGGAGGAGGACTCTCCTAAACAATCAGGATGGGAGGGTCACTCTTTGAATCATGAGAATCTGAGGAGATGAGAAGAACATGAGTAGTATGATCACTATTCCCCTCTGGAAAAGAGTGAGAAACCTTGGGCGGAGCCAAGTCAACACTCTTTTCGACCAATGGTTGGTCGGGAATAGACATAAGAGAGTCTCGCTTAGAAAGAGTAGGATGAGCAAGAGATGAATCCAAGTCAATCTCTTGACCAATCGGGAGAGGATCAGAAGAAAGCCTCTGATAACCAACTAGAAGGTGGGGTTGAGGAGCTATAAGGTTTTCCAAAACTGTGGAAGCTTTATCCATGAGAGGACAAAGGTGAAGAAGATGTTCCCCTTCACATAACCTATAAGGGAATCTAATCTTCCCTTTCTTCTTACCTCTACTAGTTGAAGGTGTAACATCGACATGATCTTCAGAGGTCGATAAGGATGTTCGAATCATAACTTGAGACCATATTTCTAAGATCCTGGGAATACCAGGACAATCTCAAAGGAAATGGTCACCCTTGCACAGTTTACAAGGAAATTTGACCTTCCATGGAGGACTAGAAGGTTTTTCTACTGGAGGTTCACTCAGAGCAATAGTCGCATGGTTGGCCTCTCGCTTATCTAACTTCTTCTTCTTTGTCTTCCTCTTCTTCTTCTTAGCCTCCTGATTACTGGATTTGGAACTTTCACCAAGCGAAGTAGAAGAGGAGGGTGAAGAAATAGGGGAAGAAGGCACAGGGTCAACCCTAGAATCATTGTGACGTGATTCAAATGAAGGAGACGATGGAGAAGGATTCGGGATGCTCAGGACCACCGAGGTTGAAAACAACCAAATAGGTAGTCTAATGGTTAACCTAGGTAGGGACAACGTTGCCATATAAGGAGCACCATCATTTCCAAAAGAAGGAAAAGGACTAGGATTCCCATCCAGGGGGAGACCTTGACTAGTAGACTCTAGAAATTTTTCCATTGAATGGACTTTGAAAGAAACGCTAACTGAAACCAGGAATATTTCGTGGGTAGTTAATTTTACAACATTGAAACAAAACTTTGCCTTTTCATATTTTAAGAGTTGAGAAAAGGACGAAAGGTGACTCTATCTCTTTCAAAGTTTAATGAGCCTGAAAGGACAAGTGCACAGATGATCCTTTTACTTTTAAAGAGTCGAAAAGGAACAAAAGTGGCTACTCTAGAAACTCTAGACAAGAGGGTTTACTAGACAAATTGTAAAACAGAAATATACACCTCGGTGATAAATAAAAGAGAAATGACCAAGGAATTCCTGTATAGTAGTCAATCTTCTCAAATGCTTTGTTTGGTGCGTTACGATCTGTAAGGAGACAAACTCGACTTCCTAAGGGTAAAAGGATTTCAACCTAATGGGGTCTCCCACCATATACTCGATAGTACAGGGAGCACAATTCTGTACTAGCACTTATCGAATCACAAAGGAGGAATCACCCAACCTTAGCGAAAACAACAACCACTAGGTTTAACGACATTGGAACACGTCTCTAGCCTAGACTTCTAGATATGAGCATTAAGTTCCAATGTTTTTTTAGGTTAATTCAATGAATTTTAATAGTTTATTTTGAATAAAGTTTTGATTTCAAGGCCTTACTGAATGTATTTCAACAATCTCTAGTATGCAACTACAATGAGCAAAAAACCATTCCTTTCAATGAACAACTACCTAAATGAGGGTAAGGAGTTCATTTCCAAGTGAACAAAGACAATAACAAGAAAATGCAAGAACAACAGTGCAAGCATGTAATCCAATCAATAGGAAACAAAATGCATCGATCTCTACTTATCTTGCAACTACTATGACAAAAAATGAAAGATTTGAATTTTTCTTTTCAATTCCTAATCATAAAGAATCTACTAATGCAAACATGCTTTCATTTTCATATACTATATGAGTGCAATTGTTTTTTATTTTTGGAATAAATAACAAACAAGCTAATGCACAACCTGACTGATCAAAAGGAAAATGTAATCTATGCTTCAATAGTGAATGGAAATCAAATCAACACAACAAGCTAGTTTGATGACCAATCACTACGGATCAACCAGGAAGATGGGCAAGTAGCAAGAGAACAACTTCAAACAAGTCAACAAGACTGTTGTGGATGTAGTTCATAAACTTGAAAGGACAAGCAACCCAAAACCAGTGAATTCTTGACAGAACTCTAAAATACCTAGGTCACATTGTTAAAAAGCCAAATTTCATACAAATGGAACCAAGAAGGATATGCCTTAGTAAAGACAATCAAAACACGCTTAACAAGGTGAAAGAAGTAGAAAAGTACAAGCTACACTGGTCTATTTAGGAGGTAAGGCTGTAAAAACTAACCCTACATGAATCATCATAGGTGCAACACTGACAACATGAGACGATCGCTAATCGTCGCAAGCACAAAATGGTAAAATAAGCGAAGTCGTCACAAGGGTACACCTGTTCTCAACGACGGTCTAATTTTAGGAATCGTCGCAACTGTATGATGGGATATGAATGACGTATAGCGAGGGTAAAGAGAATAGGAGAAATTTGCCTCAACTATTAGGAATTAAACAATGATGATACCAATAAAGAGGGAAAACAAGGCAAAAACAGCGAAAATACACTAGGCTTATCACTCAGACAGTGAGGTGCACTACCATATCTACTCAAGTGATCCAAATCACTGATGGTTCAGTTTCAAAATAAAGAGACACTATGTAATTAAATCGAAAACAACAAGAGCAAAATCAAGAGATAACACACAAATCATTCCCCAGTATGGTTGCCAACTTGTGATGCAAGTATGCTCCCTCTGCGGACACAGACAACCCGTCTATCCCTAGAGTGGGTTTAGTCATAGCAAGACAAAGACAATAGCTAATTCCTTAAATAGTTATTGTTAAAGAGGCCTACCTTATACCAGTGTTTGATGAAGTCTTCGTCACATCGCTTCATCTATCGCTTTCTTCTCCTTAATCAATGATTCACCTAAAACAACATATGAAAACGAAAAAACACGTAATAGAGGACAACAACGAACTATCTACTTATAGAGTCAAGGAACCATAATATATCAACATACATTTCATACATGATATAGGAAATAACTATTGATTGTGTTAATATAAAAAACAATAAATCTTACAACCACGCCTTGACATCGCAAGCTTCCTTGAAGGGTCTGATGAGTGTGTCTCCATAAGCATTCACTCTCAAAGGTCTCCCAGAAAGACTGATGACTCTCTCTCACCCAAAAGCACAAGTATGAAACTAAGGCAATCACGAAAAGGGTTCCTTCTTATAAAACCATTTCACACTATCAATCCACAACATGAAAGGCTATTCTCATACCTCACAAGCTATTGCTAGGTTATCAACAATCCAAACTGTAAGCTATTAATCCAAAAAACCAAGAACTAGCTAACTAACTAATCATAGACATGGAGGATGCTTTTATAAGAGGAGGAGCCTCCATAAATGAGGGGAGAGGAAGCTTATCTTCATGGGAAGTTACTCAAAAGGCAGAACCACCATCTCAAATGAGGAGAGGCAAACTTCTTTGACCCAACAACCGGCTCTAGAACCACCCAAACGTATTCTATTTGAACTAATTCACCATATCTGGGTCGTCGCAGGTTAAACACTGAGACTCAAAGACAACATCACGAGGCATTAGTTCATTCTGGGCTATCGTCACCAGGTAGGATACTGATGACCTCTGATGATTTTGAAGCATGGGTAAAAAGGGGTCAACTTCAGGATTAATGAGCTTAGGCAATCGTCTTGAGTAATATGGAATATTTGGACACATATTTTGGTATGACAAAGAGCATATGTCATTCAGGGACCGACTCTATCCAGGATTAGGGGATGCAGGGTTAGTGACAAAATACTGTGTAACAGTAGCCTAGTCAATTCCCAGAAGTGTTGGGTAGGAATTGTTGTCATCAACAATCTCTATTACTTCAAAATCTGCCAGCGCACTCGCTTCCTCAATATCCACAAATATCCCTGCAATCAATCCATGGGTATGATTTTCTACTGATTCACCATACTTAGCTAAATTGGAGACCATTGTAGTGCAAGTCTCCCCATTCACGCCCATGTCTACTTTGGTAGAACATTTGCATATGATCCCAAATCCAGAATGACTTGATCCATATCATATTCTTCTTTCTACGCGGCGAGTCTCATTTCTCATCCTGTTCTTGTCTTATGTTTTATGATCTTGTGGACTACGTGTGGTTCACCTGGCGTGGTCCCAACACACTTATTGATAAGTTCTTGTAGCCCTTTCACAACCTCATTGTCGCGCAGTAACTTCATACAGGTTTCCAGGAAAGTTTTGAGCATGGATGGGACATCTCCGGCTTAGGCTTATCTTTGCTTCCTGATGTGGAGGCCTCAATGGAGCTCTTCTTATATTCCATGAAGGTTTCCTGAGTGCACTCCAAATCAAACTCAGCTTCTTTCATTGGGGCTTTGCAAACCCAAGTATTGTCTTCTAGCTATTTCCCCTTGTCATCTCCTATCATGATTCCACTTCAGAGCACTATATTTACATTCGAATCTTCCTCACATGGCTCAGACCTCATCACCTACAGGTTTTGAGTCAGGGGAGGTGGTAGAACCCCTTTGTCATGTATCCTAGCTATTAGCGTAGGACAATCTTCTGTCTCATGATCAAACAGTGTGCAATAATTACATGATGGGCGCGTTGGATTAGTGCAATCGCAGGCATAGTGTCCTGGTCCTTCACAATTGTAGGAAATCAACTATTCGCGACCTCTACCAAGTCCTCCTCTACCTTAGCCCCATCTGCGACCCTGAAATCTTGTCCATGCCATTCCTACATTCTGGTCAAGGGGCCCCGTTTCAGCCTAAACTCTGTAGGCAGGCGTTCTATCCATCATCAATTCATAGCTTCTGCAAGTATTCTCGTCATGTCCCACTGACCTACAAAAGTTGCAAAACAACTATTACGAAGTCTGCGTATACTTCTGTAACAAGTGGCAGTTATCCATGGCATGCTTTCCTACTATTTGACAGATAGCGCACCAAAAATAAGGTGCCACGATAGGTCTTGCTTGAGCTTCTGGCCTTAGAGGCATCAGTCCTCCTCCTTCAAGGTAATTTGTAAAGACCAAGCAATGGTCTTTGTCATTAACCTAAATCTTGCATTTTACACACCACACTTCTTTGCGTACCTCTGGTCAAACCGTCCTATCCTACTTCAAGCTTTGCATCTGAAGGCAGAGATTCTTTAGCTGCACGTGGATCTGCTGAATTCCTAGGTTAGGATCTTACATCGAGGTCTCTTGTAGCCTCATAGCACTCTATAAGGCCTCTGCCTGAGTTGTTATCTTCTGCTATGATAGTGCACTCCCTAAATGTGGTAGTAGTGAAGCTACAAACCACTTGCGATGTTGTCCATTTGTCAGATTCATATTGGCTTCACGAATCATACATTTTAGCCTCTGATCCGGCTCCCAGAGTCTTGCCTAGTAGCATCGTGATCTCTTTGAATCCCACAATCGACTGCGCTTTAGATTTAGGCCTGCTAAATTCTCTATTTAACGTTGTTTGGATATCCACAACTCTCAAATTCGGGTTATTGTTGGAGTACTTAATATACCAGGTCAACGTGCGGTCTTGCAGAGTGCTAACCAATGTTGCTTTCTTTATATGGTCATATGTAACACATTGCACTTCCCATAAAACCCTTACAACGAACTAGAATTGGTCCAGATCCTCATTTCCCAAACCTTTAAACACAAGCAACTTCACTGTGTTTGCCATACTAAATCACAGAGGTGGTGGAGTTGGTACGGGTGAAGTCGAAGGTGATGGCGGTGAATCCTCTGGTGGTGTTGGGGGAGGTGGGATTCATGAAATTCTTTGCCTTAGTAGATGAATAGCACTTCGCAGAGAGACCTTTGCGAGCTCTTCCTCGTCCCCTCGCGGAGGTGAAATCAAAGGGCTACTTTCTTAACCCTTATTTCCTTCGTTCCTATAAACCTTTCCTCTACGCATAGCCCTAAACATCAAGGTAACTGCATAACCCACTTTTCACACAACAACAATTTAATCCAGGTATTCAAAGATTTTATGTACTTACCTTGTGTCTGACTGGCGTGTGAACCTCGAACTCAGTAACAAATCCTCTTATAATGCAATCGAGCCAATGATCGACAATGTGTATGATCTTATCCTCTGATGCCTCCAACCTTCGCACTAGCTCTGGGGTCCACGTAATAGTACCATCAAGTTTCCAACTTCCTTAGTTATATGTTAGCTTCGTGATCCACTCGTATAGCTCAATAGGGAAGAACGTGAAAAGGATTTCATGGATCTCCATATACAGGTAGCTATCTAGCCATTGTTCTTTTGATAGACATGGGTTCCTATTCTCCCGCGCTGTGAACTCATGAATTCTTCTATTCAACTAGCTTTCTATTTCTTTCTTAGTTGGATTCCAATGATACGACATCACACATCTCTTATGTAGATTCCAGTCAGAAATGGAACAATTTGTTGGCTTGAGGGAGCCTAACCTAGGTTTAACATTAGTTACCCAAACAAATCCCTACACTACTGGCCCTTTTGGCATCAGCCCACGAAGCGCGGACTGAAGTCTCACTCCAAGCAATATGGGGGGATTCTGGAACCAACTTTCTTCACCCTTGAGATGGTAGTGATGTCAGTTTATTCCAACTGTACCTACCTCCACACAGGTCACTTCACACTTGTTTCCACCCTTCAGTACCTTCACAAAGTGTTACTATCGGCTTCTGCGTAGCCCTAACCAGGGGCTGAGATGCTTTCGCACTGCCAGAGCAGCGAACTGTGATGTTTCCCGAAACTATGCTAAGTATCTTACTTATCTTATTAAAAGATCTTAGTTAACTTCACATAAACAAATGTTCTTACTTGTGTTCACTTAATCAATACAGTTATTCACATTCGTGCATAATATAAGCATTAGAATTGAAATTCATACCCGATATAACATATGCATAAATAGGAAATAAATATGCATAAATGATATAAAACTTCTCTTTATTAATACTTTCAGATGGTTACAAACTTGATTTGCCCTACGCAATTAGCTGTAGGGGTTCACGCACTCAGCTGCGAACTACTAGGCCTCTGAGCACTTAGCTACAGATCCTCTACCTACGCCATGACCCAAAACTTAGACTTACACTTCAGAGCTATCTCACATACATCATCATTACTTCAACATTGTCTTGTTCCTTTGATGCCTTAACTACTTAGAGCTTCGCTCTATTTATACAATCCCATGGTCCACGGACCATGGGTAGATCCTCTATAGCCAACATTACATTATCAAAATAAGGGTGGACAAACCTATGACTCTTTAACAACTATGCACTCTGAACCCAAAAATGTGGAGTCTTTACATTGGAATTACAAAATTGGACCTAAATTTGGGCTCTAAGCCCCAAAACTGCCCTTGGGTGATCCCGTTCCCAACACTCCCCATTCTCTGCTATGTGTACTTTGGCAAAACATTCGTGTCCAACCCCAAATCTAGAATAACTTGATCCATCTCATATTCTGCTATCTGCGCAGTAATCCTCATCTCCCACCCCGTTCTTGCCTTATGCCTACCAATATTCCTAACTATGCATGGTCCATCAATAGCGCTTTCCTTCCCAGCACACCTGTTGATTAGCTCCTGCAGTCCCTTCATAGCCTTGCTATCATGCAACAGCTTCATATAGGTTTCTAAGAAAGTAGTAATCGTGGACGGGTCCATGTCATCAGCCGGCTTCTCCTGACTTCCTGAGATAGAGACCTCAGCAAATATTTTCTTTGCTTCCATAAATGTTTTTCTTGTGCATTCTAGATCAAACCTAGTCTCTTTTTCTGGCGCTTTGCAGACCCACACACCTTCTTCAGGCTACCTCCCCTTATCTTCACCAGCCGTCACCCCACTCTACAACACAATATTTACCTTAGGATCTTCCTCGTGAGTCTCAACCCTCATCATCTGCAGGTTTTGAGTCAGTTGCTAAAGCTACACCCCCTTGTTGCATACCTTAGCTAACAATATCAAGAAATCCTCTGTCATGTGGTCAAACTGAGTACAATAGTGGCATGAAAAACACGTCAGATTTGGGCAGTCTCGCACGTAGTGTCCTGGTCCCCCATAGTTGTAACAAATTACATGCTCCCGATCTCTACCAGGTCCTCCACCTCGGCCTCGTACGTGCCCCTAATACTCGCCTCGCGCTTCCCCAACACCTTGGTCTGGAGGCCAAGTTTCTGCCTTCACCCTATATGCATGTGTTTTATCCATCATCAACTTGTAACTATGACAATTGTGCTCATCATGACCCACCGATTGACAAAAGTTGCAGAAGAGCTATTGTAGTGTTTGTACGAATTTCTGTAGCGAATGGAAATTGTCTGTCACATGTTTCCCATCTACCTGATAGATAACACACCATAGCATGGGCCCAGTACTTAGCCCTGCTGGAGCTTCCAGCCTCAAGGGCATTGGCCCCCTGTTACAACATAATTTTTGAAAATTGGACAGTGATCTTTTTCATGCCCCTGGCTTTTGCACTTTAGGCACCAAACTTCTTCGCGCAGCTTGGGCCGAGTTATTCTATCTTTCTTCATACTCTTCATTTCTAGGCAAAGATTCTGCAACTGCACATGAGTCTGCTAAACCCCCAGATTATCATCTTGCATCGGTGTCTCATGCAATCTCATTGCAATTTCTAGAGCTTCCGCCTAGGTCCTAAACTTTTGTTGTGATAGCGCAACCCTTAGATGAGGCAGGAGCGAAGCCAAAAACCATTCACGGGGTTGGCCATTAGTCAAACTCATGTTAGCTTCATGGATTGTACACTTCAATCTCTGATCCAAATCCCAGGGTGTCTCACTAGGCTTCATCATGATCTCCTTGAATCTCACAGTTGATTGCGCTTTAGACTTAGGTCTACTGAATTCCTTATTCAGCGCAGTCTAGATGTCTACCAATGTCGACATCATATTATCAATGCAGTACTTAATGTACCATGTTAACGCACGATCCTGAAAAACAATAACCAATGTTTCTTTCTTCATTTGGTCATCCATGATACCCTAAGCTTCCCATGCAGCCTTGATGATGAACCAAAAGTGGTCTGAATCTTCATTTCCCACACCCTTGAACACAGGTAGCTTTATTGAGTTATCCATATTGAACGATGGTAGAGGTGGTGGTGGTGTAGGCGAAGGTGTATGCGGCGGAGGTGAAGATGGAGGCAGTGTGGGTGGATGGGGTATTCATGGGAACCCTTGCTTTATAAACTTAACAATGCTCTGTGGAGATGCCTATGTTGCTTCCTCGTCATCACTTAGAGGAGGTTCAATTAGTGAGCTATATTCAAGGCCTCTTTTTCCCTTGTTCCTAAATGTCCTTCCACTTTGCATAGCCCCAAACATCAAGGTATCTGCATAACTCTCTTTTCACACAAGAGCATCTTAATCCAGGTATTTAATGATTTTAAATACTTACCTCACAACCCCTTGAAGAAGTGGCACTTTGATTCGCTATAACTGACCAAGGTATCATTTGCGAACTCTATCCTGAACCCTCCTATGATACGATCGAGTGAATGATTGACAACGCGCACGATCTTATCTTCAAATGCTTTTAATCTTCGCACTAACTCTGTGTCCAGACTATTGGACCGTCAAGCCTCCACCTCCCTTGGTCATCTACCAATTTCGCTATCCACTCGTACAACTCGACTGGGAAGGAAAGAAAGAAGATCTCGTGTATTTCTATGTACAGGTATCTATCCAACCACTATTCTTTCATCAATCATGGATTCATGTTCTCTTGTGCTACAAATTCCTAGAAATTTCTATCCAACAAGCCTTCGATCTCTTTCTTAGTTTGATTCTAGTGATGCGACATCACACATCCTGTTATGTAGATCGCGGTCCCGACAACGAAACCATTTGTTGGCTTGATGGGCCCTGACCCAGGTTCAACATTAATTAGCCAAAAAAGTCCCTACACTACTGGCCATTTCAGTATCAATCTATGGAGCGCGGGCTGAATTCTCACCCGAAGCAGTATCGGGGGATGCTGGAATCAAGTTTTTGCTCCCTGAGATAGTTGTGAGGTTGATTTATACCCTAACCCTTCCTTCACATAGACCGATAAGTCTTTTAGGGCTTATCAATGCACTTCTCTTATTCGGCTTTGAAACCATCACGAAGGTCTGTGATCGTCCTTTACGGACCCTAAATAGGAAATTCAGATGCTTACGTGCCCCTGTAAGTACTCTTACTTTTGTGTCTACCCAGATTAGCGTAAGTATTCTTTATCTTCAACATGCATTATGATTATCTTCACGTAAACATATATTCTTACTTGCGTTTATATGAAAAATTAAAACACATAGATTCATGCATCAATATAGCATTAAATCATAAACCCAGTATTCAACATAACATAACCACATACATTCATAACATAAGTAAAATAACTCATACATAGATATCTCCAAAATAATTCTTCTTATTGATGTTTCAGGTCCCCAATATAGACTCTAACTTCCCTATGCACATAGTTGCAAGGATCCGTGCACTCAGCTGCAGACTTCTACCCTAGGCCTCTACACACTCAGCTGTTGAGCCTCTTCCTATGCTAAGACGCTTCGTTCTTAGCTCTCACAAATCCATTACATTGATCAATTTCCCAAAAACTTACGTAGAACTGAACTGCCTTAGACTCTTCTAAGACTCCTTTTTATACATTCCCATGGACCAAGGGTGAATCTCATCAAGCAGACACAAGCTATCTAAATTAAGGGTGGAAACCCTTTTTGATTATTTACATCTTTGTGCTCCGCAACCACAAAATGTAGAGACTTTACATTCTTTATACAAAAGTTGGACCTTTGGACCCAAAACTTGGGCTTTTAACCTAAAAATTGACGCTAGGGGACCCGTTGCCAACACAGGTACATCACACACGGTCTTCTTTGACCAACATCCTGACATGCAAATAATAGAGCACGTATCATTCTCCACTTAACATGATATGCTTCCTCGTAAGCTTTGCATATCCTGACATCATTTCTCCAAAATTCACCATAGGGTCCATCATCTCGACTAGGTTCATCACCATCTCTCCTTGCATTTGATAAACATCCACATCAATCAATAGATCCCTCCCACTCATGGCTCGCTTCATGTTTGTATACCCTTATTCACTATCAGGATCCATGACCACCTACTCTGGCCCAGGAACCACTCCACTTACATGCCTTGAAGTTCAACCTCATTATGCTACACTCATCGCACATGCACCCCATTTCCTGGGCCATCCCTGGTACTTTACAACAGATCAAGATGGATGCACCTTTGTGTCTTACATTTTACCTATCATTCACCCATATTGCATAGCCCATCTGCGTCACTTCATCTGCATCACCAAGTCAACATGGAGACCAACTAATGGGGCCCCTGCCCTCAGCAAAAAACACCACACCTCCATGTAGGTCACTATTCTTATGGGGCACCTATATCTATGTCTGTACATCCAAATCACCCCCATATTTGTTTGGTAAGTATACAGATATTTTTTAGGAAAAAGACTCCCACCCACATTCTTCATGTCTTTTACTTGGCAGCAATTTCTAGTCACCCTTGGTTGGAGCTTGCACATCACCCAAAATCATTTACCATCTCCACACCAGTCAAAAAATACTCGCACTCACCCTAGAAATCCTACCGACTCCAGGGCCATCCCTATTATCAAACATGTTTTTACTACCACCATTTTCACAAAAGCTCTAACCTCAGGCTAGTTGTCCATATCCTTATATATCATCAGCTCTCACTATCATGCCTTATTTGACCCACACTATTATAGTATTTTTACATCTCATATTTATTCCCCAACATATCATGTCAGTTGGTTAACACTCCTTTCTTGTCAACTTCAACATTTGTATTCCAGGATAGATGAAGTACCTTGGATACTCCCTCCTTGAAGGGATATCCTCGAGTGGAACAATGGGAATCACTATTTCCTACTGATGTCATCGGTCCTGTTGAAATTTCACACCAACACAAGTTTTCATATCAAGGTGGTATCATACATAATGACCATTGTAGTTCTTTCATTTAGCCACAGACTCCTACATGATTAAAGAACCTCATTCAATAGTGCTCACACCATGATACAGGAGTCGAAGTACCTAAATTTGAAGATCCATGCATACTCCAACACCTCATTCAGTAGTTCTTGACCTTTGTTATGCATGGGGGAACCAAATTCAATCTATTTTACCAAGAAGAACCCTTTAGGGCATCAGGAGTTATCATCATCAGCCATCAGCACATCAACCACCACAACATTAACTAGACAGGACCATTCCTTCATTGATTGTAATAATTCTAGACTAAGTAATCATCACGAGCATTGGAAATGCTCACCTTCTATAGTCAGTTTTTACTCTTTAGGTTTTCACCAGAGCATGGTTATCATTTATACTCAGTCAAGGGGTTTCTCTACTCATCTCCATAACAAGTTATCCTCTCTCTCATAAAGTTGATCAGACTCTCCATCAAAATAGGAAATCTTATCTATTTTGACTATACTTTTTCTCCTAACCTCATACATCAGGGGAAAAATCTTAACACTATAAAATCATACGCATGTTTGCACAATCCAGAAGATGCTAAAAGACATCCAACAGAATGCACAAGTGAATATCTTTTAGCTAAATACATCATGAAGTTTAAAACATTTAATTTCTCCTAAGGTCCAAAGTTTATAAAGATAAAAAAAATTAAGGTCATCGTGGCTATTTATTCGATATACACACATGTGTGGAATATACTTCAAAAGCCGCGTGGTGGAAGAAATGCATGACTCAATGATTTGGAACCACTCCACACACTTGGAGTCGACTCTATGACATGATCTCAGACCAGGACAATTGAATTTGAGTCACCCTGAAGATATACAGCCCTTAATGGAATCATCTTGTCCTAATCATGTGTCATTATCATGCATGAACCAGGAGAGAGAAGATGGATTAAAAACTTATATATATACAACCCATGGGAGAGCCAAAATATGAGACATTGTTATGCTGGAAAAATTGCTATCGAAGCAAACCACAATTCCGTTGTTGAAGCCATAGGAGGGAAGAGCACTAGCATGTTGGCCATATTTCTTCTAAGCAATCCATAATCATAGTTAGAAAATAGGAATCCACCATTGGAGAGTCTTAATAGTTCTTTGAGAGAGAGGAGAAACTTGCAAAGAGATTGAGGAAAAGAACTCCCCTTGCTGAGGATTTTTGAGCACCATAGCTCAAATAATTCTCTTCAAGTGTCTAAGATTCATCTATTTATTCAACTTCTACTACCAACAATCAATAAAGAGATTTTTTTCCTTTATTTTGTTTACTTTCTTTCTCCATTAAGCATTGTTTCTATATTTACCTCTTTGTTCTATTTTATTTTTATGTATGCATTGTTTCCACTATTTACAATCTTGTTTTTATCTAAGTTTGTCTACTAACAACACCAATTTTTCCTATGATCATTTGCAAGGAACAATCAACTATTAAGCAGGTGTCTTTTGGTACACAATTTCCAAAAAGACAGTACCACGGGCGTCATCAGTTGCTCTTAGCCACGGTGGGGGAAATGTTGCTTCCAATATGTTACAAGCCTAGTATAGTTCGTCATTTGGAGGGATGCCCACTTCTAGAAATTTTTCAAGAGTGGATAGTTTGTGTGGGGGAAACCTTGCTGCTAGTACCATCACATCTATCACTTACCCACCCTATGTTAGTTGTACCGCTCAATTTGGTCCATCTGTTCCCGCTGGGTACAACCCTATCATCATTCATGCTCTTGGGCTACCATTTCTCTCTGGAGGCACTTACCCTTGGGGGGGATTCCTTTCACCACTCATTCTGGCCCACATCATTTATATGTCAGGGTGAACCCTTAATAGAGCCAATAACAATCACATCATAATCCTTATATGGGGGGACATTAAGGTTGGTCAGGTAATTCTCCTGCGCCTATGGCCCATCTATTCAACTTCAAAATCCATTTTTATATTCCCTTGATTTACCGTATTTGGCTAAGTTGAAAAATGACCCCATTAGACATGATCCCTTGTAGCCACATATGCCCATGAAATTACCCTCTGATATCCCCAAAATTGAAGGAAACCTTGGAGAGAATCCATCCACTCATATCACAACATATCACTCGTGGCATTCATCCAACTCTTTAGTGGATGATTCAATTAAACTACACTTGTTCCAACACACTTTAATTAGGGATGCTACCAAATGGTACATCGAATAAGACACAACATTCTACAATGATTTTTCATCTTTAGCTCAAACCTTTTTGACGCACTTTTAGTTTCCTACAACATATGATATTGATTATGAACTCTTGTCCAACTTCAAAGAAGATAATGCCACCTTTATTTCTGATCATATTGGCAAGTGGAACTGTTGCAAGAGGTTGGTTAGAACCAATATTCCCGATGAGATCTTGCGTAAATAGTTCATTCGAACCTTAAGACCTCAAATTTTCAAAGATGTGTCTATGTTTAGAGTTGTCATTAAGGAGTAATTTGTCTTAGTTGCCCAACAACTGGATTTGATTTATTCATAGTCAGGTGCACTTTATGAAGTACTTCCTAATGATCCTAGGCCTTCCATTTACCCATTGAAAACTACTCCTAGCCCACACAATGATGGTGTGATTGGGTCCTTTTTTTACTATGTGAGCCAACTTGTTTTTCAACTTAGGCAATTGATTGTTACATTGCAAGCCCTAGCAAGTGTGTCTAGCTCTACAAAAGCACTTTTCTTCTTCTTAGTATTCCATTGATGTTATTACAGTGAATTTCACAATACCTAACAACCAAAAAATTGGTGGTAAAATGAATAAGAAAAATAAACAAAAAAATCAATCTTCTCAAGAATCTCAACCAAACTTGCAAAATTAGGAAGGGGGCACAACTAAACATCATCAAAATATTAAATTCCCTTGTAAAAATTTTCAAAGTGAGAATCTAACTCACGAGTTCCCTTGAATGGATAATTTCATAGGCTTCTTGATCCACCACCAGCTACCCAACAGTCTATTGTTTTAACTCATCCATTGCCTTCACAACTACAATAGTAAATGACTACACAACCTCCTCCACCTCCATAAGGGGGCACTAAGGGGCCATATTTCACTTCCAAAAATAGCTCATCCATCCTTATGTGTCAAGAGAACATGAATGTGACCACATGAGCTAAATCATATGATGTTCCTGACTCGAGTTCTTCTCTTATGGACTCAGCCACTCCACCTCCTTCCACTAGACCTCTCATGTTATATAAGCCTTTGGAACTTATTTATTGCCCCCCTAAGGGTGGTGTTCATAAGTCAACACATAATCCATATGCCCGAGCTACTCAACATAATAGTATTATTGCAGATCTTTCCTAAGCTTCTTGTGCCATGTTTTCCCTATAGGTTTTGCAAAGTTTCCCTTAGCAACGTAAGGATTTATTGTCTGTGATCAATGGGGTGGACCCCTCCAACTTGAACTTCATTACATTTAATGTTGACAAGGATGTTGTTTTACTTTCCCACCAAATCACATTCCACTTGCATCATGTCGGCATCATGTTAGAATTCTCTTGGCTCTCTAGTGCTCGCTACGTCTAAAACCACTCTACATGAATTTGATGGACATAACTTTGTACACAAGGGGGTTCTTCCAAATTTTTCCATTGAGTTAGGTGGAAAAAATGTCTATGTTGATATTGAAGTCGTCAACGCTAGTTTGGATTATAACCTGCTCCTTGGTCATAGCTGGTTCTATGCCATGAGCATTATTGTTGCATCTGTATTCTGTATACTTTCGTTCCCTCACAAAGGAAAGATTGTTACTATCGACTAGCTTGACTATTGCATGCCATCAACCCAAATTTCCACTATGGGGAATTTAGTCCAACTTTTGGGGGGATAACCTTGGTCTGTATCATAGTTTTGGCGTGAGGTTGTTCAAAAGATTGTCCCTTATGGGTGTTTTTCCTAAATTAACCTCGTCTATCACTCCTTCTAGGTCTATTGTTGCTCATGTCCATATGATCTCTTCTCATTCCTATGGGCCCTATCCTTTTTATGATCCTTGGGTATTGCTATTTGAATTGGACATTGATTCAAATATGGAGAGATTATTCCTTTAAGTCTAGCAGAACTTTGTTATCAAAATATCTAGCTAACTTCTACTTTTGATTTGTCAAGTGATGCCATTTTAGTACCACTTGACAATTACCCTATGCCTTCTTGGGCCTTTGACCATCCTCTCTTCTGACCTCCTCGAATTCCCACTACTATCTAATGAAGTTATTTGAGAATTCATGTTAGCTTTAGACCATCCTTGGGGAGATCTTCATCATCACTCTTCTTTCCTTCCCAGGTAGAGAGTTTGAATGAGTCTCATTCAAATCCTGGTTTCCTCTAGAAATGTCAATGCTTCTCTAAATCTCAAATGGACTTCATTTTTTATTTTTAAGGAAACTTGGGTAATATCTCCACTACAATTCCTATGAATATTTCCATGAATCTCGGTGTCATGGAAAATATTTTGGTTGAGGCAAATTGTACTCCTCCTGAGATTGCAACTTAAACTACCCTTTTCAAATAATTATGCGATGTTTTTTCCTAGTCTTATGACAAAATGTCTGGCATCGATCCATGAACTATACAACATGATATTAAGACATATCCTAGAGCCAAGTTTGTTTGGCAAAAAATTGGCTAATACACCCAAGTAAGGCGGTTTCTATTAATATTGAAGTCCAAAAACTCCTAGATGTTGATTTTATCTATCTTGTATGCTTGACGGAATGGGTTTCTAATCCCATTATGGTCGATAAGAAATAAAGAACTATTCAAGTTTTTGTTGATTACCGCGACTTGAACTTGACTTGTCCCAAATATAATTACCCTATACCTTTTATTGACCATATTCTTCATGCGTGTGCTGGTAATGCTCTTTTCTTTATGGATTGTTTTTCCAGCTATAACCAGATTGAAATCAAACTTGAAGAGCAGTACAAAACTGCTTTTATTTGCCCATGGGGAACTTTTTCCTATTGTAAACTGCCTTTTGGTCTAAAAAGTGTTGGTGCTACTTTCTAGTGGGCCATGTCTTATGCATCTCACGATATCAAGCACATCGTTGAAGTCTATCTTGAGGACCTTACTATCCATTCTCTGCTCTGTGCAAATCATCCTACCCACCTTCGAGAATTTTTTCTTCGATGTCGTTATTATAAAATTCTTCTTAATCCGCATAGGTGTGTTTCTTTTGTACAATATAGAATATTACTAAGCTTCATTGTTTCTCAAGAAGGGATTCATGTTGATCCCTCGAAGGTTGAGGCTATCATCAACCTACCTCCCCCTTGTACTATTTTCCAACTTCATAAACTTCAAGGAAATGCTAATCTCTTACAGTTATTCATTGCCAATTATGCTCACATTACCTAAGGCTTCATATGCCTATTGAAGAAAGGAGTACCTTTCATTTGGGATGACCAAGCCTAACGTTCTTTTGATGCCCTTATGCAACCTTTGTTATTCACACTTTTACTAAGTCCTTATTTCAACCGAGATTTTATGTTATATCTTGTAGCCTGAGATTCTTCCTTAGGTATGGTACTTATCCAAGAAGATGATATGCACAATGAACATCCCATGTACTATCTTAGAAATGCCCTTTTAGGTCCTAAGTTTTTTATTACCACTTTGAGAAGTTGGCCCTAGCAGGTGTTACTACTGTAAAATTATTGGGGAATTATATATTATTGTGAAAGACTATCATCATTGTTAACTCCAACCCCATGAAGCAAATTCTTAGCTATCACATCATTGGGGAAAATACTCCAATTCGATTTTTATCCTTAAGGAGTTTGATCTAGAGTTCGCCATTGCTAAATCTAAAAACTCCTTAGCATTCATCAAGCTTCTTGTTGAATTGCCTCAATTTGATGAGGAAGTTGTGCCCATGGAACCTTTAACTGTGAGTCCTTGTTCCTCATTAGTACTTCTGACCCTTGGTATGGAGACATCCTTTTGTATCTCCAAACCCAACGTTTTCGGCTAGAGCTATCTCGTGATGACTACTAATGCATACACCATCAGTATCGACACTATCTTATTATCAATGATACTTTATACCATCGTGGGGTTGACATTGTGCTACATCGATGCCTTACTCATGAAGAAGTCGAACATGACTTGAATGATTTCCATGCTGGGGTATGTTTTGTTCATCTCTCTAGGCTTGCCACGACTTAAAAAATCTTGTGTGCAAGATACTTTAGGCCTTCAATTTTTAAAGATTGTATTGCAGTGGTCAAAAAGTGTCATCCATGTCAGGTCTTTTCCCTTAAAATCCATGCTCATCTTGCCCCATTAACCCGATAGTTGTTTTTGGACCTTTTACATAGAAGGGTATTGACTTTATGCAATGAAACCCACCCTCAACCCAAGGTCATCACTACATCATCGTGGTGGTTGATTATTTTACCAAGTGGGATGAGGCCATGCCTACATGATTAAACAACGGCACCACTACTACTTTATTCCTTTTCAGTCATGTCATCGCCAGGCTTTGTGCACCTAAACACATCATGACCGATCATGGTAAACATTTTCATAACCATATGATGCAGGAACTAGTTGCCAAGTTGGGTTTTAATCATGAACACTCAATGCCCTATTATTCTCAAGCCAATGGCCAAGTTGAGGGTGTCAATTAAAATTTGAAAACCATTTTGCAATGGATGGTAGGGAACCATAAGTCTAATTGGCATCTTATGTTATTTTTTTCCTTACGGGCATATCAAACCTCGGTGAAATCTTCCAATAGATTTACTCCTTTCTTATTGGTTTATGGAGTGGATTCAGTTCTTCCCATCCAGTGTGAAATCTCTTCCCCTCAACTCATTGTATAATTTCTCCTTGACACTTTGGCTAAGGAATAATGTCTCTTACAACTTTCCCATCTAGATGCACAATTCCTTCTCATCCTGGTCAATAATGAAATTCATAAGAAATGCATTAAGGCCCAATATAACAAGTCTATTTGACCTCATGTATTTTCCAAAGGTGATGTCATTTTGGTTTATTACCAAGACCATGAGAAGTTAGGGGCAGGTAAACTCGAACCCATGTGGCATGGTCCCTACATTTTTAAATGATGTTCTAAAAAAGGGGGCCTATGAATTAGTTGATTATGATTGGTATATGCTATCGGGGCCACGTAATGGGCTCTACTTAAAACATTACTATTCTTAGTTTCTTTGCATGGTTCCTTATACATACTATATATAAGTGTGCATGTGATAGGTTTCTTTGGTTGTCTTGGTTTTTTCACAGTTTCTTTGTATGATTTGTGTGTCTCGTATTTGATGCACAAATGTCAACACCCTTGCTTCCCTATAAAGGCTTTGCAGATGATGCAATTCATTACACTTGAAATGTTGCTTCCACTACTTGGGTCATTTTTTCACCCACTAATGATCTTATGAGTTATGGGTGTATTTTTCTTCACCCAATTACAAACAATGTCGTTGAATATAGTGTTTTCATTGAGCTCTTGACCGAGGCTAGTTGCCTTGGCATAAGACACTTATCTTTTCATCTTGACTCTTAGCTTGTAGCTTCTAAGCTCAACTCTCTCTATTCTCTAAGGAACTCTTCTATAATACATTACTTTTTGAGGGTACGTCACTTGGAACGTTTATTTGATTACATTTCTTATGTTCATATTCCTTGAGATCAAAACATATTGGTTGATTCGTTAGCTAATTATGTGTTAGATTGTCATTTGTCACATCAATATTTTTAACCATGCACATGATAAAGTAAACATCCATTGTACATACACATCATCTCAACACAAACATGTAGAGGTTTTCATTTGATTATATATCAAAAGTTTGGGTACATAAGTTCAAAATCTAGGCATCATAGGCCTTAGCGATCCTACCATACATATGTAGTCACATAACAAACACACAACTCTAGGTACACAACTATCCCTACTCAATGGTGCTCATGATAACATAACACTGCATTCAAAATGTGGTGAAGGAGGCTTCGATGATGGGTTGAAGTGACTCCAACCATGTACCTCTGCATATGTCAAGGTGTATCTGTAATACTCCTCAGAGGAAACCTTAATGTTAACCACTCGACATTGCGAGTGAATTCCTCATCTTTTCCCTCTTCTAATGTTGCATGTGCCACTTGGGCTTCAGCCAGTGCTACATTTATCCTAAGCAGAGACTAGCCTACAAGGTGTGTGGGTGCCACACCTGCATATCACATTTATCACACATCGGTAACTTTGTACCAATACCCAAAAAATTGCATATTCTAAAAGTCCAAAAAAAATTATAAAACACAAAAAGCATAAATATTTTACCTTTGTCATCAAAATACATTCTAGGGGGCAAGACCATGTCCATATCTCCCTTGAAGTCTACTCTATCACATGAATAATCATCCGCTTCCAATGACACTATTCTCAACCACTTCTAGTATGTGTCTGGGAACCAGTTGCTACTATGCACACCATCTTCCCTCATCATGATATGGCACCACCTCATCATTCGAGGTTCGATTGGTGGTGGATATATCACATAATCAAGTGGAATTGATCATATGACTGGGATCTTCTCCAGAAGAAAACTCACTAGTAGACTCCCATAGCCAAAAAAAATTATCTTCACTCTCTTCATTTTGGTTAGTTGTTCCTTGACATTGGCCAACATGCCTTCACACCAGTTGAAAAAGGTAGGTTGCATGCATCTAAGAGCCAACTCTAGATGTGGTTTGGTTACCCTACGATATTCTTAAGGTATTCAATCATAATTCTATCATTGTCCCTCTGAGCACCTGCTCTACAATACTGTTGAATGTAGCTTCACACTATTTCTCCTAGTACTGCGCACCCCTGCCAACAAAATAGAGCACCTCACCTAGACAATCTGGTGAGGAAATAGATTTCCTCCAACTCTATGGAAAAGAATTCTAGCCCCACTATAAATTGTTGGGTGTCTACATCCCACCACCAAATGATTTCTCCAAGAGAAAAGAGTTGGTTAGACATGTTGGGGATCATAAAAAACTTGTATAACCCACAATTCCTTAGTGCATCCAATGCTAGCTAATGTGACATGGCTTACATATCATTGAACACATGATATCTCTCTCTCCCTTCAACCATGGTTTCTCCTACACTCACAAAGAAAATACTTATCAGTTAAGGTCGCAGTAAAAAAAAAATCTCAATGTAAAAAATAAAGTTTGGGCAAGCTAGATAAAAACATTCCTAAATTGAACCGTAAATGCACCCTTGGAACAAGCAATTTCTGGTCATAGTCACACATAATGCATTTCATCCATGTGGTTGGACCGTTTCAACCGAAATTTTCCCAATCTATGCATGCAACCAAGGGATTTTCTTCATAAAAACTTAAATCCTTTCTTAAACACAACTACAACATAAGGAAACTCGTGCTTAAATCAACAAAGAGGGATAAATCAACTTACCTTGATGGGGAAGCTTCTCCTTTGGCTACTCTTTCTCCTCCTTTCCTTTGCACCATCAAGATTGGAAGTTCTCTCCTTCTTTCTTCTTCAACACACAATAACCAAATGAGGAGGTATGGGCTATTTTTATAACATTTTTTGGAATCTTTTGAGGATATTCCTTTTTAAATTTATGAGCTTGATAGGGTTTTCCATTTACAATTATTTTTCCCAGTCAACGTTTTATAGGAGTTTGGTGAGCTACCTTTTAGTGTCACTTTTTGGGGGTCCCATTTACAAAAATGGGCATGAGGTATGTTTGTTTTACTGGCTTATAGGGGTAGGTCATTTTTCCCATTACCATTGCATTTTGACTATTAGTGCCATTTTATTGCCTTTGGTTCGATCCCATCAAGTTGTGACTTTATCCATCTTATTTTATGTAGGTTGTCACTTGGAAGTAGAGCTTACCTGCTCATGTATACCCTAGTTAGTATCCTTTTATCATGTTGGTGCCCATGCTCCATTTTATCCTCTTTTCGGGATTCCTCCTTGTGACTTGCCATGACCTAGAATTTGAGCCTCATTACCTCTTCTTCATCTTATTTATGGATATACCCCTGAAGGATTCGACTACTTTTATCTCTTGTGATAGCCATTTTTATCAACTTATTTTTACAAAATGAGCCTTGGTTTCTCTCTTCCATTGTCATCATGTGCTTGGCCTATCATCCACTTTCACTCGGTGTTTTACCCTTTCTTAAAGGAACCATTGTGATGAGTGGTCCTATCATCCAACTTCTTGTCCTCTTTATATCACAAACAATTTCATCATGACCAGAGCCAATTGTTATCCCCTATACCAATCATTCCTCCAACGGGATTTTCCTTTAACCTCTTTTCAAACTCCTTAATTTAGAAAATATTGTTGAGTGAACTTGTCTCCTTTACACTCGTTAAATTAATTAAAGGGTCATCTACCTAGTATAAGTTTAACCTTTTTACGGATTTGGTTAGAATATTTACGAAAAAGGAATACTCTAGTCTACTATGGCTAGAAGGTTATCCTTTGTATACTTTTATCTCTTTTTCGAGCTTGGGGTACTAAGTTTACAAAAAAGGAACTTTTAAAAAGAGAAAGAGAAGGGAACATTCATTTTCATTAGTCATCAAAAGGTAGCATCAATTGCATCACCCATGAACATGGCACCTATCTTCTTCATTATCTCACAATTAGGTTTTAACTTGCCTAGGATTTGTACCATACATATGAGTTTGTCTACTCCTTCGATTGGTTACTCTTCCATTCATAAGTAGCATGCCTCGATGCTTCCTGCATCATTTCATGATATCACATGATGCTCATTAGTCATGTTGTCAAGTCACTCTTGTGTCATTCCATTATGTGCTCAAGGAATGTCTTAGCCTGTTTCGGTTATCTTCAATAGCCTCTTGACCTTTTTTAGTTGGTCATCCCTTAGTCATTTATACTTCATCATCTCATGACTTCATCGATACATCACATCATCTCATGATTTCATTCATTTATTAAATCCCTCCTTCAATGGATCTTCCCCTATCGACTTCAACTCATTATCCAGGAGCTTGTTCTAGGAACCATTACTTGCAGCTTGTAGACCTTAGTGGTAGGCTTCCTTGCAATCAAGAGTGGGTTTACATCATTAGCTCCTGATTGGTCAAGTTAACTAGTGTTCAATGTCAACTCATATATTCACACTTAGTGGATTGTACTAGGTACCTTGGGGTCCATTCTCCTCATTGATGGATTCCCTTGCATCTATTACTAGTTTACCTCATTGGGTGGTAATCAAGAGGTTTCTACCATGCTCAACATTAGGTCATCTATTCACATGATGTAGATTTGTACCATCGAGGTTATGTCAAAGACCTTAGGTTAGGGACATCACACTCTTATATGGCATCCTTCACAATTTATGTTGGAGTTATGTATCACTTCTGTACTTTGGCAACTATCTTGAGACACTTATTATATCTGTCATGTGTCCATAGTTGTACTGATGTATACTATGACATAGATCCACATTGTATTTACTAGTGGCTATGCTCTATCTATTGAGTCACATGGATCCAATATGTATTTCTTCATGGCCATGTTCTAGCCTTTCATGTCATGGATCTGAATTGTATGTTTTGGCGGCCATGTTCATTATCCTTCTATGACCGACCATGGGTATGCTCACCTCGAGGATGTTATCAGCACATATGAGACTTCATATTTTTGTGTCTTCCAATATGAGTTCTTGGCTTTGTCTCCTCCCTTCTATTTTTACCTCTGAGCTCTATTATAATACATTTCATCCATTATTTACTCTTCTTACCTCATGCATTGTGGGGCATCTGTTATCAACCTATTTTTCTCCCTAGGGTTAGTACCTATGAGTCATTATGTTGATTAACCACTTAATATATCTTGACCACTCTTTCCCCATGTTATGTCACAACTGCACGAATCCTGGCTTATGCATTTGGTTGGAACCTTCCAACCGCACAGAGGACACACTATTTGTGTGGGTCTAGCCAAGATTTCATTATTTTGTGTGTGCAGTTGGGAGACTTGTTCTAGAGACTTGTGGTTCCTAGGAGATCAGTTCAACTCATCACCTTATCCTATCTATTTGAGCTAGCTGAGACTCATTATTGAGAATCTTCTCTAACTTCTCTTTGTCCTAAGCATCTACATTCATCCTCCTAGTGTCCTCTTCTTCCTATTTATATTGGGCCATCTTAGAGGGTGAGGCTATTTTTGGATAGCCAGAGTTTTGGAGAGTGAGCTTTAGAGAGTCTATGTTTCCATTGTGATTTAGATTTGAGGGATTCATGTTGTTGTGATTCCTTCTTCATTATAGTGGGGAGACTCTGCTGGGATGAGGAGAGGAGAACCAGAGCTTGATCCATATTGATGTACTTTCATCTATATGGTTAGCTAAATTTATGTTCCTTCCCCTTATATTAACATTTTCAGTGATTTGTATGTGTAATTTCTGGATGTTTTGAGCCAATGATCTTCTATGGAAGATCACTTGTCATATTTGCTTGTTTGTGTTTGTGTGCAAGCTTTGGATCAGAAGTGGACTGAAGGGATTGCTTGATTGGAGCACAAGGATTTTGAAGCAGACACAAAACAATTCACTGACCTACAAAGAGGCAAGGTACTCACTCATATTTTGTAGCATTAGAAATTGCATAGAAGTTGCATGCATGGCCATTTGGTTTGGGAATTTTTATTGAATTATCTTACTCATTCTTTATGTTGTCTGGTGACCTCAATTGGGCATGAGATCGTGAAGCAATAGCTCCTTGTGTGTATAATTTATAGCAACAATTTATCTGTAGTTATGATTCCTTTAGCTATTATTTTTCCATTGTCTTCTTCTATAATTTTTCATCCTCTTGAAGTGAATATGACTACATGTCCTATGCAATTCATTTGACCGACACTCAACATTTTTTTCTTTAACCCTTCAACTAGTATGACCTCAACAACTTTTATGTTTTTGACATCAAGGTTGGCTCTACCTTTCCTAATCACTTTCGTTGGCGCATTTTTTCCAAGAACAACATTACTTCCATTGGTTTTCTTGAAAGAGATAAATATGCTCTTGCCTCTAGACATGTGATGTGAACTTCCAATGTCTATATATCAATGATCATCTTCTTTAAATGTGCATAGTGCAATGCCACACTTCACTTATTGCTTTTCATTGTTCTTGATATGATGATTGTTGATGGAGGCATATTTTGTAGGTCTTTCAATAAATAACTTCTTGTTTAGTTTCTTATATTGGATATGTTCTACATATTTCTTTGAATATGTAAAAGAATTCATTGACTTTCTCTGAACTTTTTTGCCACATGTATGAATTTTGTTGCATGTATAACACCTTATGTGACCAAAGAAGGGGATAAAATAATCAGAGTACTTCTTACTCATTCTCCTTTAATTTCCATATGATCTGCAATTTGCAGCCTTATGAACAAATAAATTACATGTAAAACAATAGCCCTAAAATAAATTTGAATACCTAGGAATTGATGATCTTCTTGTGGAGACATTTTTTGCTTGAGATCTAAATAATTTGCTTCTATAATCGACTGCAATGTGTCTAGAGTTGTGACAGATAAAAAACATTATATAATCAATCAAGGAAGAGAATGAATTGTTGTTCCTTCATTGGATGTATGCATTTCTGCCACATTCCTAGGAGAAAATTATTTTCTTTGAAATGTCACTTTCCTTGGTTGTTGGTTCTTCTGCTTACTTGATTCTCTACCAATGTTTTCTGAATTTTCTTTGTGATATCTAAGATTTCCTGCACACGCCTATGAGATGGATTCTCCCTTCATTATTTCATGAAAACCAAGGCATTATTTAATGGAGGGAGACATTTGACTGTGAAGAATATTGTCCAACATCTTGGTACTATCTTGAACTCTCAAGTATTTATATTTTTCTGCTAATTTACTTCTTAATGAGAATACCTCTATTTTTAATTTCTCATAGTCATCTCCTTTTTATTTTAGTTGATTTCTTATTGATTCCTAAACATTTATTTCCTCTTCTAATTGGGTTCTTAACTTGAAAATTTCCTCTTTAAGCCCATTTTCTTGTTCTTCAAACACCTGAAGTAGCTCCTTATTTTGTTCATTTTACTTTTCTAGATTAGTCTTTAGAGAGATGATCTCAGCTTTAAGTCATTCACAATGTATTTTCCTTTTATTAAGTTGTTTAGTCATTGCTGCAGTATCCTCTGATTCATCCATGTCATGATCCATATTTTCATATACCTGCAACTCTTCTTTAAGACTATCAATCATTTTCAATGCATAAACAAGTTTATTCTAATATTAAAATCATTATCTAATCTGTCCTCTTCTAAATTTGCAACTCTAGCAAATATGAGAGGAACTAACTCATGATTTCACTCATAATCAAATTGACTACTATTTCCTTCTTCAAATATACTGAATGTTTCTCCATTCATATGTTCTTGATCCTCATAATAGAAAGACGCAAGATTACCTATCTTTTCACTTATAAGTTTAATTGGTGATTTACCTTCTTCCTTAGCTATATCTTCTTCATGGATGGCCTGCAAGCCATCCCATACACACTTTGTAGATTCATAGTGCATGATTTTCTTAAGTTCTGAATCAGGTATGCTAGAGAAAATTGTGTTTATTGCCTAATCATTGTTTTATAGTTCTTGACTTGATGGATGATTTTTAGAATAACCTTTACATACTAAATTCAAAATATCAGATCCAAGAGATATTAATTTAGAATGCATCATGTCTTTCCATACCTAATAGTTTACAACATTGAAGGAAACATACCTCTATTATACATAGTTCCTGACATGACTTGTTCTGCTACTTATTTTCCTTGATCGACAATTGTTGATATTGCCACTACATTTGATACATCACTTGCACTATCACAATTCTCCTGAAATGAATTCTTCCTTCGATTTGTCTTCTTCTTGTGTTTTCTTACCATAATCCCTTAGATCTCCTTGCAACTATTAAACGAATTCCTGAAGGGCGTGCTCTGATACAAAT
Source organism: Pinus tabuliformis (assembly GCA_031772625.1). Classification (NCBI taxonomy): domain Eukaryota; kingdom Viridiplantae; phylum Streptophyta; class Pinopsida; order Pinales; family Pinaceae; genus Pinus; species Pinus tabuliformis. The sequence continues at coordinate 746,379,660 of CM062817.1, read as the reverse complement.
TTTTAGAAATACTAAGAGGTGGGGTTGAATGAATATTTCATGATATTTCAACTTTTACCTAATTTTCACTCTTCTTTTTAATGTTAGTTGAATCATCATTTGACTAGCAATACATTATGACAACAAATACATGCATACATGTAAACCATGCACAACATGTAATCATAAATCCATGTGAACCATAAGAGCACAACACATCAATAAGTCATCATACACATTATCACATAGAGACACTGGATATTAAGCGAAAAAACCAACTAGTAAAAAGCATCATTGTTGTTGTCATTGTCTTCTTCTTATTAATATTTAGGAAATATTCTTTCACATCTTACATTGGCATGAAATTCTACCAGTGTATACGCTCCTACCTATTGGAGGCCACTACCTCCAATAATTTCTCCAGCTACTATTAGAAGGAAGCGAATTCTCCCTGATCAAGTTCTTCGTCCACCACTAGAAAAAGCTACTACTTCATGTAAAATTTCTCTGGACACCACTGGAAGGAAGCTACCACTCCCTTAGTAAAGGCTCCAACCCTCATACACCTTGTGGACCTCGTTTCAGAATCCTTCACATTGGATTCACTTGTAACGAACTCAAATCTTTTAGGCCATGTTTCATAATTTTTAGACTAGACCCACGTATAACATTATGCTCATCAAAATGAATACAAAACCAAACCATTTCTTTAATTATCAATCATCAATACAATACACCAACCATTAAATTTCTCTCTGTAAGAAATTTTTTCCTTAATACATCACTGCATACAATCTCTCTCTACAATATACTAATATTTTCATGAGTACATCAGCACTAAAACTTTCAATGATAGACAATAGCTAACTCAAACTCACTCAAATTAGCATAATCATTAATACCTCAACTCAATACAACAAGTTTCTTATGACAATTCGTAGCAAATTAAATTAACCAATACTCAACAATCCTCTAACACAAATCAAACTCCTAAGACCAACATCACCATAATAGTCCTCTCACAACTCAATAAACAACTCAACCATTCATCGTGACAAATAATATCATACAAAATCCTTAACAATAACATAAATAGCTAATAGATCTTTGTTCAATACTCAAAAACATATATAAATATTAATCCTGACAGCACAAATATGTTATTCATATAAAAAAATTATCTTCGTAAGCATGAACTTAGCCTCTATGAGCAAATCACCAACTCGTAATCACCTATGGACAACTACCAAATCAAAAAAAGAGGAATTATGCCTTAGATAATGCTCTTCTCAGGCTTTAGGTCTGAAATAATATAACTCCATTCTTACTAGCACACTGCTCCAAATCAAACCAAGTTCATCAACATCAACAATAATCCTTTTAACATCAATAACATCAAAACTTTGATCTCTCTACAATATAATTTCAACATCCCCTCTTAGTAGGCAATCACCAATAGTAACGCATTAACAATACAAGTCTCGACATGGAAGTCCTATACCAACATTAGCATACAGTACAGAAGACTTCTACCATAGTAATATCTATCTCCTACAATATCATTCCACCATTTTTAGTAGTAAATCAGCTGATAAGCTTTGTAGTAACAACAATATCTAACCCCTCTCATTCATCATTATCAAATACTAGAAGAAACAACTTATGTTGGTCTCAATGCACTCAACATTACAAAACTCATGCATACAAGGCATCATTATAGTAATAAAGGCTACAACAATATGCAAAGAATATTTAGCTCTCAACCTGCTATACATCAATGAAGCCAATATATAATTTCAAAAACTACAACAACATATTCCATATTTCAATCCCTACAAGACAATTGTTAGACACATAATCAACTCATGCATAAAGACTTTACCACTCTCATTGTCTCTGACCTTTGCATAACATCATTTTTACTTGCATAAAAATATAGTAGGTATGCCATTATCTAAGTCACACAAAGCTACATGAATCATCTTCAATACACTTGCCCAACAACCACCAGATTCCTCTTCAATCTTGCTTCAATGTGTATATCTATCTCAATGAGCAACAAGGCCCTGAATATTGTTTAGTCCAAACACACAATTCACTCAAATAAACTTGGCTTAGTCATGCTTCACAATGGTCATCAATCAATCCAATGCAACCACCTTGTTATCGCATTCAATCACATCTCGACATAGGCTTGTTTGACACTCACAACATTTTGCAAAAACACTATAAGGTATTCTTTTGTGCACTTATCAGGAAATTATTTATTTTACACCAAATCCAACTTATGTTTTGAATTAAGAAAGGCATATATTACTAGATCACACAACCAACTAGTGTATCATGAACTACAGGCATATTAAATTATTGAGATTGATCTTTGCTCTATCCAAGCACATTGAGCGATCATTAATCAATGTGATTCATCACTAGAAGACTAGATCCATTCATTAAACTTATGTCAGTACATAAACACAATACAAATACAACATAAATATTCTTGACATATGTCAGTGCTAGATCTAACTCCTTGGAGATTGATTTCCCAAGAAAATTCCTTAGATCAGATCATAGCTCAAATCCATCTCCTCTTTTTAACCACTGATGTGCAATGAGAGCTATATATTTATAGGAGTAGTAGCCAAGTCGACTCAACATTTACTATGGGTGAAAATCATGACTTGGTTTAATGGTAATTTTTGTTTCCTATTATATTCGTTCAATCACCACCTTCGATGACCAAACCCATAACCAAATTGTGATGAATATTAACCAACTCGATCATTAATTTTATTGCATTACCTTAGCCATTAGAAATATTAAACTCATAATGCCTTTACACCATTGATTCATTTATTGATGACTATAATGTTGAAGAACCAATTCAATTTGAACCTTCCAAGCTAAATCATGGGTAGTATAGTGGATTGTGCACGTGGTAATATGCATATTTCACTTACATGAGTGGACATAGGTTATCCATGCTTAATCTAGGCTATGGATTCATATTCTCTCCTGCAAATACAACACTCAAATCATATGGACATAGATCATTTATTCTTAAACAACATATGTGACTTGCTTCAGGGAAACTTCAAATTTCACTACCAAAAAATTGTTTTCACCTCCTCAACACTTCCTCAGGGACTTATAGAACCTATACAAGTCTCAACAACATTTGTAACCACCTGTTCATCATGCACAAGATCGTTGACTTGTTGAAATCAATGCCTACCTTACTAGATTGCTAACATTAACTTCCCTAATTGTTCTACAAATTCAAACTTTTATGACCACTTATTTTTGTTTCTTTGTTTTCCACAGATATTCTTGTCAAAGTTTTATCTTAGTGCTTTTGAGTGTCTGTGGACTAAAATGTGCACTTAGAGAAAATTTTGGATTGAAATAACAAGGTATGGATCAACCTCTTTTGAATATTTGAATATCTTATGTAACCTTTGTGAGAGTGTGAGATTTATTTTTTCACTTAGAAAAGTAAAAAAATATATATATATTCCTTTCCCTTCCATAGATTTCATCAAATTGAAAAGAAAGTGCCTTCCACATGTAGTGTGCATGATCATAGGGTTTGGTCACAGTCTTATAAACCCCACAATAGTTGCACTCTAGTCCCTTTGAGTAAAAAGAAAAAACAATCATTTAATCACTAATAAAGTTTATTTAGACATTTTTTGTTATATCAAACCAACATAGAATAGGGTGCAGGGCCTTGAAATTTGATTGGAGAGGAAAATATTTAAGGCCATATAATTGAAACTAAAGATCAGTAAAGAGTAAGAAAATCCACTATCATGTATATCATTGCTGGGAAGTTCCATAACATAGGACTTAAGCACAAGGTTGCATTGGGGGAAAGGTGAAGAGATATCCCCTTTTCATTCTTTTTCCGGTGCTTATTGGATTATTCAGATATGGGGATCTCTTGGGAGCATCGATTCACTATGAAAAATCTCTCATTAAAGTTTTAGGATTATTTTCCCTGCCCATGTGTATGGTCCCAACCCATGATTGTCTCCCATTATAGTTGATTATGAGGTGGTACCTAGCTACCATTTTTTAGGGAACTTACCTAGTTGATTTCTATGGGAAGTGCCATGGTACCTAAGATAAACATTACATTGCCATATTAGCTCTCCTAGGAGATGATTCTCAATGTCATTTGAGATACATCACTTGTGTTGGACAAGGCTAAGATAGGGATATTAGCATTTAACATAGATGTTTCTATTACCTTTGTTGGTTATAACGAGGCCATAATTATTCTAGGCTAATCATCATAAGGCTCATATATCTTTTGGTTTTCTTATTGTTATCTCTTAGATTTTTATTAGGGGCATGCTCTTTTCTTTTAGTCTAATTAGCCATAGGGGAGTTTAAATTAATCAATCAATTAAATTTGTATAGTCACCATGGATAATATGTTGGAAACTAAGATAATACTAAGAGCGGGGGGAATTAGTATTATGACTAATTTTAACAATTATTGCCAATTTATAATTCCAACTTAGTTAGCAATCAATCATGTAAGTAACATCATAAAACAACACATGAATCACATAAAGCACCATAAACAACTGTTACTATGAATATTTTAAGGTGTACCAAAAACCCTCACTTTAGTTATTGGTGACAGATAACCCTAAAAACTATGGACAACCTAGTAATGTTCTTTAGATCTACAAAATAAATTGTTAGAAACCCTGCAAAAAGATGATCTGCAAAACATACAAAAGCATATAACAATGGATAATTTGATAGAAACCCAATTGAAATGTAATTAGATTAATTTTATTAAAAAGAATTTTGATTAAACCTGGTGAGGAGAATAAGCAGGCTTGGATCTATGATATCCCCCTCTATGGGATGGGTTATTTCTGACGTTGTGCTTCAACTACAACTATCTCTATCTCAATGGATGCAATGGGAAAATAGAGAAAATGGTGGTTTGAATTCAATAATGTGAGCTCAAAAGCTATAGGACGATAGTGAAGACAAGGAAATGGTCATGTGTAGAGAATGAAAAGAAAACTGTTGTATTTATAATAGAATATTAGGATAGAACAAGATATAAAAAATAATAAAAAATTATTAGACCAAATCAAGATCTAGTCATTAGGAATATTTTATTATATCTATGGGATGGGAAGATTATTTGAAATGGCCAAATATATTTATTTATTAAACTAACTAAAAAATAATCATTTATTGAGTTAATTCATAAAATGGTTAAACTAATTAACAAATAAAAATGATTTATTAATTACTTTAACGAGATATGCTCAGAGTGGCTTAGAGATAATTACTAAATAATGATTTAATAATGACCTCATCAGAGAAATAAGGTATAAATAAGGAATAATAAATAAATAATGATTTATTTAATTATTCTTATGGGTTTTTTGGGTTTTAATCAAAAATAATTTAGGAAAATGGTTCTCTAAATTATTTTCTAAGGTGAAAGTTGGTTTTAATGTGTAAAACTCATACTACATGGTGTATTTTGATCATCCTAGTATAAAGTGGTTATGTGATCACTTTTTAGGTGATAACAACAATGTACACATAAATACACTAGAAGTATGTGGAAACCCATAAAGGGGGAATACCACCAATGTTCTTTTAGTTTTTTATGCAAATGTAAGCTCCAACATGTTATTACATTATGTTTACTAGAACCAACCAGAAGAAATCAACCACACCCTGATTTGTAAGCACCCACTTGCAAGAGAAACCAACCCCCAATTGACTTTTAGGGATCAACTTGAATGAAACATCGACTCCCTAATTTCCAAGCAACCACTTGCAGGAGGCAGCAACACCCACATTATTTCTCATGGACCCACTTGAAGGAAGCACCAACTCCCTAATGTGTAGGAAGAAACATAGAAAACCTTACACATCCCTTTTTCATAACATTTTAAAACTCAAACCTATAGGTACTCTATCACTTTAAAATTTAGAATTTCATTTATTGCTCTCACTGCTCTAGCTCTTTACCATCCATATATCTGACTGTATAACCAACATCCTCATATTATCATCCTTTGATTTCAACTTTGCCTCTACTTTGAAACTCTCCTCTCATGAATAGATATGATCACAACTTTTCAGGTTTACTCAAAAACTCTTCCTTCAGCTCTAGATTTGATCATATATTTTCATATTTTCTCAACAACTCTTCTCTCGGCTCTTCACAACTCATCATTTTTAGCCCTTTCATATATTCTCTGTCAAATCCCCACAACTTCAATTTTCTACTCCATATTTAAAAACCTACAAGTTTGCCTTTAATTTTCATTTTTAGATTTTCCACTCAATCTCAGCCTCGAATCTTCAATGGGGGAGCCAATAATTTCCATCAATCATTTTATTCAAAAATTGTGCCTTTTAGAGCCTCTATGCGCAAAATACCATGGGCATCAAACTATGGTTTTACCCCTGGTAATTTCACTTTATTGACAATATCAACAAACTAAGTTAATTAAATAATCCTAGGCATTTCATCCTTAACTGACATTTTAACTGAATTTTGGTGCCTAGAACACTAAATTTTCAATATTGGAGTGCCTTGACCTTTATCCCTCTACACCATATTACTATAACCTCGAATTATTCCCTTAATTGCCAGAGGATACTTGATGGAGGGAAATGTTCCCCTAGGGCTTTTTGGGTTGAAACCCTAGCAGACTGAAAGTTGTCTATTCAAAGAAGCACACATTCACACAACCATTATGCTATTATAAGCAAATTCTATTGTAAAGGGTGTGTACCTTAGGTCCTACGTTTGAGAAGGTCTTTAGGGTCCAAACCCTTCTTGGAGTTCCCTTCTTCTCGTTTGTCCTACAAAACAACCAATTCCAAAGAACACAGTAGTATATGGACAAAACCTTATAAAGAAACCATCTTCATGTTATAAATAAAGGTAGTTAGTTATGAAAACCAAACAACCATCTACATATGAATTCTAAACATGAATATCATTAACATAAAGAAGATTCATTTCGGGAACCAAGACACGTGTTTCTTTTATTATAGAAAAATAAAGTACATAAAAAGGAATATTTTCACCCGAGTCACCTGTAGCAGGCTCCAAGCAAAGCTTCCTTCCAGATCCGTTCCAGCCTCAAGCCTTTAACAAACTCCTTCCATGACTCTCTCCATGATGTCATAAATGGTGGATGAACATCAACTCACAAGGAAACAAAGGTTTCCTGGACAAATGGGGGAAGTGCAGAAGGCACAAGGGACTTCAGACCTGGTCAGGCGAAAAATCTCAGCATAATAACCTTTCTCTCTCTTCTCTCCTCCCTTAGGCCTTCCCTTTGAGGTCTTTTTATACCTCTCCCAAAGTAGTTTTTTAGTTGGGAGTTGGTTGGGAACAGTTGGGCCACGGTCACTATCAAGTGATCAGCAGGTAAAACCCACGATCTTCGCCCAAAAATAAGGAATTTTGTATTTTTTTAAGTGTTTTAATACATATACATGGGTTGGATATACACAGACCCACGTATACACGCGTTTAACTTAGGGCAATGTCACGTATAAGGGATAAAACACTGTTTCTTAAATTTTAGGACCAGGTCTGGAAGGAGGGGTTGCCCTAGGCCATGAGTACATCATCACAAACCATAAGAGTGAGATTTGGAGCTATAACAGATGCCCCCTAATATATGAGGTCAGAAGGGGTACATGATGGCCAAAATATATTATGCGAGTACATGGAAAGGAAGTCTACCAAAAACCGAGGAGGACTTCACCAGAATTCAGCCTTCCAAGCCACCAAAGGAGATCAGAAAGAAACACTGTCTGAGGTGGGCATACCCATGCTCAGAAAAAGTAAAGCATGTCCGCATATCAAGTACAAGCAGATCCACTAAGTATACAAGTATAAATGACTTAAAGATACATAATGGATCATCTGATCATGATGAACAAGTACATGTCTTAATATCACATATAAGACTGTCAAATGATGCTGAAAGATGCACAGATCACTGATATCAAAGACTGATCCCAGAAGGTACCAAATGAACATGATGGAATAGGATGGTACTACACTGCAAACTCAAGTGCCAACATATAGAATGTTGCCATGACTGACTGCAACATATAAAGTGGAGTGGTATCAACTAGAAGCAACAGCAGCAACTGTCAAGTGAACCAATGAATGCTGATACAACCTGAGGTCTTCACCGACTACCGTGGTACATTTCTACACCATGGGAATAAATGATCTGAAGTCGACCATGTGAGAAATCGTTTGATTAACGGTCATTGATGTATACTGTTAACAAATGCGAGACTACTCACCGATAATGATAATGAGCGTCAAGGTACCTAGTACAATCTAACAAGTGTGAATAGATGAGCTGGAGTCGAACACCTGTAAGAATCTATCGATCAGGAGACAATGATGGTTTCCCACTGTCGATAGCAAAGGATCTGCCACTAATGACTGCAAACCCCAAGGTACTGCCAAATGGACTCTAGATCTTTGCCCCAGAGCAATGAGTCAGAGTCGATGGGGAAAGATCCGTTAGAAGGAAGGCATTAAGGCATCCTTCATCAGTCTAGCGCGAGTGTAACCCGTAGGCCAATAATGTGGAAGGAATCAGACGAAAAAGATGTAGTAACCCAACCGAAGTACATTTCTGGTGTACACAAGATGTGGCTAGCACACGACAGAAACCCTCTGAACCAAACAATAATGAAAGTTGACACAGAGGCGAGGTATCTACCAATAGGGTCAAATGGAAACCAAGGTACTGCACGAATCCCAATGTGTGATAATGTAAGCTGATGTCGAACACAAGGGAAACCACTCAGTCAAAGACCCATGATACTGATCGATGCTGAGCACAAGGTGACCTATCAATAATGAAAATAGGGCCAGGGTGCAGCTCTAGGCCTGTCCTTAGAGCAAGGTGTCGTCGTCGATAAGGAAAAGACCCACCAGCAAGAAGTCAATGGGGACCTTCTCAAATCGGCATGAGTAAAGGACCAATATAACTGATGTGATGATAGACATGACATTGACAACCAGGGATGGCCGACTGAAAAATGAGTCAAGAGACACCACAGAGAGGCCGACTCAGGCTAACTTCCCTTGAACAAGAGCACGACTCAATGTGACTATGTGGCAGCATATGATGACTCTATATAAGTTTGCCATGCAGGAGGCACAAACGAACCCTCCATATGATTGGAAGAGATAACCAATCGGGGGAGGACTGACTTAATAACAAGTTTATGGCGTACCTAAGTCAAACTAAATCCCACCCATGCGGAGGAGACTTTTTTTTGAGTGCTTTGTTCAAGGGCGACATGACTGACTCCAGCTCCCAACAATAAATGGAAATATTGTCCCGTTCCCGCTCTTTTTTTGGAATATTTATTTTTTTGTCTTTTTCTGTTAAGCCGAAAAATAATAAAAGAATGCTATGGTACAGTGGAAAGAACAAGTGTCAGTGAAACAGATGATCTAGCTCCTGAGAATGGAACGTTCCTATGCTCAATGCAGGGAGGTGAAAACTGGTCAGTGACACTCAAAGGTGTGTTCCTTCCACGGGTCAAGGTGTGTCAAGCTGCATAAGTCAAAGGTATGCAAGGTTGATTTTGCAGTCGTCATGGTCAAAAGTTGGCTTAAACACAAGTCCAAGTGAAGCCGGCTCTAGGCCGAAAGGTGCAAGTGGTCAACATGCAATGCAATAGTACAACTCAACACAAAGGAGCCTCTAGGGTATAAGGCCATAACAAAGCGGAGAAGCTAACGGGAATGAGTCTTCAACGCATTATTCATGGCGGGACTATAGAGGACTCTCGAGCCTACTCAATGGAGCAGCATGGGCAACGAATGTCAGTGAGGTGCTAACTACGATGCCCATGTAAAGGATGGCTCTACCATCGTGTCATGATTTAAAGAATCGGCGAGTGAAGATGGCTTCCGAACCATAACACGATGGGATCGACCCTATGGCAGATGTATCGACAAATGGAGGCTAGTATGCATAATGCAATGGAAAAATGGTGTCCCTAACCTATATGCCAGTGAGAAAACGATATCTGCCATGACAGGTCAGCAGTCATGGAACCGTCTCGAAACTAAAAAACGTCCAAAATGTCCTGAAAAACAAACCATTCTCGACATTCCAAGCTCCCAAGTTAAAAGTGACATGAAGCCAAACAAAATAAAATTTTGAAAAAATTTTGCATTTTCAAAACTTATAAAAAGCATTTTTGACTCACCATTTTTACCATTTGAGTTTGAGAGCAAAGGATTTGGAGCAAGAGGAGCAAACTTCCCACAGCCAGATTCAACCGTTCAAATCCGTCAAAAACCTCCAGGTAACTCTTATACTTAGCTTGCAATTGATTGTGACAGGTTTTAAGATTTTTTATTGATGTTTCACCGTTGAATTTTTGTAATATTGGGACCTGCGTATATGCCGCAAACCATTTTTAAACAAAAACTAACGTTTTTAAATCGATTTTTTCTTAGGATGCCTGTCATGTGGTGTGAAAGAGAGCACGCTGTGGTAGATAATGAAGTTATGAACAGTCCTGAAGCATTAGATGCCCTACGGGGATGTGGTTTGCTTAAATTTTTCAAACTGCCAAATATGAAAGCGAACACGCGTCTGCTTGAGATGCTCATTGATTATTGGGATGTCAAGGAGGAAGCCTTTATGATCGATCAAATGTCGCTCAGGGTAGAAGTGGAGGATATCTATTTTATCACGGGCCTTTCCTGAAGGGGAGAGGTGGTACATTCCCGGGGCAGGACACAGAGTAGCCTCATGATAGAGGACTATGTACAGATATACTGCCCGAGACATCCCAAGAAGGTTGGGAGCCAGATTTCTATCACACATGTGCCGAGTTTGTCACTTAGGATAATCATGTTCACCATAGCTCGAGTGAACAGGTCATCCTCTTTGCATCAGGCATCACGTGTCATCATGAGCGTGGCAGTTGACTGTCTCACTACTGTGTTTGACTGGTGTACTCCTCTTCTAGCCAACATGAAGAGCCAACTCACTTCTATTAGGAGGGGACAGACCAAGAACTTTGGATATGGGACTATCCTGTGTACTTTCTTTTTCGAGAAGGTTCCCGTACTCTGCCCCAGGGTAGCAGTTTCCATCAGCACCCCACGCGATCCACGCATGGGCCGGTGGGCCGATCTGATGAAACGTCTGGGGGGTGGGGAGGTCCCAAGGACCGCCTTTGACGATGATTTCTTAACCTGGTGGGATTAGCAGATCATCACCGTGGATGACTACCCCTATGCTGGGCTGGATTTCCGAGGAGATCCTGATCTAGTGTTACCACCGAACGCAGCATGGGGCGAGATTGGTAAGAATTTTTTGATTTTATGATTTTTTTGGATTTTTCAAATATAATGATGCATTTTGAAAAGTATTTTTAATGAGATTCAAATGAATGATATAATGATCATGTTCTAGATATTGGGCCGGTACGACCAGATGGGTTCCCACGGAATGGACGGCGTGGCCGAGGAGCCGAAGAGGCGGCTGCTGATACACAAATGGACTCTAAAAAACATCCAGCGACACTTGGCGAGGTTGAGCTGCTGAGTCATGATGGCCGCCATAGAGGACCTTCCTGAGGATATGCAGCGTCATGTGGTTGGCATGCCACGTGACTGGGTTCGTACTTTTCGGCGTGTGGCCACTGCACTAGTTACATACTTAGACGCTCATCCTGAGCCGAGGCATTAGATATGTCGGACATGATTATGGGCATTTGAGTCCCAAATTTTGTATATTTTTGGACACACATATGTACACTCGAGACACTTTACGATATATATATATATATATATATATATATATATATATATATATATATATATATATATATATATATATATATATATATATATATATATATATATATATATATATATATATATATATATATATATATATCTATATATCTATATATATATATCTATCTATATATATATATATATCTATATATATATATATATATATATATATACAGTTTGAATTTTTGATGCTTGATTTTATTATGATGAATGATTGATGTGCTAGTCTAATGCCTGATTAGCGATAGAATCAGCTAACCAATTATAAGATCTTGGAATATGCAAATAATTAATATAAGTAAATGATCTTTGCAACAACCTCACCCTTAAATATTGGCGATATAAAGATGGATCCCGTACCCAATAAATGTTATTTAATTGAGACACTATCAATTGAGAATCAAGATACACTACCAATGAGTCGATCCCATGAGAGATTTCCTCGGATAATAAATTAATAACGGCAGTATACTCAGCCATATTGTTTGAAGCGGGACCGATACACACGCCTCTTGATGCCATCAATTGACCAGTTGGATAATAGAGTACCTAAGCTGCGGAAGCGAGATTCCAAGTGTGTCGACTAGCACCATCGGCGAACCCAAAATAGACCAAATCATCCATCAACACCTGCCATAGTAGACCAAAAAGTGCTGATATCAGAAAAATCTCGATGAGATATGTACAAATATACATAAAGTACAAAGAAGCCATTGCCTGGCCAAAACTAAGCAAAGTAATTCTTTAGGTGGAGCCTGTCAGGAGGCTCCACCAACTTACTCCTAGGGATGTTTATAGGTACGATGATCGAACCAATCAATATACTCCCTTTGGCAAATGAATGTGTTGGAGCCAAAGGGACCGTACAAACATCACTAGTCGAACTGGAGGACCGAGATTTGACTTCATGCACAGGGGAATGAAAGTGTGACCAACGATGTAAATCTTCCAAAGGTCGATCTACAGCCGTCATTGCTTCGAATATCGCTTCATCTGACGGAAAAACAATATCTGAGCAATCCGATGCAGAGGTGGAATCGAGGGTCCGAAAATGAGCCACATCACCATCTATCTCCTTCCCAGAGGAAAAAGTAGAATGGTTATCTACAGAGTTATCGATAGATTCACATCTAAGCTCTACTGCAGATATAAGAGATTCTATTCCACCCACCTTGTCGTCACCTGATGTGGTCACAGATGAAGCTAAGGTTCCAGGTTTCGAAGAATAAGGAGTTTGAAGAAAATCTCTTCGTAAAGGGTCCCTAGAGGATGAAATTGTATCTATCCCAGCTGTAGGAGGGGAAAGATTAAACGTACCCATCAATGAAGAGTACATCCCAACTCCTAGACTCTCAGTAGGTGGACGGGGGTTACCCACTAAAGGAATAGTAGAGTCAGAGCTTGCTTGAGGATCAACTGGACAATAATCCAATTGATCAACCTTAACGATTTTCCCCTCATGAGGAAAGCAAATGACACAAAACAGAGTCAAAACAATGGCATCCATTTCGTATACCCAGTTCCTTCCTAAGAGGAGATTATAGTCTAGGTTAGCATCTATGACCTCTACTTCAATATTAACGACCTTTCCTCCAACACATATAGGAAAGGCTGGGATAATCCTGTATGGCCTATGAGAATGACCATCAAATGCTGTCAATAGGGTGGGTGAAGGAACAACCGACGGTGATCCAATGGCCTTCCAGCATGACATAGACATGACACATGTGGAAGCTCCCTCATCTATAACCGTCCGAAAAATATTCGTTTTCTGGGAGGTAGACTTTATCTGGAAAGCCATGTGATGAGGAAGTCTCTTTTTGACATTATTCATATCAAAAGTGAGAGCTAAAGAATTACTTGGATCCACTGCCCCCATTGCCAATAGCAAGGCACTTTGTTGAGCAGGACACGACTGGAGAACCTCTAACGCAGACATAGCACATGGACTCTGAGCCAGATCCTCAACAATGGAGTAATTCTGGGCTGCCCTAATATTAGGGTTGATAGTTGCGCATTTTGCGGAACCTTTCGGTACCCAAGGTATAGTCTCGACAGAAGGTCGCTCAATATGAAGTGGGTTGTTAGTTTCGGGAACTGATTTACCCTTGGAATTTTCACCTTCACCATAATCGCGTGACTGTGTGGTCACATTAGCGTGAGAACCCATCATGAAAACGTTTGATGACTTGTCCCCTTCCTGGTTGCCCCTTGCGGAGGTACCAGGGTTTGAACTTGCGCCAGCAAGAAGTTGCTGCCCTTGGGGAAACGGGTTGGTTAACACAGCTTGAGAACTAGAAGTCCCTTGCTGTCCTAACAAGCGCTGAGCATCTTCAATCTTAGGGCAGAGATGAGTTAAGTGGTCTCCACTACACAACTTGCATGGAAACTTGACTTTCTTTCTCGACTCATTTCTACCACCACCAGCGTTGTTGCCGGATTTATTTGCATCAGGCTTCCCATCCTAGTTCCTTTTCTTACCTCGTCCTTTCTTTTTACCATTGGAATTTTGATTTCCTTTAGGGTTATCAGATTGGACGACATTAATTGAAGAAGTTTGGGAAGCTGGGGGATTAGACGATGTGACTTGGTTGTTAGAAGCAGTTTGTAAGGACAACTGCTGTAATTGATTCAACAAGTTCACGGTAGTTGTGTCTACTGACCCAACAATACCATCTACATGCAGACCTGGCATCGACTTAGCTACGTCAACCTTAGACCCAGGAGCATCTGGCAAGTATTTTTGTAGGATCCCAGATTGAGAATAGATCAATTCTAATTGCTAGGCCCTAAAAATGGCTTGCTCCTCAGAATAGACCCCGGACATGGAGACATCCTTGGAGATCTCGGGTTGTAAAGATTTCAAAAACCACTCGAGACGGTACTCCGGAGGGATTTCAGCTTTAATGAGCCTCTTTCTCCATTTCCATTCCTGAATATGGTCAGAAATGTGAGTTGCCTTATCCTGACAAAAAGTGGCCAGAAGTTCAGTTCCGGCATCATAGCGAACAGGCAACTGGAAATGATTTAAGCAAATATTGGCTAAGTCAACGAAAGATGTGAAGCTGCCCCCTGGAAACTCTATATACCATTTGGCCGCATTACCAGTCAAGGTGTGCTGAAAGAGTCTCAACCTAATTGAGTCATCGATAAGGGAGTTAGATGAGCACCACAAATGGAATGTGGTTACCTGGTCGCCTGGGTCTTCACTGCTCTTCCCTTCGAATTTTGGAATGTCCGAAGGGAGTTTGGTTGGGACCAGAGGCCAGGCCGGATTGTATTTGATTGGGTCATTTGTTAACTTATTGAGATCTGGCAAGTTCAACGTTGCTAGAAACGAAAGCCTAGGAGGACCTTGGGGATTCCACCCAGAATGGGCAGAACTCCCGAAGTTATAAAAAGATTGTCCTGGATTTTGGGAGGCACCAGGCTGCCCGAAGTAACCCATAGAACTGACTGAACCAAAAGGCAAGCCTTGTGATCCAGCAAAATTCGGAGTTTGACCAACTCCAGCCGCAAAACCTCCATAACCAGCAAAGTTTCCTCCTAAAGGATTATAAGGGGTTGATAACCCCTGATAAGGATTCCAAGCCGAAGCTAGGGGAGGAATACTTTGAAATGAACTAACCATGGAGTACGGCCTATTCCCTTGTTGGCCGATAAACAGATTCCCAGTTCCTATGCCACTAACCCCAGGGTTATTCCAACCTTGGAAAGGATTGTTGCTTTGTCCTACAGAAGAAAAAGGCATGGATCCTATCGTCAGGTTGGAATGTGGTATATGACCACTTCCAAAAGGAAAACCTTGGAATGAAGCTGATCCGCCCATCATGGATGTAGCGGCACTAAACGGAACCGATGGAATACCCTGTAAGTGGGTGCCAAATGGGAAGAATCCAGTACCAAAAGCATTGGTTTGGGCATTTCCACTCATGGACGGAGTGGAGGTAGACCCAACTAAAGATGTGCTAGCAAAAGATCCAAACAAGGAAGTAGAGGAGATGGAAATCATTCCTCCTCCTTACACCGATGTTGGAGTTTGCATAGTCGTAGCACTTGTAGAAGCCATGCTTCCAGTAGTGGTCATCGATGGTAAGCACGTAGCGTAACCTGGACTTGACGGTCTATGCGTCGGAGTCCCAACGTATTGTAATACGTCTGGATGACTAGATGGTAGTGGAGAATTCGGAGCCGCTAACGAATCTGAGAGTTCTTCTACCTCTATGTTATTCTCTGCTTGAAAGAGAACTCGAGAAAGGACTGGAGTGTCCCTCTCTTGTTCAGAAGTACCAGGCCTTGCTTGAACACTAATGCCCACGAGAGGAGGATCAATCCCCGATGTGTCAACCGGCATGGCACGGAACCCACCGATAGTATTACCTCTCCGCCTTCTAGGAGAAGGTTCTAAACTTGGTGGTGAAAGACCACGAAGTCTTCGAGACCATCTGGGAGATCGGTCAGCCACTTTGAATTTTTTGGTATGATCTAACTAAAGACTCAAAAAATTGAAATCTAGGCCAACTAAGAGCATAGAGCACATAGTATAAAATCCCTAAAGATAACAGCCAGTCAAACAACTTCCAAGTATTTCCACTCCGGGTCATTAGGACCGGACACCAAAATACAAGAAAGTGAATTAAGGGGCCTTCCAAAGATAGTCTGGGATGATGAGGGCCCAGTCCTATCAAAGGAAGTTACACTGACCTCCTAACAACAGCCTGCACCGGTGCAAGCCCCCAAGCTTCGCAAGGGTGCCCTCCAGTAGTACTGTCGAGAGTGATGCAACGTCGACCTCAGGTGCCACGGGATTCCCCCCCGTAGCCACCTGTGTAGATCCATAGAAGTAGCAACTATGGATACCAACTCGTCTCAGAAGCCAGGCGGAACAGTCGTGAGGTAAGTTCGGACAAGTAGGAGAGGGGGTATCTCTCTTCCCTGTCTTCACAAACCCTCGTGCTTAACTCCCAGATCCGGAGCTTTCCTGGTCTTCCTAACGCTATTGGATTTTCTCTCATTATTCAGACTCCTACGTTTGACGTTTATATGGCCTTGGAGAGTTAACTCTCCACTCGCCTAATCCAAGGCCCTAAAATCCTAAACTTGTTGGTGTAACTGACTAAAACAAAAATTTCTAGTGAATTTTAATTAGCGCTTGATTTTAAAATAGGTTGTTCTTTAAGTCACAAGGTAACGGAAGTGAAACTAGTAGCGTTTTTTGACGCAAAAGAAATTAATAAAAACTTAACTACATGCACATGCACTTTTTCATTTTTCGATGAAGAGCAATTTCTATAGGGTTCAGAGGAACTTCTAATAAAGCAAATTTTTCTTTTCTTTTCGCTAATTCATGCTTCACACTCACAAAAGTTAACAACTCTATGTATGCCTAAAAAGGTATGCAAATCTATCCTAATGCAACAAATATATGCGGATGCAAGATTTAAAACTACTCTAAAAACAAAAAATGAAAGTTGCTTGCTTATCAATCTTTATCTTGCCACTTAAAATGTCTAGATGGAAAATGAGATGCTACTATTCATTTCGTCTAAACACTAAAAACAAGTTCTAAGACAAACATAAAGCACTTTCACTAACTAAAAGGAAACCAAATGAATACCAAGTTCAAGAAAGAAAAACTAAGTTTTTCAAAAAGTTTTTCTTCAAAAGTAACAACAAAAGAGTCTTTTCAAAAAATGCTCTCAACAACACTGAAACTTGTGATTGAAGAATAGGCAATCAAACACTTTTGCATGTTGACACCACACAACGAATGAAAACTCAACAAAAATAAATGTGTTTAAAAGTGCTCTTAACAATCAAAAGTAGTAATGAAAGCTTTGGCAATGAAAACCAAAAAGATCAAAAAGACAAATTCCAAGAAAGTGTCAATCAACCACTTTTCATGAAACAAAGAAGTGGATGGTCACAAAAAGCGGTTTTTGTCAAGAAAACAAAAAGTCACCAAAAGCAAGGTTAACACAAAGATTTAGATCAATCTTCCTACCCTGATGAATCAGAGCAGCCAAGATTCCTAGCAAGAAATCTTGCGTGCTTTAGCAAAAACGATGACGCTTGCAATCAACGAAAAACAAGACCAATACTTCTTATACTCAGAGAGAATTCAGAACAAGATGCTCGCTGTAAAATGAATAATTGATACTGGAAAATGACTGTTTCAGACTGACTCAAACTACCAGATAGACCTTCAGAAATAAAAGATTTACAAATCTTGAAAATTACAAGATATATGTGACTGTACTTATGTACAGAATGCGTGTATATGCTACTGTAACTAAGGAAACCTGTGTATACGCGGGTTCACTTAAAGGAACATGCGTACACATGCCTCTGTAACTAAGAAAAACAGCGTATATAAAAGGTTTCATGCAAAATAAAAACAAACTTAAGAAACTAGCAAAACTTAAAGTTCAAAAACAGACCAGACAACAACAGCAAACAAACAGGCAGCTGAGCCCTGATTGGCTTGAGAAAACAACCAAACTAGGAACAACAAGAGTGTTGTCCCCAGTGGAGTCGCCAATTCTGATGGAGGGAAATGTTCCCCTAGGGCTTTTTGGGTTGAAACCCTAGCAGACTGAAAGTTGTCTATTCAAAGAAGCACACATTCACACATCCATTATGCTATTATAAGAAAATTCTATTGTAAAGGGTAAATACCTTAGGTCCTGCGTTTGAGAAGGCCTTTAGGGTCCAAACCCTTCTTGGAGTTCCCTTCTTCTCTTTTCTCCTGCAAAACAACCAATTCCAAAGAACATAGTAGTATATGGACAAAAACTTATAAAGAAACCATCTTCATGTTATAAATAAAGGTAGTTAGTTATGAAAACCAAACAACCATCTACATATGAATTCTAAACATGAATATCATTAACATAAAGAAGATTCATTTCGAGAACCAAGACATGTGTTTCTTTTATTATAGACAAATAAAGTACATAAAAAGGAATATTTTCACCTGAGTCACCTTCAACAGGCTCCAAGCAAAGCTTCCTTCCAGATTCGTTCCAGCCTCAAGCCTTTAACAAACTCCTTCCATGACTCTCTCCATGATGTCATAAATGGTGGATGAACATCAACACATAAGGAAACAAAGGTTTCCTGGACAAATGGGGGAAGTGAAGAAGGCATAAGGGACTTCAGACCTGGTCAGGGGAAAAATCTTAGCATAATAACCTTTCTCTCTCTTCTCTCCTCCCTTAGGCCTTCCCTTTGAGGTCTTTTTATACCTCTCCCAAAGTATTTTTTTAGTTGGGATTTGGTTGGGAATAGTTGGGCCACGGGCACTAACAGGTGATCAGCAGGTAAAACCCGTGATCTCCCCCCGAAAATAAGGAATTTTATATATTTTTAAGTGTTTTAATACATATACGCGGGTTGGATATACACAGACCCACGTATACACGCGTTTAACTCAGGGCAATGTCACGTATAAGGGATAAAACACTATTTTTTAAATTTTAGGACCAAGTCGGGAAGGAGGGGTTGCCCTAGGCCATGAGTACAACATCACAAACCATAAGAGTGATATTTGGAGCTATAACAATACTAGATCACCTTTCCCATTATTGCTCCTCCCATATAACCTTAATCCAAGACTAGTAGCTTAATCATGGAAGGTGATTATCATCTTTTCTCATTTAATCCAATATCTAAGTGGTTTTTTTGTTATCATGATTTTATGAAAAAATCTTGGATGCATGAATTCCTGAATACACCTCTCACAGATAAAATATTTATCACATTGTGCTACCACGCATCAACTGTTGTCTAGTCTCCGCATCACTTTTCCTGTTGCTTCAATGCCACATGTTCTTTTGTTGGTTAATCATACCTCTTACATCATTTGATTATCAATTAATTTCACCTCCTCTTGATCAATTTTTGTGAGTAATTGTGAATTCCCCTTGCATGCTCAACATTTAATGCAGGGGAGGTTCACAATTTTTCACTTCTACAACTAACTCTCACACACATTCCTCGAAGCATGTGATAATCCAATATCTACATTCTTGGATCCAATCGTATGTATCAATTGTGGTACCACCCTATATGTTTGACAATTAATAGGGCGGTCTACAATTTTGCATTTTGTGCATACAGAACCAATTCCAGAAACCATAACCCTTCCATGCCACCTCAACCTCTAGTTCTTAACACATATGACCATCCTTAAGAACAAAAGTATTAAATATGAAGGCACTCAATCTCATAATCGGGTATCCATGTGTTTTTTCTCTCACATTTTTGAAAACATCCAGGAGGATATCCGGATGACCCCTCAAGCCTATTCTAGCTACACTGCAAAAATCATTAACACTAAAAATTATTTACCAATCAACCCCTTCGTGTGAATCCTAATAATATTCCATGTCATATTCCAATGTTATCACTACTACATGGCATCCATTGAGTGGTTCCACATGTCACTCATATTCAATCCACTTGCGACATGTCATTTCACTCGTGTGTCATTCCATCTCTTAGCTACCACCTATCTACCATGTGCCTTCTTATCATTCAGCCACATTATCTCTTTACCACATCAAAGGCTTAGGACCTCTACGATAGGATGTGAACTTTTTTGTTAAGTACCGAAATAGTTTCCATTATAAAAAAATGATCAATTGTGACAGTCTCTTGTTCTAAACCTCCACAGACCTTTTACTTTTACCTCCATGTTGTGATGATATGTCAGCGTTTCCATGTTGTCCTCCCAACTATCATCCCATGTCATCACACTTCCAAGTTACACACTATGAGTGATGCCACATGTCACCTATAAAAGGGCTAGGTGGGCACCCAAAAATTCCAAATATAAATGTCATGTGTCCTTTCCAAGTCATGCAAAATTCATGCTAACATATCATGCCAACAATATGCCACACCATCAGAGTCCTCCAATCATCTTTCACTACCTCATATAGTACGAAAGAAGGCATGGGGTGTTTAATTTATGTTATTTACCAGTTCTAGAAATAATTTCTATCTAGCATATTTTGTTGTGGGTGCCACCACACACAAGGTCTTCATAACGTTTTGTAGCCCAACCTCCATGGTGCTAAGTGAATTTGTACATTAGGTGATGGACTAGTTCTTGTCACATAGAATATATTAACTATGGTGTTTTTTAACCAGGCCTTTCATCCTGCACCTTCATGGACTTCTTCGCCCTAACCTTCCATGGCATGAATGGAAAACTATGTTTCAATTTTTAAGAGACCCCATGTCCCACACCTTCTATCATCCAAGTAGAACCAAGCCATTGAAACCCTACCAAACTTTGAATGGAGTAAACTCATGATCTCTTAGTATCTTTTTCAAATGTCATATACCATTGGAATATTCTTTAAGAGGACTATTCAATTATACATATTGTGGGAACACTTAAGTTTATCAACTGCAAACAAAATTTTGTCAAATATATGCCTTCAAATCAACAGTCTACATGTTATAGACATTTTTGTGCCTTACAGCATGAAGCATGAAATGTCCATAATCTAAGGGATCCAAAGTCCCTAAACATGTTGTTCCTACCCCTAGAGGAACAAGGTCAGCAAACCACAGCACTGAATAAAAGTTCTCCACCTGAAAACACTCAAAAACAAGGCAATTCTGGATCATGTCAACTGCTCCACTGAGCATCTGCACTGAATGTCAACTGCTCCACTGTCTACCTGCGTTGAATGTCAACTGCAAAGAAGGCTACCTGTGCTGGGCGAGTTTGGACATGTGGCACAGTCATTCCTCAAGGTGTCAATGCCCAGGAAGCTTCCAAAATGACACTTGGATCAGGGAATTCGACTGGTGATGAGTAAGAGGTTCTAGATCTCCAAGTGGAAGCAAGAACCTCCAAGTGGACTCAAGAACTGAAGAATAACTGAAGTGAGAGAGGACACTAGTCAGCTCTCAAGCTGACTCATCCTTTCTCCAAAACCCTATATATAGATCTCTCTCATGAGGTCTAGGGAGGCTGGAATCTTGTGAATGTAAGGAAGTGCTGTTGGTTTGAGTTTAGAACTATTGGGTGATTTGCTTTGAAGGAGGTGAAGAGGAGATTTCTTTCTGCTGGGAAGGTGATGCTGGATTGGGCCTCTTATGGTTGTATCACTTCCTGAACTTTACTTCTTCCATTAATAAAGCATTTGAGGTTCTTCTATATGCATGTGTCCCAATGATGTATTGTTATACTTGTGTATTTGATTTATTCTAATCCTTGAATCAATTATGAATGTATGCTTCTTGTAGTTTCCCTCTCTTGCCATTTTGCAGGATCTTGGTGTAGCTGGGCCAGTGAAAGAGCAAGGAGCTGGGAGCAAGCAGCAAGGAGAGAAGATTGGATCAACCATTAGCGAAAGACATCGGTTAGTGGATCTCTTTCTCCCCTATTTTACTTTCGTAAAGAAGAAATCTTAGATAGCTTTGCTTTGATTGTTGCTGAGGTACTATCACCCTTAGAGTGGGATAGGGTCATTCCGTATTGGATACTTTTCCCAACAACAAATTGGCGACTCCGCTGGGGATCGTATCTTGTTGGTTGTTTGTGTTTTTGCTATTCATTTCCTAAACACAGGGAGTACCGAATCGAACTGCATTTGGATCTTTCAAATGCAAAGTAGAGGGCAGCTACTCTAGCTCAGTTTCTGGGCATGTTTATGATTTGAAGAGCTGATCCACAAGGACTCTGAACAGCTCTTAATGATAGCTTTTCATCCTCCTAATTACCCTTTAGTGTGTACTTGATTGATAGCTTTTGATTTGGCCAAAAACTGTGGATTTTTGAGCAATCTGTAACCCGGAAACCAAGAGAAACGAGAGTTTCTCTCTTCATTGCAGGCACTGTGAAGTCAGTCTGCATTTCATCGCAGGTCCCGAAGGGGCTACCTGCGCTGAATGTCAAACTGACAGTGTACTACCTGCGCTGAACCAGTTTTGCCTTGTGCAACTGGGGTTCTCTGCTTCCTATTGCCCTGTTTTCATCCTTGTTTTTGCAGCCTGTTATCAGTCAATGTACCTATCTGAAACCACCTTTCTTTGCCACTATTCCGCCTCGGTTGTATAAAGAAAC
The DNA here is from genome assembly GCA_031772625.1 of Pinus tabuliformis. Lineage (NCBI taxonomy): Eukaryota > Viridiplantae > Streptophyta > Pinopsida > Pinales > Pinaceae > Pinus > Pinus tabuliformis. The sequence continues at coordinate 746,356,723 of CM062817.1, read as the reverse complement.
TGTATTTGTTCTTTGTGTATTTCTTACATCATTTGCAGTTTCCCATAACGAAAGTGAACTAGTCTTGCTGTGGCCTCTTAGATCTAGACCTGTGATAAGTGTCGTTCTGATCTTAAGAGTTAGTTTGTTTGCTGTTCATAGCTGATTGAGCTTTTGCTTTCGTCATATGGTTTGAATTTATGTATTTCTAGTGTCGAAACAAGTAAATCTTAAGGTGTCTTTTGATTTTGGACAAAGCTTGTTTGCTTTCACTTGAAATTGAATTCAAAGTTATACAACTTTCTTTTTGTAGTATATCAACATTAAGAAAGAGAAAAGAAATACCTGCATTGTGCATGTACATTTTGATAGCTTGTATGTTGATTTAGGGAAAAGTGCATTAGTGTGTGCTCTATGATCTGTGTGAAAAGATGATGTCTTTCTTTTCCCTCAGTAGTTAAGATTTTCAAAGTTGAAAGATTGAAAAGCTTGCTTATCATCTTAGACTGCATTTAGGAGTTATACCATACATCTCGTGGTGATCCATAAAGGCAAACTGCTAAACAAGATCAACTTAAAATAAATTGAATTTACATAACAACGCATTGAAACATAACGCAAACACATAGAGGTCTAAGCTAGAGACGTGTTCCGGCGTCGTTAAACGTGATATCTTAGCGTTGAGTGGTTGGGTGATTCCTCCACGGTGAAGCGATAAGTATCAATACGGACTTGTGCTCCCACGTACCGTCGCGTATATATTGGGAGACCCCTATAGGAACAAAGCCTTTATCCATAGGAAGTCGTGTCGGCCGCCCTACTGATCGCAATGCAGTGAACACAGCATTCACGAAGATCGACCACCCGTACCGTAAAACGTATTTTGTGGTTTTGCGAAAAGTTTGGCACACCCTCTGCCTAGATCTCCAGAGCAGTTTCTTTTGGCCTTTTTCAAACTCTATAACTGAAAAAGTCCATCTGAGCATTTGTCACTTCGGGCTCGTTAAAACATCGAAGGAGACTAGAGTCATCTTTAGCTTTTTCTCGACTCTTAAAAAGTGAAAAAGCAAGTTGTGTCTAAAGCGTCGTTATAAAATTTATTTTAAACGGAACATAATCACCTCCTATTCCTGCGTTGATCTGTAGGTTGAGAACATGGAACGCACCAACCAAGGAATTCCACATGATGGAAATCCTAGTCCTTTCTCCTCTTGGGGAGAAGTTGGTGCGCCCCACATGGCCACATTGTCGCTTCCAGGACTGACAATTGGCCTGCCAATTTGGCTATTCTCAACCAATGTAGTTCAGAACACCATGGTTCCTGAACAGTCGAGTCAACAGTTAGATCAGTCTAGAGCTGCCCACCAGCCTTCTACTTCCTATAACTCTTCCTCCAATCCTTCGTCTTCGCAAGGTAGAGCCGGCAAAAGCCAAGCTCCCATGGAGAAGAAGGAGAAGAAGAAGAGAGAGAAGAAGAAGAAGGAGCCTAAGGTGACTGGGGGCAAGCAAAAGACATCTGACAAAAATCCACACACAGCACAGACCGGGCCTAAATTGCCATGTGTCATATGTAGAGGAGACCACTTTCATAGAGATTGTCCCTGTATTCCCCGGATACTAAGGGACTGGTCCCCTCGTTTGCACAATTCGGGAGCATCAACCTCTGATAGCCATGTTGAATGCTTACCGTCAACCAGCGAAAGTGAAGGTTCAAGACAAAGAGGGGGAGCAAGATCCCCCTGCAGACTATGTGAAGGCGATCACGCCATCCACCATTGTCCCTTCTTAGACGAAGCGAAGAGAGTTTTGGAAGATCGTCCGGTTTCACCGTTGAGACTTCCTCCTGGATACAAAAAATTCGTGCCAAGTCCTTCGTTGGTTGAGAATACAGCTGGCCCGCTCAAGTGGTCGGCTGAAGCGTCAGTCATTGAAAATGAACCTACTGAATCCAGACCGGACGAAAGTCCAAAGGTCGAAACGGCAGTTGACCCGATTCTTCCTTCAGAAGTTTCATCGTCAAATGACACCGTCACTGAAGATTCATCTTCAAATGACACCCTCACCGAAGAGAATAAGGATGACACCATCCAGATTCTTTTCATCAACACAGACTCTGATGAGCATCAGGGCAATGCGCCCATTCCTTTATCGCAGGAAGGAACATCGTCAGGGTCATATCCGGCCGTGTATTCGGTCCCACCACCAAGCAACCTGGTTGTATCCTTTGATTGGAATCAACTAGGCAGACCCCGGTTGCCAGCCAGTATACCATTCAGAATCATAGTCCAAATATACAGAATGGTAATGGCTGGCACTATCATTGATGAAGGGGCATCTGTGAGTATCCTTTCCTCTATTGCTTGGAAAGCACTGGGTTCCCCGGTGCTTTTGCCTGAGATAAGAAATCTCTCGGGTTTCGACAAAGGAACCAGTCGACCATTAGGGATCCTCCCCAATGTGCCTATTACATTGAAAGGGAAGGCCGTTCAAATGAACGTGATGGTCGTTCAAGGACCCTTGGATTATAACCTACTCCTTGGACGAGACTATATATATTGCATGGGAGCAATAGTCTCCTCACTCTTTAGAGTAATGTGTTTTCCACACGAAGGAAGAATGGTCAAGCTCGTAGACCAACTTTCATTTCCGGGATCACGCATCGCAAATAGTCACATACCAACCCTGAATGGTCTATTCAATCAAGAAATGTCTCCACCCCCAGTCCTCCTTCCCGATGAGTGCGAGTGATTCGGAAAGATGGGACTGGAACCCAGGGGGAATGCATCCTGGTCTGCTTCGGGCAGAGAAAACTTTGGGTATAAGGTAGAATTTCCGCGAGAGAATATGACTAGTCCGTACCCCGTCCATGGATGGAAGAGGGGTTGTTCTGGAATAAGATTCTTTTGTCAAAGTTACGTGTTTGACAAAGGTCATTCACCCTTGTCTATTTCGGTAGACATTGCCGAGGAAGTGTTTTGTTAGAAAAGTTAACGAAACAATCTTTGGGTAACCAGAAAGAGGCAAGCCTCCCTCAATAACACAAATGTTTTGTCTTTGAGTAGTGTTCTTCTCTTGTCGCAAGTAGCTGCTCTCTTGTCGCAAGTAGCTGTTCTCTTGCGATCTTGCGAAAGATCTGTTAAAAGTTGGGCTGACGAGAAGACAAGTATCGCGTAAGACCCGTTAAAAATAACGAGAAGACAAGTATCGTTAACATTAGACTGGCAAGACGACAAGTAGCTGTGAACACCCAAAGAAAAACAGAAGTGGGAAGGAGGAGGGGCAGCCTTGAAATTGTATTTTATACCTGGGGGCATGCAAACCTTTTGGAGTGCAAGCAAAGAGCGGTTATTTATCTGTTTTTTGGATTAGTCGTTTCCGAACTTGCATAAAGAAAGGATATGGAGTAAAGCTTAGTGAAGATGAAACTCCTTAAAAAATAGAGATCTCACAGGGGACATTTCTTATCTTATGACTGGTATTTCAAGCAGTTTTAGCATAAAGTTCATGCTCGTTAAAAAATAAACGCAAGATCCGAGCAGTTTTAACGCGGTCTTCATGCTCGTTAAAAAATAAATAAAAGCAGTGAGCAATGTTTCCTCCAGAGTTTAAGCTCATTTTTAAATAAAAAATGAACCTATCCCGGTAAATAACCGCTGTGATCGTAAATTTATCAGCCATAAAAGCCTTGGTCGTGTTTGCACCTGCCACCTCCACTTTCATTTGGCCAATCGTTCACTTCCATATGATTGTTTACCTATTTTGAGGAACAGCTGCGAAGAGTGATTTCACCTAGCCATCCTTGTGACACTGCCGTGATTGGAAAATTCCAACCTGTACCTGGAATCAGTTGCTATCCCTGTTTATCACTCGTTCCTCAAAAGACGAGTCTTCTTTAAGCTCTTTTCATCTGACTCGTAAAATATGAAAAGTTTGCCGAGTTTTGGCCTTCCAGCTCGTTAAAAGGGCGGAAGAGCTATCCCTCCTCTAGATTTTAATCTTTTTGGACCTGAGGGATTATTGCACAAAAAGGTCGAGCGCTTGTTTTATTCGGCTCGTTAAAGTTATCGAAAACTCATCCCTTCTGTATTGTTTTATACTTTTTCGGACTTAAGGGATTAGATGACGAAAAAGGAATCTTGGAGTTAACTTTCTGTACCTTTTCAGACTCTCTAAAAATGAAAAGGACCGAGTTTTCCTTGTCGTTAGACTCGTTAAAATGATTAAATAGCGACAAACTTGTCTTTAGACGAGAACGAGTTTCCCTATCGCTAGGCTCGTTAAAACATAGCGATGGGCTTGCCCGAAGGGCAGGTTATAGAACAAGCATATGTTATCCTCCTCAAGCTTGACAAAAATAAAGAGGTACTGGTCAGAAATGACTAGGGAAAAATTGGGAGAACCTCAAAGCTTTAATGGTAGCAAGTCGCTCTTGAACATGACACTTTTCCTCCGTATCACATCAGGTTGGGTTGTTTCATTCACCGGTCTCATCACCATGGTCTCGCCAAACCATCCATATTTGGGGTAATGCTACCGATCCATCGCATCAGTGTCGTTATATGTTCAAGAGATGTCGTTCAGAAAGAGTCAACCGTGTCCCATCCACTGCCATACATTATCCTTCATCCATCCATGACCGCCACCCTGAATCATATGTCACAGATTGTTTTCATCTCCACTAAAATCATTAGCTCCGTTCCGTGTCACTGATGTGGGATTCATTAAGGCCCTCCTTTGACAGATCGCTTCTTGTCGACTTCAGCTCATTATCCAAGAAGTTGATCTAGGAACAACCCCCTCAGTACTTTGAAACTTGCATGCCTCAATGGCAAGTTTCTCACTTCCGGCGACAGGTATACATCAATGACCTTCGACCGAAAGATTTTGCGTGGTGTTCGACGCCAAGTCCTTTATTCACACCACGTGAATTGTACTGCAGTACCTTGAGGGTCATTATCATTATCGGTGATTCCTCTCGCGCTTGTTAACGGTTTACATCATTGACCGGTAATCAAGCGATGTCTTTCCATGTTCGACTTCAGCACAATTCTCACATGGATCGACTTGTACTTAGAGTGAAGATCGAACGAGTTTGAAGACCCCGGATCTAGTTTCATCCATCCGGGCTGCGATATATATTCAGGAAATATAAAGACATTTGACATGTACATCATTGCAGCAGATGATCATCCTACTCAAAGGATGATAATTTCAGCAGAGAATTATCAGTCTACCATCAGACGATCGTCTGTTCTATGTACCAAAATGAATTTATAAAGCTGAGCATGGGAATGCCCGCCTCAGCTAGATCATGAAAGCAGAATGAATCATAATGTATTGTATTGTATTTTATTACAGGTCACCTCTCAGCGATTGAATGAACTTCGGATCCTCCTGATAAAGCATTTCACCCGATAAACGACCTCATACTTTAGGGGGCAACTGTTATAGACATTTTTGTGCCTTACAGCATGAAGCATGAAATGTACATAATCTAAGGGATCCAAAGTCCCTAAACATGTTGTTCCTACCCCTAGAGGAACAAGGTCAGCAAACCACAACACTGAATAAAAGTTCTCCACCTGAAAACACTAAAAAAAAAGGCAATTCTGGATCATGTCAACTGCTCCACTGAGCATCTGCGCTGAATGTCAACTGATCCACTGTCTACCTGCGTTGAATGTCAACTGCAAAGAAGGCTACCTGCGCTGGGCGAGTTTGGACATGTGGCACAGTCATTCCTCAAGGTGTCAATGCCCAGGAAGCTTCCAAAATGACACTTGGATCAGGGAATTCGACTGGTGATGAGTAAGAGGTTCTAGATCTCCAAGTGGAAGCAAGAACCTCCAAGTGGACTCAAGAACTGAAGAATAACTGAAGTGAGAGAGGACACTAGTCAACTCTCAAGTTGACTCATCCTTTCTCCAAAACCCTATATATAGATCTCTCTTATGAGGTCTAGGGAGGCTGGAATCTTGTGAATGTAAGGAAGTGCTGTTGGTTTGAGTTTAGAACTATTGGGTGATTTGCTTTGAAGGAGGTGAAGAGGAGATTTCTTTCTGCTGGGAAGGTGATGCTGGATTGGGCCTCTTATGGTTGTATCACTTCCTGAACTTTACTTCTTCCATTAATAAAGCATTTGAGGTTCTTCTATATGCATGTGTCTCAATGATGTATTGTTATACTTGTGTATTTGATTTATTCTAATCCTTGAATCAATTATGAATGTATGCTTCTTGTAGTTTCCCTCTCTTGCCATTTTGCAGGATCTTGGTGTAGCTGGGCCAGTGAAAGAGCAAGGAGCTGGGAGCAAGCAGCAAGGAGAGAAGATTGGATCAACCATTAGCGAAAGACATCGGTTAGTGGATCTCTTTCTCCCCTATTTTACTTTCATAAAGAAGAAATCTTAGATAGCTTTGCTTTGATTGTTGCTGAGGTACTATCACCCTTAGAGTGGGATAGGGTCATTCCGTATTGGATACTTTTCCCAACAACACTACAACCACTACAAGATAAAATAACACATCATCATTAACTAGACATCCGCGACAACCAACCATCAATCTCCAACAAGCTCCCCTTGAACTTAATACTTCTTGAAATCAATTACTACTCTGTTGACATCAATGATAACGCTTTGTGTTGGGTTGTGTTATATTCTTTCCACGACTAGCCGATGTAGATAACTGGGGAGTTAGAGGGGGGGCGGAGCCCCCCTTCGTTGCACTGATTGTGTAGTGAGGGAGGTCACAGGGGGTTTGAGGTGTACCCGTAACCCCACTTTATGGGGTCTAGGGCAGTAACCCAGAAAATTTTGGTTTTGGACCCTATGTTAGGTTGGGTGGACCCACCTATGGTTTTGTGCATGATTTCCGCACATGTTTTTTGGACGCGATGGTTTTCAGTCCATGGTATTGGATGCTTCAGCATGTATAAATATGTATTATAACATTGAAAGGAACATAATTAAAAATCAAGCTGGTAGTCCCGATTTTGGGGTCCAGGGGAAAATCTCTGTGTATATGTGTTTTATGTGTTATGCTCTCACATTGTTTATTTTCTGTGTTTTAGAATTCGCATGTAGGTAATTTCTGTATAGGGTTAGAACCTACATTTGGTATCAGAGCAGTTTTGGCTTCAAGGGGACGCCTTTGTTGCTGAGGGGTTTCACTCAGGCCTGTGGTAGACCCTATTCAGTGGGAGATCTGCGAGATCGATTTTGGTGGTGAAAGAAGATGGTGAGCAGTGGAAAGATAGAGACCGAGAAATTTAATGGTCAGAGTTTTGAGTTGTGGAAACTCAAGATGGAGGATCTGTTGGTGGATAAAGATTAGTGGATCGTGGTAGATCCGGGTAAACCAACAGGAGTGTCCAATGAAGAATGGAAGAAGTTGGATCGGAAGGAAAAGAGCACAATACGATTGTGTGTCTCAGATTCAGTATTGTTGAATGTATCAGGGGAAGCTATAGCAAAGGCTTTGTGGGACAAGTTAGGGACTTGGTACCAATCTAAGTCTCTAGTGAATAAATTGTTCCTGCAGAAAAAGCTGTATAACTTGAGGATGAAAGATGGAGACTCAGTGACAAAGCATCTGAATGCATTTAATACCGTGGTAAGTCAGTTAGCATCTATTGATATTAAAATTTCAGATGAAGATAAGTGCATCAGTTTGTTGTGTTCTCTACCAGATTCATGGGATAGTCTGGTTATTGCAATAGGTAGCAATGCAACTGTCTTGTAGTTTGATGAAATAGTCTCAACCTTGCTGACGAAGAAGATGAGATGGAAAAATATGGAGAGCTAGAATGGTGATGCCTTATCTGTACAAGGATGGTCCCAGAATAGAAACAAAAATAAGTCATCAAGTGGGAGATCTAAATCTAGAGGGAGATCTAAATCTCCAAGAAAACCTGTAAAGGTGGTGTGCTAGAAATGCGGAAAGGAAGGCCACTTTAAAAGGGACTATAAATCTAAAGCTCCTGGAAAAGGAATGGGATTTGATGAGGCTCCTTCTGGAGAGGTGAAAACCACCTCAGATGAAAATGGGGATGTGTAATTGGCTTCTTCAAGTACACATGTAGTTCATGAGGCATGGTTGATTGACTCAGGTGCATCCTTTCACTTCACTCCCCATAGAGAGTGGTTCTGCAAGTATGAGAAATATGATGGTGGTGATGTCTTCTTGGGGGATGACAGGAAGGCTAGAATCATTGGTCATGGAAAAGTAAAGTTGAAGTTGCAAGGTGGAAGGGTTAGAACGCTTCTAGGTGTTCTACATATTCCTACATTAGCCAGAAATTTGATTTCTGTAAGCACGTTGGATGATGCAGGTGTAAAAATAGTGTTCGAGAAGGATACCTACAAAATGGTTCGGGGAGCACTTGTATTGATGCAGGGAGTTCGAATTGGAACTTTGTACAAGCTACAAGGTAGCACTGTTAATGATGGGTGCAATAGTTCTGTGGTTCCTAAAAGTGGAGCAGAAAATCTAGTGGTATCTAGAGAGAAGACCATGTTGTGGCATCAAAGGCTTAGACATATTGGAGAGAAGGGCCTTCGAATACTTCATGGTAAAGTTATGGTAGAAGGTATGAGTAATAGCTCTCTGGATTTTGATTTCTATGAAAATTGTGTATATGGGAAGCAGAATCGAGTGAGTTTCCCCTCTGGTAGTAAGAGGGCGAAACAGATATTAGAGCTTGTGCACAGTGATGTGTTTGGACCTGTGAAGGTTCCATCATTGGGTAAGTCTGTGTACTATGTATAATTTATAGATGACTTCTCAAGGAATACATGGATATATTTCCTTAAGAATAAATCTAAAGTCTTTGACAGGTTTAAAGAATTTAAGGCTCTTGTGGAAAATCAGACAGAGAAGAAGATAAAGGTGCTGAGGACAGATAATGGTGGAGAGTTTTGTAGCAAGGAATTTGAAGATTCTGTAAGAAGTGTGGTATAGCACGAGAGAAAAATTCTCCATATACACCTCAGCAAAATGGAGTTGTAGAAAGAATGAACAAGACGTTGATGGAAAGGGCAAGAAGCATGCTTAGTGGTGCCAGGTTAGGACAGGAATTCTGGGTAGAGGCGGTGGATACTACATGTTACCTAGTTAACAGGTCACCTTCATCAGTGTTGGAGGATAAGACTCCACAAGAAGTATGGACTGGTAAGAAACCCTCTCTTTCACATCTGAGGGTATTTGGATGTGATGCATATGTACATGTTCCAAAGGAGAAATGAACCAAGTTGTATAGTGAATCTGAAAAGTGCATCTTTATTGGGTATAAGAATGGTTTAAAGGGTTATAAGATTTGGAACCCAGTAACAAGGAAGGTTGTGTACAGCCAAGATGTGGTGTTGAGAGAGGTGAAAGATCTTATTAAACATGAAGTCCAACCAAAGGAACCTGAGAAGATAGAGTTTGAGCTAAAGGAGGAAGAATCAGACTCAATAGAAGAGGAGGAATCAGAGGATGAAGAGCCACAAAATCTGGCTGTGAGAAGATCAGTTCGAGAAAGAAGGCAGCCGGAAAGGTATAGTCCATCTGCTTTCTATTCAAATTTTTATTTTTCTGTTACTAATGATGATCCCAAAACTATGAAGGAAGTAGTGGATTCAGAGGATGGAAAACTCTGGAAAGAGGCCATGGTTGATGAAATGGTATCTTTGCACAAAAATGAGGCTTGGGATCTGGTGGAGTTGTCGGCTGTAAGGAAACCCATTGGCAGCAAATGGGAGTTCAAGATGAAGACAAATGTATAAGGAAAGGTGGAGAAATACAAAGCTCGATTAGTAGCAAAAGGTTGTTCCCAGGTGTCGGGAATTGATTTTGGTGATATTTTCTCTCCTGTTGCTAAGGAAACTTCTATTAGATTACTTTTATCAGTTGTTGCTACTTTTGATTTTGAGGTAGAATAGATGGATGTGAAGACAACATTTCTTCACGGGGATCTAGAAGAGGAAATCTACATGAAGCAACCTGAAGGCTTTGCGGTGAAGGGTAAGAAAGAACTGGTATGAAAGTCAAAGAAGTCTCTATATGGGTTTAAACAGTCACCAAGGATTTGGTATAAGAAATTTTATACTTTTATACGGGGACTTGGCTTCACCAAAAGAAAAGCAGATCATTGTGTGTATTTTAAATTAATTGGTGACTGTGTTATTTATCTGGTCTTGTATGTGGATGATATTTTGCTGGTTGGAAATGACAAAGAAATTATCCAGGATTTGAAAACCCAACTGTCCTCCAAATTTGACATGAAAGATCTTGGTGCTGCAAACTATATTTTGGGCATGGAAATTAAAAGAGATCAGGCAAAGAGGAAGCTCTGGTTAAACCAGAGGAAGTATGTCAAGAAAAACTACAGAGGTTTAATATGCAGGATACTAAACTGGTGAAGGTTCCTATTCCTGTAGGTGTGAGGATATATGTTGAACATTGTCCCAAGACACGAGAAGAGGAAGAGGACATGTCCTGTGTTCCATATGCAAGTGTAATCGGTCACCTGATGTATGCAATGGTCTGTACTAGACCAGACATTACACATGTAGTGGGAGTATTGAATAGGTTTATGTCAAAACCAGGGAAGGAGCACTGGACAACAATGAAGCGGGTTTTCAAGTATTTGCGTGGCATTAGTGATTATGGTTTGTGCCACCAAGGAAGACCAGGATTGGACAAAGTGTTGGATATTCGTGGCTTTGTTGATGCAGACTGGGTTGGAGATCTGGATCAAAGAAGATCTACAGGTGGGTATGTGTTTAACCTCTTTGGAGGTGAAGTCAGTTGGATGAGTAAGAAACAATCTATATTGGCACTATCAACTACATAGGCAGAATACATGGCAGCCACTCATGCAAGTAAGGAAGCAGTTTGGTTGCAGAGATTGTGTTCAAGTATGGGGTTAGTACAGGGAGCTATAAGGATAGACTGTGACAACCAAAGTGAAATTTTCTTGGAAAAGAACCCCGCATATCATTCAAAGACAAAGCACATTGATGTTCAGTGTCACCTTGTGAGGGATATGATAAAAGACAAAAAGGTGTTGCTGGTAAAGGTGGACACTTTGAAGAATACTGCAGATGCATTGACAAAATCTATGAGCTCTGAGAAGTTCTCTTGGTGTAGAGAGACAATGCACATTTCAGGGCTGGAAAAATGACTAAGCTCTCTTGTGGCCCCCTATGGAAAGAAAGCAACAAGTGGGAGAATGTTTGGTTGTGTTATATTCTTTCCATGACTAGCCCACATAGTTAACCAGGGGGTTAAAGGGGGGGCAAAGCCCCCCTTCATTGCATCGATTGTGTACTGTGGGGGGGGGGGGTCATAGGGGGTTTGATGTGTACCCGTAACCCCACTTTATGGGGTCCAGGGCAATGCCCCAGAAAATTTTGGTTTTGGACCCTATGTTAGGTTGGGCGGACCCACCTATTGTTTTGTGCATGATTTTCACACATGTTTTTGGGACGTGATGGTTTTCGGTCCATGGTATTAGACGCGATGGTTTTTAGTCCATGGTATTGGATGCTTTAGCATGTATAAATATGTATTATAACATTGAAAGGAACATAATGAAAAATCAAGCTAGTAGTCCCGATTTTGGGATCCAGGGGAAAATCTCTGTGTATATGTGTTTTATGTGTTATGCTCTCGCATTGTTTATTTTATGTGTTTTAGAATTCGTATGTAGGTAATTTCTATACGAGGTTAAAACCTACACTTTTCTCAACAATATCCCCATTTTTCCATTGATGGAAATACTACCAAACATTACTACTCATTAATAGAAATATTTCCTGGAAACACTTTTCTTCACATGATACTACTACCTTCTTACTATCCCCTACTATGAATGGTTCATGCTAATGTTTTATCATTCTCCCCCTTTGACATCAATGGAAAATGGATTCAATACTCTCTTTCACACATTTTCCCTTTAAGGGAATATAATAGGCCACTCGTGATTTGGACTTGGGATATAAGGTTTATTACTGTAAACTCATTCTCCCCCTTTACTTGTGACAATCCAATGGCTAATCTCTTTTCATTTTCCAATTAATCTTTGTACCAATAACTAGATTGCAAGTGTCACTATTGCAACTTCTAATGTAATTGTTCACCCCCCCCCCCGTGCATACTCACTATCACCTCCATTTCTTTAAGGTCAGTTTCTCCATTGACTTTATTATTAGGGATCTTCTCCCGTTAGAAGTTTCACTCTCCATGGTTTCTTCTTTAGTGCATGGAGTTGGAAGCTAATGATTGAATTCTCTTCTCCTTTAATTATTCTCCCCTTGAAAAGGTTGTTTAACATACATCAGGCTGCTGCTACTTAACCAAAGAATATCAATTCACACCAAGTAGAAAACATTCACATTATTATATGTAATCTCTTCACATACAAATTGTCTTAACACTACCTGTTATTTACCTTCCTTGCTTCTGCTTGAGAGATATTCCTATGAACCCATGTTTATTTTTGGACCCTTTAACACACACCTTTCCTTTGTTTTAGCTCATCCTCAAATAATTTTTCATTTTTCATCTTGAGGTGTTGTTTTCCATCGCTTTTCTTTACTAATAGGATGAGAGAGATAATACTCCCTTATTACATTCTTAACAATTGTCTTTACCAAGGACATATGAATTTCTTGAGGTCCTTATTGTTGTTGCTAACATTCTACCAGTTTCTTCCTTCCTTATTTTGCATCCTTTAGAACAAAATATGACTTCATTTCCTCTATCCATTATTTGACTTAAAAATTTCTCCTTTAAGCCTTCAACAAATCAGACATCATTATCCTTAGCCTTTTTATTGTCAAGACTAGCTTAGACCTTTTACCAATACTTTGATTGATGCACCATTTTCAAAAGTATCTCTTCCATTATTAAATTCATTTAGATGAAGGACTTATTCTTATCTTTGGTTATGTGATGAGAGATTCTACTTTCAATATACCAATAGTCATTCTTTTCCTAACCACATAGGGCTATATTGTATTTCTCTTGTTTTTCTTCCTTTCTATTCCATATTTCTTTCATTTTGGTTGATCTGCATAGGAGTATTAATTGGGCTGCTTTTAATTCACTTTCTTGAAGTTTATGTTTGTCATCTTTGATACCTTCGAGGAGATTCATTGGTTTACAATTACTCTCATCAGGTCTTCGATGATCCATTGTACAAGTTCTAACATATAATGCAAATCCATATTATTATACCTTTTTATGCTTATTTTCCTTCAATGGTTGAGTTACTTCTTTTATTTCTCATTCTGAGAGGTAGGTCTTACTTTTCCATATCTACACTCAACTTCTATCTACCCATAATTGTTACATTTATAACACTAAAAAAAAATTAAGTGGAAAACAAGTTGTAATTTCTAACAACATTCTCACCATATCCTTTATTGCTACCAACATATCCATTCCTTGGGATTTTTCATGCTCTCTTATTACTACTAACCAACATATCCCAATTTCTTACGTAATATATAGACTCTATTGCTTTATGTCCATAATTATTGCAAGATAAATAGTAGCCATTAAAGAAATGTCGGTATCTTTGAGTACTTTTCCTTTGAGGAGGAAAAATTATGAATCTTTGATGTCTTTGTCCTTGAGGGTGATAGGATCTTGGCTAATTATTTATTTGTTCTCCATAGTTGCTTGAATTGTTGCCATGAACTTTCCTTTGCTTCTATTGATATATATATTTATAATCTTATCTTTCTTTGTTGTTGTTGCTCCTTGTGGTTGTTATCCATTTGCATTTGTTGTTGTTTATTTCCTTGTTGTTCCTACTATCGAACACTTCCTTTAGCCTTATTTTTGATAGATCCGTTGACTAATTTTTTGGCTTCTACTTTATTTGAGCTTGATTCTTCTTTATATCCAAGTCCAGTCTTAATGAGAGGAGATCTTTTACTACTGAGAATATCATCCAATATCTTGGTACTATTTTGGTATTGATTTAGTTGGTCAATATCCTTTTATAAATCATGTCTCAGTGAAACTATCTTAGCTTCTAAACTCTCACAATGAGCTTCTCATTCATTCCACTGATTTGTCAATACTTCATTCATTATTTTAACTTCTTCTAGCTCAGTCTTAGATCAACAATTGCTTTATTTAAATATGTAAGATCTTGATCCTTCTTCTAAAAAAAAATTCAAAAATTCATTCTAACTCTGACTTATCGTTGTAAGGTTCTCAATATCTTCTAGAGAAGAGATAAGTTTCCTTCTAAGAGGTATTTCTTCATCATGATATTCTTCCTTTTCTAAATCCAAATATTCTTCCAAAGACATGAGAAGTATTCCTTCTTCACCACTATTAAGGATGCACCCATTTTCTTCTTCAAATGAATAGTCATAGGATATTTTATTATTTTCTTCTTGGGGTATTCTCTCAACTTCTTCAGTGGTGCCTTGATCTGTTATTTATATGAGCATAGGCCCTTCTTCATTACTACTAAATCTATCTCTTTATTTGGAAAATGAACATCTAGAAGAAAGGTGACCTATTCTTCTACAATTATAGCAGAATAGTGTCTAACATTTTAAAATGCATTTAATCTCATTTAGATCTTTTGCACTTTCATATTCATTCTTTGAAAACTATTTTTCCTTTAGATGAACAACTACTTGAACATTAGGGGGACGATCTTCAATATTTTGAGTATATTTCTTCTAGGATACCTTCTTCTTCTTCTTCTTATTCATTTTCTCTTTTTATCTCCATCTTCATTTTCTGACTGATGATCAATAACTTGAGTGTTTATGAAAAGGGGATCTTATTTAAGATCTAATTCATTACTTGAGGAGCAAGGGTCTTCAATCATTACTAATGCATTTTCATTTTATCCTTCATATATACATTGCATCTTATCTAACATTTCTTTTGTAGTCTCACAATGCATCACTTTATCAGAGTTTGGATCTAATAGCCATTTTAACATAATATTCTTTGCTTCAATATCATATTCATTCTTCACTCCATACTCTACAAATAATCATACATTTAAGTCAAGATTCATTAAATAGGCATCCATTCTTACCTTCCAGAGTAAATTCCCTAGTTTATTAGAAAAATGGTACTCCATCTAATGTAAGTAACTCTTGGTTAGCCATGATTCCTTTAGTTACCTTCCAACGGTTAAATTGTTCTTGAAAGAACCCATTATTAGGCCTCCAAAATGTCATCCTCTTTCACCCTCATTTCTATCATTTTACCATATTCCATAGCTCTTTACCATATTTTGCAGCTCCATAACCCTACATTAATACCATTTGCATGATCATATGGGTTTATCATTATTATTTTCCAAGTCATTTATTTTAAAAATTTTAAGAGAATTTATGATTAAATGTTACGAAATTAACATGTTTTCATATATATCTAAAAGTGGGATGAGTTTCATGATGTTGTAGGCCTATCTGAAGATTCTAGAAGAGTCTTATTTGGCCACTCAACCACAAATTCGAATTTCAATTTCAACTCATGAAGATTTGTGGAATATTTGTAGAAGATTTGGATCATTGACTAAGCACATTCAAAGGAGAAGAATCATGGATGTTTTGATATGTGTCTCCTAAAGATGTGTGAGAGGATTTGTATCTCATATTTTTAGGTAATTGGTTGTAACCACAAGTGATAATTGTGGATCTATAAGAGAATTGTGGATCTACATTTATTGATTAGTTATCTTAAGTTTTTGTATAGTAGGAGTGCATCCTTCATTCAAAGGTGTCCCATACAAGATATGAGATATTATAGAATATAGAATAATGGAGAAGAAATGATTAATGTAATTTGTAAAGTGAGGATAGAGAGGAAGAGAGTTTAATTATTGTAATATCTTTGGAACTTTCTCCAACTTCATTTTATGGAATACAAGTTTCCGCTTTGATCTCCAAGCTTTGATAATCATTCAATGTGCTTTCTGAGTAGTGGATGGCCCCCATCAACTGCATCTTGCACACCTCTTTCCTTTGTTTTAAATATTTATATTATTTCATTTATGCAAGTTTAGTTTAGTTTCTTTTATGTTATTTTGATTATATGGTTTTATGTTTGTTTCATTAATGTTGTTTCGTTATGATTGATTTAATTTGCTTATGTTTGGATATGATTGGAACACTAGTAATCTCACATTATTAATCTCATAGACTGCTAGATTTAATTACTTTTTCATTGCATAGCATAGATTAGAATTGATGGTTTTCATAGAACTAGTCTTTGAGAGAGAAAGTAATTGAGAGAGAAAGTAATTGAGAGAGAACATGCTTGAGAGAGAACATGTGGACTTGCTTTTCATTTGCTTTCATTATTTTCTTCGCAATTAGTTTCAAGTTTCTTGCATTAGATTAATATATTGTGAGAAATAATCACCTAGTACATATAATATATGTATACCTCATCAGTTCATGAACTCTGGGTTGAAAATTTAATGACAAGGATTTAACTTACAATTAAATCACCCAACATTTTGGTGTCATTGTTGGGGAGGTATAGATAGGTGCTTATTTTGAAATTTTAGACAAACTCATGATATTTGCATTCATTCTTAGATGCACGATTAAAATCATATTAAAATCATATAGGATGCATGAGTTTCAATTCTTTTTGGATAATGTAAGAGTCTCAATAATAATCCATTTGTAAAGCAAGATCTCAAGACCAGCAAAGAAACTAAAATGATGCTCAAGCATTTGTTGGGAAGAAAAGGATATGCCCCTATAAGAGTCTTCTCAAGCCCTTTTCCTAGTTCCATAATATCTACCAAGGATAGAGTTGAATCCCAACAAGAAGTAAAAGAAAAAGAGATCCAATGTACTACAACTGATGAGAAGCAACCATTTGAGCCAAAAATCGAAGAATTTTTAGCATGTTTATATCCATATCCTTGGTACCCTTTAGAGAATGAAGGACAGCTTCCAAAAGAAATTCAAGGCATGATAACTAATGAAGAGGACCAAGAAAGAAAGGACTACTTTGAAGATTGGTTCCAAGCAGTTACTAAGCCACAACATTCCTTAATTCTTCAACAAATATAGTCACCAAAAGTATAAATAGTCTCTCATATCCTAGACCACATAGAGATATATTTTTCAGAGTTGGATATGAGCACAACAGAGATCTTGATTCGTAGATGATTACGTTGGAAATATGCATATACTTGAAGAAAATTTTTCATATTTTTTAGGTAGAGTAGGGTAGAATAAAGGAATAAAACCATGATTTTGTTTTTTTTTTGTGATTTCATTGTGGTGCAGTAAGTGCCACTTTGTTCACTAACCATTGGAAGGAAGATTTATGAGGAAAATGGACATTCCTGAAAGAAGAAGAGCTAAAAATTTGAGGTCTGATCTTTTTCCTATGCTTTCTAAGTTTCAGATCTTAAAAACGCAAAAGTAATTGTTAAATTTTAAAGTATGCTCTCTTCTTGTGCCTTGTTGCAACCTGGAAGATTAGAAAGTAGGAATTGAATAAATGGCTTTGAAAAGTGTTCAAGAATGGTTTAAGTTGTTGATGATATAAAAGATTCCTAAATTATTTTTCGTCTTCAATCTTCAATTTGGTTTGTTTGTATTTGCTAACAAAAATTTCATTTAATTTGATTTGTATCACTTAAATATATATATATATATATATATATATATATATATATATATATATATATATATATATATATATATATATATATATATATATATATATATATATATATATATATATATATATATATATATATATATACTAGATATCTCACAAACTAGGAACTGGGTTCTCGTAAGTTTTGTACAGAAAGTGCATAATATTCGAATGAACAATCCTTGTAAATTTCGGTCCAATCCACTTCACAATTTTTGAGAAAATGAGTATCATTACCTTCAGCCATTTCACTTATATCTCGAGCTCCATTCATGGGATTGATTTGATTTTTGTTGTGCATGAGCATTGGGACCATAGGAACGTTCCTACAAAATTTCAGCTCAATCTAATGTGTAGTTTGGAGAAAATCTTTTTGAAGTTTGAAAACAAAATTTTCAAAACACAATCATCACCTACAGCCATTTCGATTATATCTCGATATCTGTCCATTGGATGGTGTTAATTTTTTGATAAGAATAGTAGGAACTTGTCTACAAAATTTGAGAAAAATCCAATGGACATTTTGTGAGAAATGATCCCACGAAGTTTTCTATAAAACACATGTAGCAACTTGCAACAAAAACAATAATAAAAACATTTGGAATGTTATTCATATCACAATAATGAGTTGTGATAGAATGCTTAAGATCTGATTTTTCTACCAAAGGTTGTGGGGTAAAACTGCATTCACTCCAATCTTTGATCCACCTTTTACTCACATAATCTACCAAAATATATTTTAAAAAGAAATATTTCCATTATATTTCATAATAAACTTGGGTAGTTTAATGGTAAGTCCTTCAATTTGTTTTGATGAGGTCTCATATTCAAATCATTCCCCCATATATTTTAAAATTTAACTATATTTTGGTCAAATTCGGGATACCACATGGCAACCTATGATTCATCCACATGGTAGCCTACGATTTTCCTATGAAATGCCCAGTCACCATCAATTCAAACTGCCACATCATCATTGACCACCATGTCATTATTCACATCAGCATCTGAATAGTCCATGTGGCATTTTTATACTGCCACGTGGCATTTTCAGATGTTTCCATGTGGCACCCCTTAAAGCATTTTTTCCAAAACTTCAAACAACCATAACTTTCTCATACCATGTATGTTTTTTATGATTCAAGCACCGTTGGAAAGGTCTTGCCGATATCTATGCCATGGAATAATTTTCATAAACATTTGAGACAATAAAAATGGTAATTTTTTTGGATTTTGTAGAAAACGGACCTTGAAACTTCCTAAAAATAGAAATAAAATTATCATATCATGTTTTTCATGCATTTACTCTATTTTTTTTTTTAAATCACTCAAAACGGGCACGTGGAAAGAAATATAGTCTAAAATACACCACTTCCAATAGGTAAAAATTCATTTCATTTTCTTTGAGTCTATTTTATTAAGCATCATTTATGAATTTTCACATATCTTATGTTTTATTGCAAATTAGTGCTATGTTTTTTTTATTTTTATTTTTATTTTTTCAGGATCGAGGACAATAACAAGACTACTTTATGCATAGGTGATTTTCAAAGAACACATTTTTCAAAGAAAAGCATGTTCCAAAAGAAATATTGAATGCGATAACTTGATCACATCCACCATGTCAATTGTTGCCAAATGAGCCCAAAAATAAAGTCATTAAGCTCCCTTACAATGTTGAGTCACCCCATTTTCCTCTTCCTTTTTGTCAAATAAACCTTGCTTCATAATGCAAATATTTTGTCTATGGTCCTTCAAATTATTATTTTATACTCATGTTGGATGATGGAGGATTCATTAAGGCCTCCCTTCCAACATGTCTTAACCCATCAACTCTGACACATCATCTAGGATCAAGACTAGAGATCTTTCTAGTACCTTAAGGCTTGCATGCCTTAATAGCAAGTTCTTTCACCAATAAATAGTGAGAATACATCAATGTTTGTTGCAACAAGGGACCAACAAGGCTCCGTTGTAGTCTAGGAAAACACCAACATTTTCACCTTACCCAAGGGGTAAGGAGTCTCACCCGAGGCATGCCATGACCAGAAATAGGAAGGGTTGGAGAGATATCAAGGGAGATCCAAACATCCACCATCAATAGCTTAAAGATATCATTGATCACAAAATCATATTATTACAATCACTATATTCATCAAGAAAAAGTCCATTAATTAAAATTTTGAGCAGGTTCATAAATTAGAACAATACACTTGAGCATAATATGACATCCAAACTATCTCATTCATTCATTATCATCAACATAAGGAAGGTTCAATACATAAGACACAAAGCCTTTCATCTGATACATGGTATAACATAAACACAGGTAGTCTTAGACCTCTAGCTGAATCTAGCTATGGCCCGTCCATGACTGCTCAGATCCTCGGGACCATGTTCTTCTAAGCTCTTGAAATCTGCCAGATACCAACCCCTAAGCCCTTTCCCTTGTTGTCTTCTACTTTTATCTTTCCGCTTTTCATCCCCATTCTTTTCGGCTACCCTTTCCCTTGGCTAATTTCCACTCTCCTTCTTATTTGCTCGATTGTTCTTTTTTGCTCTCGCCACCTTCCCACAACTCCCTATTTGTTGTATGTTCCTGCTTCCATCCCCAGCTGTAATTTCCACAACTCAACCATTGTTGATGCCACCTATTCCTCACCTTGGTTCCCGCAAAACTTCAAAATTCAAAATGCAGGCCCCAATAGGCCCCGATCACATTTCTTTGACTCATCCCCAAGGCAATCTATCTCGAGTGTTGTGGGTCTAGCTTTTGGTCCTGTTGATGTTTTCGTTGTTCCTGCCTGCTGTTGTGTTGGTCCTTCCTTCTGTGGGGCTACTGCTTCAGCTACTTTTGCTACATGCTAGCCTTTTTTTTCGATCGAAGTTTGGTCTTCTTTTCCAAATGAAGGCCCCAATTAAGGGACAATTGTGGTCATTTCTTATCGAAATTAGGTGTAATCATCGATCTCTTCTTGCTATGTGGTCGTGATGGAGTCGACCTGTTTAATGAAATTGTCCATCGCAGTGGAGGTTGGCTGATATGGCCTGCTATTGTGTAGTGTGCTCCACTATGCTTTAATGTTGTTGTAGACCACCTGTACAGCAAGAAAATGCTAGCAAAACAGTGGTCAGAGGTCACGAATCTTCTTTTTTGTCTTCATGGACTCTTCCACTATCTGCTGGACTCGAGCCTCTATGGAGGTGATCTCTTTGTCAATATTTTGCAGTAAAACTGAGTCTATGTAGGCTTTGTTGTGTTGGATTTTATGGGTCTGACCCAGGTTCAAAGGTGATTTAGCCAAGAAAATCCTAGTACTACTGGCCCTTTCGGCAACTGTCTGCGGAGCGTGGACTGAGGTCTCACCCGAAGTAGTATGGGAGGGTGCTAGAACTAGGTTTCTACACCCAGGAGATGTCTGATGAGCTTCTGGAGGTTCGAGGTTTGACCCATTGCTTCGCGCACTTACCATCACTTCGCAACCTATGATGTTGCTTCCGCGCAACCCTACTCGGGGCCCAACCATATAATACCCAAGTCCCTTGCTATTTAATCTATTATTATCCCATTACTTAACTTGTTTATGTAAGACTAATGATTATTACAGCATATTCAGCAATCATATCAGTGCGCGTGATAAATAAAATAGTATAAACGTAAAGAAGGCAATGCATATCAAGTACACAGAAATAGGAATCAACTTCTCTTTATTAATATTCAATCTAGATTACAGACTCGACACCACCCTGTGCACTCAGCTGCGGACTCTACTAAGCCTCTGCACACTTAGCTACAAAGCCTCTTCCTACTACTACGACCCAATACACTTAGACTCTTACTCTAAGCTTGAACCATCCATATTCTTCTCTCTTATTCCTTAGCTATTAACTGTCTTTACAACTTAGAGCCTCGATTTATTTATACAATCCCATGATCCACGGACCATGGGTAGGCCAACATGACTATACATTACATTAAATTACTTTACGGTGGACAACCCTATGAATTAACCTATACTTCGCACCCACGATTCGCAGAGTCTTACAAAACCTTTCACCAAAACTTGGGCTTTGAGCCCCAAAACATGTTGTGGGGGGATTCCATACCCAATAGGCCCCCAATAGAATCATTGTGACTCATCCCGAGTCACTCTGCTGGCGTGGCGACCTTGGTGTGAAGACCCTCCAACTGATCTCGTACTGCTTGGAGGTCTGCGACGCACAGTTTTGTGGTTTGCTAGACCTACTGCATTCTTGTTTTTGAATCATCCACATCTGAATCATGTTTGTTCCTTGGTATCGGCTTCTGGTGCATGTATTTAGAGTCTCGCGCCCTTGTCTAGCTCCTCTGGTCGCTAAGACTGTGCTTCGACTGGTTAGTCAGAGAGTTGGCCCCCCCATGTAGGGTTTCAAGTGGTTGTCATTTACTTTGCATGGGAAGGGTTCTCCATTGAGTTTGACTAGCTAGACTGCGCCTCCATCTGTGACCTCTTTAACCATATATGGTCCCAGCCAGTGCATTCTGAATTTTCTCAGAATTTTTTCAAACTTACTATCATACAGGAGTATTAAGTCATTTACCTTGAAGTTGCGCAACTTGATATGGTGGTCGTGCCAGGCCTTTTCATGTTGCTTTTGTACCTAGTGATGAAATCTAGCTAGAAACCATTCTTCCTCGAGTTCTTCTAATTGTGCTAGCCTGTCTTCTAGAGCTTCGCAGTCCGTCATGCCTATGAGCATTGCTATTTGTAGACTAGGTCCGATGTATTCCATCAACATGAAAACTTTCGTACCATAGACCAACCGAAAGGGTGTCTATCCTATCAATTTCTTGCACGTTGTCCTGTATGCCCATAACACAGCAGGTATGTGTAGGTCCCAGTCATTCCGCTGTGCGTTACATACTTTGCTCAGTGCAGTCTCCAGTATCTTATTGAATGCCTCTACTGTCCCATTAGCCTATGGGTGCTATGGTGTACTTTTCTGATGATACACTTGGAACTCTTCTGTGAGAGCGCTAATGGTTTCATTTAGGAAATGTGTTCCACGATCACTCATTAACATTTTCAGATAGCCAAATCGTGTTAATACATTTTTTAACAAAATCTTTGTAGCCATAGTGGCCATGTAGTCCTTAACCAGCTACACTTCTGCCCATCATGTCAGGTATTCCACCGCGGTGATGATGTAGCATGCACCTGTCTTTCCCTGAGGTTTGATCGGTCCCACAAAGTCGATTACCCATTTTTCAAACGGCTGCAGTGTCATTTGGGGATTTAGTGGCATCTCTTCCCTTTGTGATGGTTTTCTTGTCCTTTGACATATCACAGGCCTTACAATGTGCTTTCGAATCCTGGTGTAGAGTCGGCCACCATAACCCTATGCGAAGAATCTTCTGTGCGGTCGTGTTTCCTACATAGTGCCCTCTTGCAGCGCCCCCATGTGCTTCCGTAAGGATCTGACCTCATTCAAATTCAGGTACGTATCTTTGCAATATCTCATCATTTCCCATATTATAGAGGTGCCCCGTGATGACAGAAAAGTCCGCCGAATGCACCACTAATTCCTTCTTCTGTTGGATTGAGTATTCCTTTGGCACAGTCCCTGTTGTTAGAAAATGGATTGTATCTTCGAAGTGTCCATCCATGACACGCACTGCAAAGATCTATGCATTAGGTAGTCCCTCCTCCAAATTTGTTGGTTCCCCGTGTTATAGACATTTTTGTGCCTTACAGCATGAAGCATGAAATGTCAATAATCTGAGGGATCCAAAGTCCCTAAACATGTTGTTCCTACCCCTAGAGGAACAAGGTCAGCAAACCACAGCACTAAATATCAGTTCTCCACCTGAAAACACTCAAAAACAAGCTAATTCTGGATCATGTCAACTGCTCCACTGAGCATTTGTGCTGAATGTCAACTGCTCCACTCTGTACCTGCGCTGAATGTCAACTCTAATGAAGGCTACCTGCGCTGGGCGAGATTGGCCAAGTGGCACAGTCATTCCTCAAGGTGTCAATGCCCAGGAAGCTTCGAAAATGACACTTGGATCAGGGAATTCGCCTAGTGATGAGTAAGAGGGTCTAGATCTCCAAGTGGAAGCAAGGACCTCCAAGTGGACTCAAGAACTGAAGAATAACTGAAGTGGGAAAGGACACTAGTCAGCTTCATGCCAGCCTCAAGCTGACTCATCCTTTCTCCAAAACTCCTATATATAGAGCTCTCTCATGAGGTCTAAGGAGGCTGGAATCTTGTGAATGTAAGGAAGTGCTGTTGGTTTGAGTATAGAACTATTGGGTGATTTGCTTGAAGGAGGTGAAGAGGAGATTGCTTTCTGCTGGGAGGTGTTGCTGGATTGGGCCTCTTATGGTTGTAACACTCTCAGAACTTTACTTCTTCCATTAATAAAGCATTTGAAGTTCTTCTATATGCATGTGTCTCAATGGTGAATTGTTATACTTGTGTATTTGATTTATTCTAATCCTTGAATCAATTATGAATGTATGCTTCTTGTAGTTTCCCTCTCTTGCCCTTTTGCAGGATCTTTGTGTAGCTGGGCCAGTGAAAGAGCAAGGAGCTGGGAGTAAGCAGCAAAGAGAGAATATTGGATCAATCATTAGCGGAAGACAACGGTTAGTGGATCTCTTTCTCCCCTCTCTTACATCTCATAAAGAAGTAATCTCGAATAGCTTTGCATTCGGTTGTTGCTGAGGTACTATCACCCTTAGAGTGGGATAGGGTCATTCCGTATTGGATACTTTTCCCAACAACAAATTGGCGACTCCACTGGGGAACGTATCTTGTTGGTTGTTTGTGTTTTTGCTATTCATTTCATAAACACAGGGAGTACCGAATCGAACTGCATTTGGATCTTTCAAATGCAAAGTAGAGGGCAGCTACTCTAGCTCAGTTTCTGGGCAAGTTTATGATTTGAAGAGCTGATCCACAAGGACTCTAAACAGCTCTTAGTGATAGCTTTTCATCCTCCTTTTCATCCCTTAGTGTGTACTTGACTGATAGCTTCTGATTTGGCCAAAAACTGTGAATTTTTGAGCAATCTGTGACCCGGAAACCAAGAGAAACGAAAGTTTCGTTCTTCAGTGCAGGCTGTGTGAAGGCTGTCTGCATTTCAGCGTAGTTCCCGAAGGGGCTACCTGCGCTGAATGTCAAACTGACAGTGTACCACCTGCGCTGAACCAGTCTTGCCTTGTGCTACTGGGGTTCCCTGCTGTTTCTTGCCCTGTTTTCACCCTTGTTTTTGCAGCCTGTTACCAGTCAATGTACCTATCTGAAACCAACTTTCCTTGCCACTATTCCGCCTCAGTTGTATAAAGAAACTGTGTTTGTTCTTTGTGTATTTCTTGTATCATTTACAGTTTCCCATAACGAAAGTGAACTAGTCTTGCTGTGGCCTCTTAGATCTAGACCTGTGATAAGTGTCGTTTTGATCTTAAGAGTTAGTTTATTTGCTGTTCATAGCTGATTGAGCTTTTTCTTTCGTCATATGGTTTGAATTTATATATTTCTAGTGTCGAAACAAGTAAATCTTAAGGTGTCTTTTGATTTTGGACAAGCTTGTTTGCTTTCACCTGGAATTGAATTCAAAGTTATACAACAGCTTTCTTTTTGTATCGCACAAACATTAAGAAAGAGAAAAGAAATACCTGCATTTTGCATTTTGCATTATGACAGTTTGTATATTGATTTAGGGAAAAAGTGCATTAGTGTGTGCTCTTTGATCTGTGTGAAAAGATGTTGTCTTTCTTTTCCCTCAGTAGTTAAGATTTTCATAAGTCGAAAAGATTGAAAAAGCTTGCTTCTCATCTTAGACTGCATTTAGGAATTTGTATCAAACATCTCGTGGTGAACCTTGAAAGGCAAACTTTAAAAAGATCAACTTAAAATATATTGAATGAACCTAACAACGCTTTGAAACATAACGCAAACACATAGAGGTCTAAGCTAGAGACGTGTTCCGGCATCGTTAAACGTAGTGACTGTCGATCTCGACGAAGGTGGGTGATTCCTCCTGAGAGTCGGTGGCACTAATACGGACTTGTGCTCCCACGTACCGTCGCGTATATATTGGGAGACCCCTATAGGCATATATCTTTTATCCATAGGAAACCGTGTCGGCCGCCCTACTGATCGCAATGCAGTGAACACAGCATTCACGAAGATCGACCACCCGTACCATAAAACGTATTCTGTGGTTTTGCGAAAGGTTTGGCACACCCTCTGCCTAGATCTCCAGAGCAGTTTCTTTTGGCCTTTTTCAAACTCTATAACTGAAAAAGTCCAACCGAGCATTTGTCACTTCGGGCTCGTTAATACATCGAAGGAGACTAGAGTCATCTTTAGCTTTTTCTCGACTCTTAAAAAGTGAAAAAGCAAGTTGTGTCTAAAAGTGTCTAATAAAATTCATTCAATTCGGAAACACAAATTTCCCCTTTTAATATTTTGGTTGATCGAGTAATCCGCAATCGTGGAAGAAAGTCAATTGAAACCCCGTCGTTCGCGGAGGCTTACGAGTCAACCGTCTTTGTCTCCGGAATCGAAAACAGTACGGACAAAGCGAACTCGTTTAACCGGCTCAAAATCTCCTATAAAAGTTAGAACAAGTGTTCCAACTGCATCTGAGGTTCCGGTTACTCCTAACATTTCTGGAAACCCTGCCTCTATAGAAGAAGTTCAACAGCCACAAAAGGACAGTAATACTGATCCTGGTCTGGGGGCAAATACTTGTATAACTGAACCAGTTCCATCTGTAACCGGTCCAGAGAGTTTTGTTCCTCAAACAACTGTCGCTGTCGAAACAACCACTTCTTCGGCACCAGAAATATTTTACGGACCTGACGGTCTTCCTCTTCCACCGGGTTTGATTGCGATAGAGGAAATTGCAGAGGATCCGCAAGCAAGTACTCCAACTCATTTTGGAGTCGGGGTCACTCTTTTTCCTTCATCAGAAGTTAATCCACCACAAGTGGAAGTCCCTGTAGAATCGCTAGGCAATCTATTGGATAGACTTAAGATGTCTGAACAACCGTCATCATCTAGGACTGTGTCAAATGACGCAGCGACAGCAGAAGTCCCTGCCATCACTCCGACGATGTTTGCCTGCATACCAGCTGTCCCAACTAGCTCACAACAGCTAGAAGGAGTCCACCAAGGGACTATTTCGACAGTATGGTCTGTTCCAGTTTGTTCATCCGGAGTAATACCCGGCAACTCTTATGTTGAAACTCGCCAAATTGATCCATTTGGAGGTCAATCTGGGCAATCAATCCCCTTGAGTTCAGGATTGATACCGTATGGGGGGCAATATGCCCTTTCATTACCCCCTCCGGGAGGGTACCCATACGTGAGTTCACAACAGTATTCAGGTTATACTGGAATTGCATCAAGTAGTTGGGTACCTATGCTACCTCAACAACCAAGGGTTGTATATTCTATGCAACAGTGTGTACCTATGACGAACATCCCAACCACACCGGCTATTGTAACAGTGTCACAAGTTCAAGCGATACCTGTTGCATGCCAACCTCAGATTTCTCAGGTTGTAATGCAACAGCCACTTGATCATGGGTCACAACCACAATCGCCAACTGGTGGGGCGACACAGGTCCAAATGGGTACAATTACCCCACACCTTGGTCCAACGGTTAGCATAGCACAACAAAACATGGCGTCACAACCATGGCTTGTGCAATACCAACAACCGCAATTCCAACAGGTGTACCAGGGTTCTGAGCAGCAGATCTTTGCGAATAGTGGACAACCGTATATCCAAAACGGTCAAAACCAACCACTTTACAGTGGTCAAGTCCACCAACCGTATCAGTCATACCAACATCAATTACATTATGCTGGTATGCAAAGGCCCACTGCTCAAGCGATTCCATCGTACCCTGGTTACGCTTCGCCTAACCTGAATCAACAGTTACCATTCGTGGCAACTTTAGAGTTACCCGATTTACACCGGTTAACCAACGATCTGATTGCTTATGCCCCTTGGTGGCCAGCGATTCCTCATAAACTTCCATCTGACATTCCTAAATTCAATGGAAATCCAGGTGAAGACCCATCGAATCACGTGATGACTTTTCATCTGTGGTGTTCGTCGAACACCCTAAACGACGATTCGATAAGGCTTCGCCTTTTTCAGAGGACATTGACAGGTCCAGCGACTAAATGGTATATTGAATTGCCAAGAGCCTCTTTCGACAATTTTAGTTCCCTAGCCACGACTTTCTTAACCCATTTTCAATTACCGATAAGGTATGAAACGGGAACAGAAATATTAACCAACTTCAAGCAGACAACTGCCACCCATATATCTGATCATATACATGAGTGGCGTCGTCGTCGTAGGATGGTGAAAACATACGTTCCCAATCAGCTATTAGCTGAATGGTTTATAAAGTCGTTACTTCCGGCTATTACGAAAGATGTGGCCAAGGGGGGAGTCGTAACAGAGGAGCAAGTAATTGCTCGTGCACAGTATTTGGACTTAGTTTATACTCAGTCCGGCACACTCTACGACAAGATACCTGACGCCCCTAGACCAGAGTTTTCAATTCCTCCCCCTCCTAAATCCAATAGTGACTCTCATGCCGGTGATGGCGTGATTGGCACGGCAAACGCGAAATCGATAAAGGCTTCGTCCAAGAAAGCCCGTAAGAATTCGGATCAAAATGCAAAAGAAGAAATTCTTGCTTCGGAAGTAAATGTCGTATCAGAAGATAAGGGCAAAGAAACCAATCAACCAGGAAGCAAGAAAAAGCAAAACAAAGGGAAGAAGAAGAAACAGGGTGAGTCATCCCCTAGGAAAAATTCTTCAAACCCTCCTGGGCAAGGGAAACAAAATTATCCATGTCTAATATGTGATGATAAGGATCATAACACAAAGAATTGCCCATTCAAAGCTGAGTTAAAGAGGTTCTTTAAAAGTTCCCAAACCTCGGTTGTGTTAACTGATCCATTTCCCAACCCAGGTCAAAATCTGGTTGATAGTGGAAATGCTTCCCCGTCGCAAGTACTTATGTTGTCGGTTTCAAAACAGCAGAATGATGCTTTGATTTCGACAAGGAACAAAGATTATGGGAATCCTCAGCTGTCGAACGAAAAAGGTAAAGATCAACCAAGTAGTTCGACAACAACTTCGACAGAAGTTGTACCACCCATCATCCCTGAATTAACAATAAAACCGCCAAAGGGTGTAGTACACAAGTCGACATTTAATCCTCGCGCCAGAGCGGCGCAGCATTATAACATAGTGGAAGATTTGGCACAATCGCCATCCGCTATGTCGACTCTTGAGGTATTACAAAATTGTCCAACCCAAAGGCAGGCCTTGTTATCAGCAATTGGTGGGGTTGATCCTAAGGATTCCAATCTTGTATCCTTTGATCACAAGGGATATGATCCTCAGTTACCAGCTCAATTAGCTTTCCTTATTCAAGTGAAAGCCCTCAACAAAACTGTTCACAGAACAATAATTGATGAGGGAGCATCGACATGTATTATGTCGATGAGTTGCTGGAAAACTTTAGGATCTCCAACCTTGTCGCGATCATCGACAACATTAAAAGCTTTCGACGGAAGGACTTATACCCCTTACGGTATCCTTAATAACTTGAAAGTTGAACTGGGAGGAAAAACAGTAGAAATTGATGTTGAGGTCATTGATGGAAATCTTGACTATAACATCCTACTGGGTAGACCATGGATTTATGCCATGGCAGCTGTTGTATCGACTTATTTTAGGAAGATCGCATTCCCGTTTGAAGGAGGGATTACGATCGTCGACCAACAGAACTTCCTCCCTAATGGTTTACAAGTTACAGGAAGCATTCCCATGATCCATAAGAGCAACCATTCAATTCAAGATATCGGAGTAGGATTATTGAAAGACCCCACATTGATGGGAACTTTCGCGCTACCACCTCCTATTAATATGGGAAATATACCGTTTGTAGCAACCTGCAACATGATATCTTCCACGAAGGTCAACATGGATCATTCAATGGTTTTGCCCCCAAGCCCTTTAGAAATATTGTAGCAATCAATGTTTCAAGCATGGGAGGCGAACCCAAATCAACGCTCGTCAAGCGTTTGGGTAGATAGGTCTAGAGAATATGGAACCCCATTAGATCCTTGGTCGAAAGTACATGGGACTGACGAAGGAATCTTACAATCAATGATGATTGAGGGGGCACCATGGAATGATCACCACCATCGTTCCCTTCTTCCGGAATATGAAGAAGATACTCAAAGTGACCTTTATCACCCTTCAGTTTTTGAATTCCTAACAAATACTGTAAACACGGTGGATTCCGAGCGAAACCTATCCAATATTGAAGAGACTATAGCCATAAATATCTCGACTAGAACAGATGTTGTAGAGAATATTTATGTCGGCAAAGGTTGTTCCCCTTCAGAACTGGAAATATATAACGCTCTTTTTCGTGAATTTAGAGATGTCTTTGCTTGGTCATATGATGAAATGCCAGGCATTGACTCGAGTATCGTTGAACATGAAATTAAAATGTATCCTGATGTCAAACCAGTAAGACAACGGCTTCGACAGGTACACCCCAAGAAAGCCGCTGCCATTAAGGCAGAAGTTGAGAAACTTCTCCATGCTGGATTCATCTACCCGGTTCCTCTAACCAATTGGGTATCGAATATTGTCCCTGTTATGAAGAAACAAGGGACGATTAGAGTGTGTGTCGATTATAGGGATGTAAACCAAGCTTGTCCGAAGGACAATTACCCTACACCCTTCATCGACCAGATAATTGATGAATGCGCCGGATGTGAAATCTTTTCATTTATGGATGGATTTTCCAGGTATAATCAAATAAATATCCGCCCACAGGACCAGTCAAAGACTGCATTTATTTGTCCGTGGGGCACATTCGCTTATCGAAAATTACCCTTTGGTTTAAAGAACGCAGGGGCGACGTTTCAGAGGGCAATGAATTATGCCTTCCATGACATCAAGAACATCGTTCAACCTTATCTCGACGATCTTCCGGCTCATTCGCGAAAGCGGACTGATCATCCGCAGCATTTAAGAGCGATATTTCTACGTTGCCGACACTACAAGATAAGACTCAATCCACACAAATGTGTGTTTTGCGTCGGTTCTGGTTGCTTACTTGGCTTTGTAGTCTCTAAGGATGGGATTCGTCTCGACCCCTGCAAGGTTCAGGCAATCATTAATTTGCCTCCACCTTCAAATTTGCTTCAGATTCAGAAACTCCAAGGGAAAGCAAACTTTCTGAGGAGGTTCATTCCAAATTACGCAGAACTTGCTAAGGGTTATACTCGTCTTTTGAAAGAGGATATACCTTTTGTCTGGGGCCAGGTGGCGCAAGCTTCCTTTGATGCTCTGAAAGATTGTCTAGTAAAAGCATCATTAATGTACGCCCCGGACTATCAAAGAGATTTTAACCTGTATCTGGCTGCAGCGGATACAACCATTGCAATGGTTTTAGTTCAAGAAGTCGATGGAATTGAACATCCTATCTATTATTTAAGTAAAAACTTAAACGATACAGAAAGTAAATATTCTTATGTTGAAAAACTAGCGCTTGCAGCTATTCAAGCGATTCAAAGGTTTCGACATTATGTCCTCTTTCGGAAAACTACCATCTTGTCAGATTGCAACCCCATGACTTATATACTGTCGCGACAGTTGCTGGGGGGCAAATATTCAAAATGGATAGCGATCCTTCAAGAGTTTGATCTGGAATTTGTGAAATCCAAATCAAAGAAAGCTCTAGTTTTCGCAGAATTATTATGCGATCTCCCATCGTCGTCCAACGATGAAACATCGCAAGAGTCAATCGTGGACGAAAGTTTGTTTCTGATATCTGTAAGCGATGAGTGGTATGGAGATATCATAGTTTATCTCCAAACCCAAAAATTCAGGCCTAACACCTCTCGCTCCGAACAAAAACGTATACGATACCAAGCAAAAGACTACATGATCGTCGGTGATACACTTTACCGTCGTGGTGTCGATACAGTTCTGAGGAGGTGCCTTACCCATGAGGAGGCCAAAAAAGCCCTGAATGAGTGTCATTCAGGCGCGTGTGGGGGGCATCAATCTGGATATGCAACAGCACAAAAAATCTTACGAGCAGGATACTTCTGGCCAACCATGTTCAAAGATTGCATAACCGCAGTCAGAAGTTGCCATGCTTGTCAAATTTTTGATAGCAAAACCAGACGACCACCCGCACCTTTACAGCCGATAGTCGCTGTTGGGCCCTTCGCCAAGTGGGGCATCGATTTCATGCAATGTAACCCCACCTCGACCGGGGGGCATGGGTATATTATAGTCGCTGTTGACTATTTTACCAAATGGGCCGAGGCGATGCCTACATTGGATAACACTGGTGAAACAGCTGCCCTTTTCTTTTTCAATCATGTAGTCGCCAGGTTCGGCGTACCACAGGCTATAGTTACAGATCATGGGTCGCATTTTCGCAATCACATGATGGTCGAATTAGCTGCCAAGCTAGGGCTATCTCACGACAGCTCTACCCCGTACTATCCGCAAGCCAACGGACAAGTTGAAGCAATCAACAAGGTCCTGAAGCGTATGTTGCAAAGGATGATCGGGGTTCATAAAAGAAGATGGCACCTAATCCTGTACTCAGCTTTGTGGGCTTACCGGACCTCAGTAAAGAATGCAACCGGGTTCACACCTTTTCAACTGGTGTATGGCCTGGAAGCAGTCTTACCAATCCAGTGCGAAATTTCGTCGCTTAAACTCGCAATCGATCTTCTCCCTGGAACTTCAGAAGAAGAGGCTCGTTTCTTGGAACTAATCCAATTGGATGAAACCCGTCGTGATGCCGCTTTGGCTAACATAGCTCATAAGAAACGAGTCAAGGCTCAGTTCGACAAGAATGTCAAACCCCGTATCTTCTCAGAAGGTGATTTGGTCTTGCTTTATGACCAAGAATCCGATAAGTTGGGAGCAGGTAAATTCAAGTCCTTATGGATGGGCCCCTATATTGTTAAAAGGGTGTTAGCAAAAGGAGCCTACGAGTTAATGGATTACGATGGAATTCCACTGGCGCAACCCCGCAACGGGCTGTACCTCAAGCGTTACTATGCTTAAATAGTAACCTGCATGCTTTTGTTGTATTTTGTTTTCGCTAAAGTATTTGTTCTGGTCGAGTGATCCACCTTTTACATTTGTTGCAGATGTCGAACCTTTTGGAGACATGTGTTGGATATGCCGACGGAGCGAGTCGTAGTTCGCGGAACCTATCTTCCGCAGCCTGGGCCATTTTTGATCCAAGCGGCGAGTTAGTAAGTTTCAGAGGTGTGTGTATTGGGCAATCAATGAATAACATCGCTGAGTATAGCGCGTTGATAGAACTACTCTCTGATGCCATCACACGTGGCATACGCCGACTAATTGTCAGGCTAGACTCACAGCTCGTAATACTACAACTCAACGGTATATATTCTGTCCGCAATCCAGCTATTTATCGCATGTTCCTAAGGGTTAAGATCTTGGAAAGACGATTTGATTTAATTCAATATCAACATATTTCCAGAAACTTAAACACATTAACTGACTCATTAGCAAACTATGTGTTAGATAGACATTTGCAACATTTATAAAAAGGACACACCATCAAAAATTGTACATATGGATCATATAACTCAAACAGAACAAAACTCGAAAATCAAAATATATAAGTTGTTTATATAGTTCATACATAATGTTCTGTAACCAAGACAAAATTGGTCATATGACCTGAAACTCAAAAAGATGCTAAGGGGCACCCTAGCCTAATGGTGCTCATGATAGCACGTCACGGCCTGTGCAATCATGCGCAAGAGACGAGTCCATCGTCTAGGTACACCAGTAGTGTGTCGCTGCAGCTGTAAAGGTAACTCATCAATCCTCACATCGGGAATGCCGAGAGTAAGGCTCTCAACCTGCTCCTGCACAGCTGTAAGGGTCTCAGTATTGTCAAGGTCGCGAATAACGGCTCTCCTGGCAGGCTCCACTGTCGGGGCAGCAACTGGCGGTCTCGGACGAACTGCTGGATGAACAGGACCAATATCTGCATGCACCCAAGAGTACAATTAAAGGTCTTGATAGAATAAAGCACAGCAACATTATAAATAAGAACAGTAAACAGTAATACGGTCAAAGAGTTTACCAATGGCGCCCCACTGTTCGCCATCCGGTAGCACCAAATCCGGATCACCTCGGAAATCCATACCCACATATGGATACTCAGAAAACGCCATCTCCTGGCGCTCGAACCACCTGAAGAAGGCCTCAGTAAAAGTAATCTGAGGTTGACCAGCATGCCTAGACATGTGATCAACCCACCTCTGCATGCGTGGCTCGGTCGGAGAAGGCAAGTCGAGTATGATGTACTGAGGCTGCATCAGTGGGATTTTCTCCAAGGCAAAGGCAGTCAGAATAGAACCAAATCCAAAGTTCTTCAGCTTCCCGTCCTTTACCTTGGTCAATTGACTTTTCATCTGAACAAGTACTGCATCACACCAGTTGAATACTTTCGGTTGGAGACACTCCAAGGCGTGCTGCATATAAGATCTGTTGGCAACATGTAAAGCTGCGCTACCGGCCATCCTACCAATGGTATACAGAATGGACCTGAGAGACCTGTCAGTAATCTCACGGATAACAATCTTGCCGTCTCTGCTCGGCTGAGAACCTTCCCTGCAATACTGGCGGACATAATCTCTGGTGGAATCAGTCCCCCGGGCCGCACCTGACAAGGAAATGGGGGCACCTCGTCTTGACAACCCAGTCAAGAAGTACATGTCCTCTATGGTCAAGGGGATGGACTTTCCCCTAATCTGGAATACTTGGTTAACAAGATCCCAAGCATCAAGCATATACTGCAGCAAAGAAATCTGTGCTCTCATGCTAGAGATACGGAAGAACTTCAGCAGGCCACAGTTCCGCAGCGCATTCACCGTGACCGGGTCATGGAGGGCAATCATGTCCTCCTCTTCATGTTCTCGTTCTCACCACGTAAGGGACATTTTGTTCAAAGTTCCCTGCAAAGCAAACACGAGAAGGAGTAAGTTCCTGATTTTGATGAAAAACTGGCGAAAAATCATCAAAAAATGACCTGAAAACTCAGTTTTTTGAGCCCAGCGCAGGCAGAGAGTCTCCCTCCTGCGCTGAAGGTCAGGCTGCCCTAAGGCAGCTTGACATTCAGCGCAGGTTTCGAAAGGAGAACCTGCGCTGAAGTTAGGGCGATTTTGCAAAACCCCTGGGGCTCAGAAATACTGGAAAACAGGCATGAAACTGGAAAAGAAAACCATGAAAAGAAAGAGCTAGGGTTTAGCTCCTACCTGGTCCAGACGGCGCCGAAAATCGTCCACAGAATCTCCCGGAATCAGTTGGTGAAAATCAAGGGGGAAGAGGCACCTCCAGAGCTCCAACAAACCAAATGCAAATGAAATGGTAAATGAGAGGTAAAAACACCTCTTAATGGCTTTTTACGTAGTTTAAAGTAAAATATTAGGGTTATAATCTCATTTTCATGCAAATATTATTCATTTCTAACAAAGTTTGTTGCAGCAATTGAAAATGCAGTACTATACTTGAAAAGAGAAAAGCTAGTAATGGTAAAAAATCAAAATTTGACCATATAATCGAGCAGTTTTACCGCGGAATTTATGCTCGTTAAAAAATAGAAAAGCGAGATCCGAGCAGTTTTAACGCAGAATTCATGCTCGTTAAAAAATAAACATAAGCATTGAGCAGTGTTTTGGCGCATTCAAGCTCATTAAAAAATGAACCCATCTTGGTAAATAACCACTGTGATCGTAAATTTATTAGCCATAAAAAGCCTTGGTCGTGTTTGCACCCACCACCTCCATTCCATTTGGCCAATCGTTCACCTCCATATGATTATTTACCTATTTTGAGGAACAGCTGCGAAGAGTGATTTCACTTAGCCATCCTTGTGACACTGCCGTGATTGGAAAATTCCAACCTGTACCTGGAATCTGCTGCTATCCCTGTTTATCACTCGTTCCTCAAAAGACGAGTCTTCTTTGAGCTCTTTTCTCCTGACTCGTAAAATATGAAAAGTTTGCCGAGTTTTGGCCTTCCAGCTCGTTAAAGTGACCGGAAGAGCTATCCCTCCTCTAGATTTTAATCTTTTTGGACCTGAGGGATTATTACACAAAAAGGTCGAGCGCTTGTTTTATTCGGCTCGTTAAAGTTATCGAAAACTCATCCCTTCTGTATTGTTTTATACTTTTTCGGACTTAAGGGATTAGATGACGAAAAAGGAATTTTGGAGTTAACTTTCTGTACCTTTTCAGACTCTCTAAAAATGAAAAGGACCGAGTTTTCCTTGTCGTTAGACTCGTTAAAATGATTAAATAGCGACAAACTTGTCTTTAGACGAGAACGAGTTTCCCTATCGCTAGGCTCGTTAAAACATAGCGATGGGCTTGCCCGAAGGGCAGGTTATAGAACAAGCATATGTTATCCTCCTCAAGCTTGACAAAAATAAAGAGGTACTGGTCATAAATGACTGGGGAAAAATTGGGAGAACCTCAAAGCTTTAATGGTAGCAAGTCGCTCTTGAACATGACACTTTTCCTCCGTATCACATCGGGTTGGGTTGTTTCATTCACCGGTCTCATCACCATGGTCCTCGCCAAACCATCCACATTTGGGGTAATGCTACCGACCCATCGCATCAGTGTCGTTATATGTTCAAGAGATGTTGTTCAGAAAGAGTCAACCGTGTCCCATCCACTGCCATACATTATCCTTCATCCACCCATGATCGCCACCCTGAATCATATTTCACAGATTGTTTTCACCTCCACTAAAATCATTAGCTCCGTTCTGTGTCACTGATGTGGGATTCATTAAGGCCCTCCTTTGACGGATCGCTTCTTGTCGACTTCAGCTCATTATCCAAGAAGTTGATCTAGGAATACCCCCCTCAGTACTTTGAAGCTTGCATGCCTCAATGGCAAGTTTCTCACTTCCGGCGACAGGTATACATCAATGACCTTCGACCAGAAGATTTTGCGTGGTGTTCGACGCCAAGTCCTATATTCACACCACGTGAATTGTACTGCAGTACCTTGAGGGTCATTATCATTATCGGTGATTCCTCTCGCGCTTGTTAACGGTTTACATTATTGACCGGTAATCAAGCGATGTCTTTCCATGTTCGACTTCAGCGTAATTCTCACATGGATCGACTTGTACTTAGAGTGAAGATCGAACGAGTTTGAAGACCCCGGATCTAGTTTCATCCATCCGGGCTGCGATATATATTCAGGAAACATAAAGACATTTGACATGTACATCATTACAGCAGATGATCATCCTACTCAAAGGATGATAATTTCAGCAGAGAATTATCAGTCTACTATCAGACGATCGTCTGTTCTATTTACCAAAATGAATTTATAAAGCTGAGCATGGGAATGCCCGCCTCAGCTAGATCATGAAAGCAGAATGAAAAATAATGTATTGTATTGTATTTTATTACAGGTCACCTCTCAGCGACTGAATGAACTTCGGATCCTCCTGATAAAGCATTTCACTCGATAAACGACCTCATACTTTAGGGGGCAACTGTTATAGACATTTTTGTGCCTTACAGCATGAAGCATGAAATGTCAATAATCTGAGGGATCCAAAGTCCCTAAACATGTTGTTCCTACCCCTAGAGGAACAAGGTCAGCAAACCACAGCACTAAATATCAGTTCTCCACCTGAAAACACTCAAAAACAAGCTAATTCTGGATCATGTCAACTGCTCCACTGAGCATCTGCGCTGAATGTCAACTGCTCCACTCTGTACCTGCGCTGAATGTCAACTCTAATGAAGGCTACCTGCGCTGGGCGAGATTGGCCAAGTGGCACAGTCATTCCTCAAGGTGTCAATGCCCAGGAAGCTTCGAAAATGACACTTGGATCAGGGAATTCGCCTAGTGATGAGTAAGAGGGTCTAGATCTCCAAGTGGAAGCAAGGACCTCCAAGTGGACTCAAGAACTGAAGAATAACTGAAGTGGGAAAGGACACTAGTCAGCTTCATGCCAGCCTCAAGCTGACTCATCCTTTCTCCAAAACTCCTATATATAGAGCTCTCTCATGAGGTCTAAGGAGGCTGGAATCTTGTGAATGTAAGGAAGTGTTGTTGGTTTGAGTATAGAATTATTGGGTGATTTGCTTGAAGGAGGTGAAGAGGAGATTTCTTTCTGCTGGGAGGTGTTGCTGGATTGGGCCTCTTATGGTTGTAACACTCTCAGAACTTTACTTCTTCCATTAATAAAGCATTTGAAGTTCTTCTATATGCATGTGTCTCAATGGTGAATTGTTATACTTGTGTATTTGATTTATTCTAATCCTTGAATCAATTATGAATGTATGCTTCTTGTAGTTTCCCTCTCTTGCCCTTTTGCAGGATCTTTGTGTAGCTGGGCCAGTGAAAGAGCAAGGAGCTGGGAGCAAGCAGCAAAGAGAGAAGATTGGATCAATCATTAGCGGAAGACAACGGTTAGTGGATCTCTTTCTCCCCTCTCTTACATCTCATAAAGAAGTAATCTCGAATAGCTTTGCATTCGGTTGTTGCTGAGGTACTATCACCCTTAGAGTGGGATAGGGTCATTCCGTATTGGATACTTTTCCCAACAACACCCCGCCCATCTCAATTCGTGACAAGTGGTCTGGTCCTGCATTTAAACATCTCGGCTTGACTATGACCTCAAAATCATATTCTTGAAACAATAGAAGCCATCTACATATTCACCCCCCCAACACAGGCTTGTTCACCAGGTATTTTAATGTGGAATGGTCGGTATACATCTTGAAATGTCCTCCAAGTAAATAGTGTCAGTATTTTTGGAGCATGTACACCATTTCCAACCCCTCGCGCTTAGTGGTAGAGTAGTTCTTTTTTGCTTCACACAATCTTCGACTCGCAAATGCGATCGGCTAATCCACACCCTCCGTGCCCTCCTGTGTGAGTACGGCTCCCAATGTGATACACGATGCATCCACATGTACATGAAATTCCACATCCCATTTTGGGAAGACCAAGATTGGAGCAGAGGCTAGTTTCCCCTTCAGGACATCCAAACTCTTCATACAATCATCATTCCAGCAATATGTAACATCTTTTTTCAATATCTTTTCCATCAACACAGTTATTTGGGCATAGCTTTTGATGAAATTATGATAGTATCCAGTTTTTCCCAAGGCAGCACTCAGTTGTTTAACACTTTGCGGTGCTTCCAAATTTAGAATAACGGCAATATTCATAGGGTCCACCATCAGGCCTTGTTTGCAAACCACATGTCCAAGCAAGTTTCCAAAAGGAATGAGGAATGTGCACTTCTTCAGGTTCAATGCAATCTGGTGTTGGCGGAAAGTATCCAACATCAAGCATAAGCTTGCTACATGGTGCTTAACTAATCCAAAGACAGTCCAATCATCCAAATAGACTTCCAAAAATTTGTGGATGTATTCTTTGAATGCGGCTACCACTATGCGCGAAAATATAGCTAGCATGTTCTTCAGTCCAAATGGCATAACGGTGTATTGGAAATAGCCCCATTTTGTTGTGAAGGTTGTTTTTATCCTATCTTCCATTGTGATCTTGATCTAATGGTACCCTGAGAATCCATCTGTGAGAATCCATCATCAACAGTATCCAACCAACGATCCTCCAATGTCAATTTTAACAAAAATCCCTCGTGAAAGAAATCCCATTCACCCATACCAAGGTGGAGCTCCGTCTCCGTATACTAATTCATGGGTATGACTTCCTGGGTATGGTAGAATAAATGTACCCATTCAGGCTGTGGTTCTTACCCGTAGACCTTGGTCCATTTTTCAAGGTGTGTGCGTGGATCATCTCGTCCGTTATATTTTTCTACTAGCCGTATTTGTGGTTTCCCAAATCGTAGGTGCATCATTCTTCTGCAACCACGCTAGTCCTCAAAATTTCCTTGATGCATACCCCGCCATCATGCTGGTGTTGCGCACAGTGCCCATTTCAAAGCATTGAATCACTGTTGTTCTGGTACTACGCTTTCAAATTTGCTCAGAAATTCATCCACCATTGTTAATCCATCATATGTTGGCAGCTCCCTTGCCTCTATTGTCACGCAACACAATGATCTAGTCATCATGTTGCAATTAAGCGTTGTTACTTCGTGCAGCTGATTTTGCCATCGCTCTATCTCTTCGTCCGAATCCAAAATGCAGGAGCTTTCGCACTCCCATGAAATCCTTCCATCTATAGTTGGGTTCACCCAATCTTCTTCTTGCGCAGTTATCTTGTAAATACAATCGTGATCCTCATCACTATCGTTGTCGCGCACTGGTTCAGTGTATCATGCCCCTTCGATTGGATCTAGCGGTACTACCATGTGTAATGAATTTTTCTCAAAGATCATTTTGTGCTTCTTCATATTTATGACTCCATTCATATCGATAGCCCAATCTATTCCTAGTAGCACGAGATAGGGATTACTGTCATAGACAATCTCTATCACTTCAAAATCCACCTACGTGCTCGCACCTTCAATATCTACTATTACCCCTTGCAATCTTCCCATGGAAAAAATATCTTTTTGGTTCACCATTCATAGCTGAATCGGGGACCATTGTAGTGTGGGTATACCCATGCATTCCTGTGTTTTCTTTGGTAGTACATTCGCGCCAAATCCAGATCCATGATTACCTGATCCTGTTGGACACCTAATCCTCAATGGGTTAGTGTGGAAGCCGAATAAACAAAAGGAGTCCAAGATACCTTGGGATGTGGAACCCAACGGTCAAACCATGTATTATAAATGTATATCTCTTGTTAATAAAAATGTATTCTCATGTTTTATCTTTTAGATTATTCTTTCTTCCCATGTGTGTTTAACATGGTATCAGAGCAGGCATGTTCCTGCCTTGCATAATTACTTTGAGCCATTTGTTTTATGGCCTTTATGTGCAGATCATTTCTGCCATCAATTCTTCATTTCATGAATATTTTCTCATGAATATTTTCTCAGCTAAATTTTAGTTGCAACCTGTCATTTCTCCAGCGCCATTTTGGCTTCCACCTACTTTGTAACTCCTTATTCTGCCTATGTTCTGCCTTTCATAAAAATGTTTCTCCTCTCATTGCTCCACCTACTATTTACTATTATTACCCCTATCACTGCTCCACCAACTATTCACTATTATTATTCTCTGCTACGCAGGTGTCAGAGCATACAAAATGCTCATGGTGCATTGCGCACATTTCGTTTATGTCATTGATATTCGGCGTTACTGTTACTGTTAGCAATGACAATCGCTTTTCCAACCAGCCCAGAATAAATGAATTTCAAGGAAGTTTGTTGTCACATTGGTCGTGTTGAAAGATTTAACAACACCTATATTTGAGCCCCCTACCTCCTTTCGGATGTCAAAATCTGTGAATACTTTCTGCCCCTGAACATAAACATCAAAAAAAAAAACGCGTCTTCCAACACTCTTCCAACTATTTGTATTTCCAATTTGTATCTCTGCAAATTGTAGTTTTGTTGTATATGGTCCGTTCTCGAGCCCTAAAACCATAGTATCGAAGTGAGCTGGGAGATAAGCATTCTGTCTGATACAATTCTGAGTTTAATGTCTTTGTAAATTGAGACTGATTGCTTGTTGTATAAGTTACATG
This sequence comes from Pinus tabuliformis, assembly GCA_031772625.1. Classification (NCBI taxonomy): domain Eukaryota; kingdom Viridiplantae; phylum Streptophyta; class Pinopsida; order Pinales; family Pinaceae; genus Pinus; species Pinus tabuliformis. Next base: position 746,315,366 of record CM062817.1, on the reverse strand, counting down.
ACTGCTGCGAGTTTTATAGTGTCAAATCGGTGCAGTTGTACGAGACAAACAGCTTGTGTTTGCTCTTCAGCAGATTTCCTACAGTGTCCCTTAGCTCAAGATCCAATTCTAAGGTGAAAATCCCATTTACTGACCCCTGGACAGTTTTGTTCAACTGCTGGCCATATGTTGAACGTTGCCCATATGTTGAATGCTGCCCATATAAGTCTATTGAACATTGGTCCACTGAGCTACGATCCAACAGCCTAAGTGTTTGTAAAGCCTACTGTCGAAGCCCACAAAATCTAGTTGCATTACTCCTCTGCATTGAATTGGATTTGTATGGTATGCTACGTTCGATGCATGGATACTGTGTAATGGTGTATGGTGAGTCTATGGTGCGTTGAAATTAAGAGCGTTGAATTGATATGTCAAATCCATGTATTGACTGGTATATATGTTGCGTTGGAATTATTCATGCCAAATCCATGTGTTGACTAGTATATATGTTGCGTTGGAATTATTCTATCCTGCATTAATTTAAAATCAATGTTGTACATGAGGGTCATGTGTTGAATTTTATATGCCTTGGGTCATTTATACATGTTGGAGCTATGGTGTATGGTATGAATATACTTTGAATTCCTTTCTCTAAGACCATGCTAGTGTATTCACAATTCATTGAAGTTTTTTATGGTTATATTATATGTAATTGCATATATTATGTTGAGTCATATATCCATAAAGGTGTTAGTATGTGAAAGTGCATAAATGAATGGAGCCATAACATATATGTGAGATGGGCATAATATTGAAATCCTTATATAAGTTGGAGCCATGATATATGATATATGAGTGGTGGTATATATATATTATGTGACAATGTATGTGCATAGAATATATGTCCATATTAAATGTTTTGACATAGTGTAGTGAAGAGTGAAGTTTTTCCATCTACATATTTAATAAGTTTCTTACTTAAATAGAAGGGTATAAAAAAAAAGGGCAGAGAGAAAGGCTATGATTATTTTTGAAATCAAAAGCAGAAAATATTTTGTAATGATGCATTCACTCATCTCCATAGTTTGACTAACTCTCTTTTGCAAAGATAACTACCATGAATGGCCAAGGAAGATAAAGCATACTTTGATTTTTAATGAATTATGTAAATGAGTTAGTGAAGGAGAAGGAGGCAATTCTCCTAAGAAGCCCACTTCAGAAAAAGAACTCACCATATGGGAAAACAAGAACAACAAGGCCTATGCCTTGATTTCAGCGTCATTCAATGAAGAGTTAAATTCTATTTTTAGGATATCACCATTCTTTGTGTGTTGAATCTATTGCAAGCTGCCAACATTGATTTGAAGTTGTTGCCATAAGTTTATATAAAAGAGAAATTGGTGTCCATATTTTCCTCATTGTTTTACTATTTTTTTGAGGTTGAAAAATGGCTCCAATTGGTGCAATATTAGAGTCACTGGACAATCTAATACTCTCTACTATGGATAATACAATCAAAATCAGCAAGGATTTTCTCACCGATATTCACAGTTGTTTACAAGATGTACATGAAAAGATTGAATTTTTGCAGCTTGAATCTTAGCTACAACAAGAAGAATTAAAATAGAGGAGTCATTCTGAACATATTTCTGTTCAGAACATTGAGACTACAACCCATCAGAAGCAAGTCAATAATGTTACAGTTGGTTCAGATTTAGTACCCAATAAAGCAACAATTGTACATGCGGATGTAGAAACTCAGTATGCACTTCCCAAGCCCATCATCAGACTTTGGGAACAGCTTGTCCATAACAAGCATAGAATTGGTCTTGGATATGACAAGGATTTGTCCTTTCATATTCCAGACTATTCTAGACCAATCTAATTTCAAAGTGATGGATTCATTCATGATAGTTCACTTGCTCCTCATGACTGTTCACCGCCAGTTGTTCCAGATTTTGCCCCTCTTCCACAGAAACAACAACAGATTGTGAAATGCCAACACTGTGATCAAGTTGGCCATTTGAAAGATCATTGTTTTGATCTTCATCCATATAAGCACTGTCATAAAACAACTCATTCTTCAAACAAGTGCTTTAAAAACAAGCGTCCTGCAAGATCAAAGATTCATCTTGGATGGATCGCTTCTTGGAAATGGGCATCAACAACCAAGAAGATATTCCAATCACATGTCAGAACTTGTTCCAGAGTCTTGAACAGTCTTGTTGTTGAGTTTTCTCCATCACCTCACCTTGTATCTGACAAGGGGGGAAATGATGGTCATCTACAAGCTTCAAAGCCACATCAAGCGAGCCTGAGCCACAACCTACCATACCAGATTCAGAGTTGTAGCTAGAAACAAAGATGCCCTTGAGCATGCCTTCACTTGGTAATCTAGGACACTTCCTCTAGCAGAAGACTTCAACTTCTTGCCAGTTTCAGAAGAATTCCAGGAATAGAATTGGGGACACTTCCTCTAGTAGAAGACTCCAGCTTCTTTCCAGTTTTGGAAGAGTTCTAGGAATTGCATTAAGCATTCCAATGTTGTTGGTCATCCTTAAACCATCATAGGTTGATACTTCCCTTTTCAGGTTGAAGTTCTCCCTTTTATGCAGGGTGAGACCTCCCTTTATTGGTTGAAGGTTTCCCTCTTCAAAACAATAGGAGCACTTCCTCTAGCAGAAGACTTTAGCTTCTTGCCAGTTTTGGAAGAGTTCCAGGAACTGCACTAAGCATTCCAGTGTTGGTGGTCATCCTTAAACCACCGCCCTTTATACCAACATTTCATAGAGCACATTCAGCCTATTGTTGCCATGCATTTTTTCACATTTTGTATTATAGCTATTTTCTTGGACTCATACATAACCCTTCGGATTAAGGGGGGAAATGTTGGACACCTAATCCCCAATGGGTTAGTGTGGAAGCCGAATAAAAAAAATGAGTCCAAGAGACCTTGGGATGTGGAACCCAATGGTCAAACCATGTATTATAAATGTATATCTCTTGTTAATAAAAATGTATTCTCATGTTTTATCTTTCTGATTATTCTTGCTGCCCATGTGTGTTTAATAGATCCATTTCATATTCGGTGATTTTCCAGTCAACCTCATTTCCCTTCCTATGCGCAATGCATGCTTTCCCAGTTTCTGAACCACGCGCGGTTCTCTTGACCCCACACACCTGGTGATAAGTATGTGTAGTCCTTTGACTACCTTGATGTTGTGTAGCAGCTTCATGCATGTCTCCAGAAAGGTAGTGAGCATTGAAGGATCCATCCCTGGTTCTAGTTGATCCTTACTACCTGAAGTGGAAGCCTCCATGAAGCTCTTATTAGCTTCCATGAATGTTTCCTTCACGTGGTCTAAATCAAATTTGGGTCCCTTTGTAGGAGCCTTGCAAACCCACACACTTTCTTCTGGCTGCTTCCCTTTATCATCTCCCGTGGTCATACCGCTCCTAAGCATTATGTTTACATTAAGGTCTTCTTCACGCGGCTCAGACCTTATCATCTATAAATTCTGAGTCAAAGGGGGCTGGAGTACCCCCTTTTCACGCATCCTTGCTATTAGTGAAGGGCAGTCTTCTGCCCATGATCAAACTGAGTATAGTACTTACATGATAATCTTTTTGAGTTTGTACAATCACGGGCATAGTGCCTTGGCCCTCCACAATTGTAAAAAATTATTTGTCGTTGACCCCTTCCTGGTCCCATTCTACCTTGACCTCGACCGCACCGCTGAAATCCAATGTAAGCCATCCCTACATTCGAATTAAGGTCTCGCATTTCAGTCTAAACCATGTAGGTAGGAGTCTGATCCATCATTAGTTCATAGCTTCGGTAGATGTGCTCATCATCACCTATCGACCTACAAAAATTAAAAAACAATTGTTGGGACATCTATGTATACTTCTGCAATAGATGAAAATTGTCCGTAGTGTGTTTTCCTCCTATCTGACAGATCGCGCACCATATTGCAGACACTGTGCTCAGCCCTTCCTGTGCCTCCAGTCTTAACATCATCAGCCATCATCCTACAAAGTAGTTCACAAACACTAGACAGTGGTCCTTGTCATGCCCTTGGCCTTTTCATTTTATGCACCATACTTCCTTACGTACCTCCGTCCAAGGTGTCCTGTCCTATTTCAAACTTTGCATTTCCAGAAACAGATTCTGCAGTTACACGTGGATTTTTTGGACTCCCAACCCAAGGTCTTGTATAGGGGTATCATGTAATCTCATTTCCATCTCCAACGCTTCGTCCTGGGTGGAAATTTTTTGCTGTGACAACATCGTCCTTAAGTCTGGCGTAAGTGAGGCCACAAACCATGTGCGATGTTGTGCATTTGTTAACGTCATATTGGCTTCACGGATTGTACTCTTCAGCCTTTGGTCCAGGTCACAGGGGGTATTGCCCAGGAGCATCTTGATCTCCTTAAACTCGATGATTGATTATGTTTCTGATTTTGGCCTGCTAAATTCCCTATTCAGCATAGCCTTGATCTCTGTGATTCCTACATTCGGGTGGTCATTAGAATGCTTGATATACCATGTTAATGTACGATCTTGTAGTATGCTCACCCGTGTATCCTTTTCAATATTATCATTAATGACGCCATATGCTTCCCATACTGCTCTTACCATGAACCAGAATTGGTCCAGATCTTCATTTCCCACTCCTCTGAATACCGGTAGTTTGATCACACTCACCATACTGAATTGCGGTGCTGGCGGAGGTGGGGTGGATGGACATGGAGGTGAGGAGGGGGAGATGGGTGGCGACATGGGTGGAGGTGGTAAACATGGAATGCACTGCCTTCTCAGACTGACTGCGCTTCTCAGAGAAACTTTTGCAAGCTCTTCCTCACTTTCCCACGAGGGTAAAATTAAGGGACTGGTTTCCAAGTCTTCACTACTTCCGCTTCTATAGATATTCCCACTTGACGTAGTCCCAAACATCAATTTATTCACAGAACTCACTTTTCACACAATAGCATCTTAATCCAAGTGTTCAAATATTTAATATACTTACCTCGCGGTCCCTTGAGAAAACATCACTCCGCCTCACTATAGCTGACAGTCGTGTCTACCAAAAACTCAGTGATAATTCCTCATACTATTCGGTCAAGCCAATGGTCCATAGCTCGTGCTATCTTATCTCTTGACGCTTCTAGTCTATGCACTAATTTCGGATTCGATGTCTTCTAATTTCGTGATCCACTCATATAGCTTAGAAGGAAAGGATGTAAATAAAATTTTGTGGATTTCCGTATACAAGTAATGCTCTGACCACTGTTCCTAAGATACTCATGGATTTTAGTTTTCCTGCACCATGAACTCATGAATATTCTTATCAAACAACTCTTAATTTCTTTTTTTGTTGGATTCCAGTGGCACGACATCAGACATCCTCTATGTAGATCCCGGTCTTGGCAACAGAACCATTTGTTGGCTTGTCTGGGCCTAACCCAGGTTCAGAGGTGATTTAGCCGAGCAAATCCTAGTACTATTGGCTCTTTTGGCAATAGTTCATAGAGTGTGGACTAAGGTCTCACTTGAAGTAGTATGGGAGGGTGCTAGTACCAAGTTTCTGCACCCTGGGGGTGTCTGATGAGCTTTTAGAGGTCCGCGGTTGGACCTGTTGCTACGCACACTTACTATCCCTTTGCAACCTGCAATGCTGCTTCTGCGTATCCCTACTCAGGGCACAACCTATGATAATACCCAAGTCCCTTGCTATTTAATCTATTATTATCTGATTACTTAACTTGTTTATGTAAGACTAATGATTATTACAGCATATTTAGCAATCATATGAGTGCACATGATAAAAAAAACAATATAAATGTAAAGAAGGCAATGCACAATATGTACATAGAAATAGGAATCAACTTCTCTTTATTAATCTTCAAGCCAGATTACAGACTTGACACCTCCCTGCGCACTCAGCTGCAGGGGTCCACGCACTCAGCTGCAGACTCTACTAGGCCTCTGCGCACTTAGCTACAGAGCCTCTTCCTACTACTACGACCCAATACACTTAGACTCTTACTCTAAGCTCGAACCATCTGTATTCTTCTCTCTTATTCCTTAGCTATTAACTATCTTTACAACTTAGAGCCTCCCTCTATTTATACAATCCCATGGTCCACAGACCATGGGTAGGCTGACATGAATTTACATTACATTAAATTACTTTAGGTCGGACAGCCCTATCACTTAACCTATACTTCGTGCTCTGCGCCCACGATTTGCGGAGTCTTACAAAAACTTTTACCAAAACATGGGTTTTGAGTTCCAAAACATGCTGTGGGGGGATTCCATGCCCAACATGTTGTCTATGATGTATTTTCGTAACTGATCATGAAGAGGGTAGACCAGTTGATTCTTTTGATCTAGGCTTCCTGACCAATCATGTACCCAGTCCATTAGGGCATATCCATTAGCGAGGGATTTAGTAAGTGACTGCTTTATTGCAGCAACGATGGTGAGATTCTGATCAATTTCCTGGGTGTAGCTCACATTTGGATCAGGCAATACTGATTTGGCCATTTCTAAGTTCTTCTTCAGCTCGGTGTTTGTGGCTAGCAAGCCCGAGCATGCTACCTGAATGTGTTCACAGCATTTGACCAGTGTGCATGATGAAAAACCTCTAGGAGCTTCGATAACAAGTTCATAAACTATTGGCCAGAGAGCTTGAATATTATCTTCTACTATTGGTGCTCAGCCTGAAATTCAAGCTCTTCTACCACCTGCATTTGAAACTTTGGAACTTCCTATGTAGCCATGCAGACTAAGTAAACCAGCTTTGACATGACGTTTTTGACTAGACTCGTTAACTAATTACCACTGCAACTTTCCTTATGTAGACACAATCATGTTAGTCCTACTTCGGCTGACCTAGACCTGACTTAGATGATGTAGCCTGGGAAAGGACAAAGTGGAGTGTATTGGTTATAATTTTTTTGTAATGGCAGTCACTTATTAGTTAATTTCTTCCATAATGGGAAATGATCCTACGGAAATTTAACTAAAAACTGTATTATTGCCTACTTATTCCTGAAAAGACTCAGAGTATGGTGGATAAGACTCATAAAGTGTTTCACCACCTATCCCGACCACAAGTGGGTTACTGTGTCAAGGTATTGATGCCACCACCAAATAGACATGCGCTATTTATTTCCTGGAAAAATAAATGAAAATGCGACTGACTCTGCAACTCACTAAGTTTTATTGACTCTAAACCTACCTATGGGCCTGTTTCCGAGACCCCTTCAATTTTATGATATGACTTTGGACTTTTAGAAAGGTTTCAGGCATGCGCCATTCACCCATCTTGGTAACAATATTCCATCTAGTTACGCTAGCTTCACCGCACCAGATTCTTTGATCTTCGCAACTATAAATGGACCCAACCAATGCATCTGCAACTTGCCCAGGAAATTCTAAAATTTTCTATCATATAACAGAACATTATCTCCAACTACGAAAGAATTTTTCTTAATGTGCCTATCATGCCAAGCCTTCTGTCTTTGTTGCTCGATTGATTGGTGGAATTCAACTAAAAACCTTGATTCATCTAACTCCATTAGCTCCTCCAACCTCTTTTGTAAGGATGCATCGTCTGTAATTCTAGTAGCCTAAGAAATGAAAATGCTTGGTACAATGAATTTCATTGGTACTACCAATTCTCGCCCATACAAAAATTGGAACATTGTTTGTATGTGTGACCACTTTTTTGTCATTTTGTATGCCCACAATGTGGCTGGCACCAGCTCATCCCAGTCATCTCGATTTGTTGAAGCAATCTTTGTTAAGCCCTTCTCAAGTATCTTGTTGAAAGCCTCGATCGTTCCATTCGCTTGAGGATGGTAAGGGCTACTCTTATGATGTTGGACCAAGAAATTCTTTAGGAGAGATGCAACTATTTCATTAATGAAGTGAGTCCCTTGATCGTTGGTTATGATCTTTAGACACCTGAATCTAGATATTATGTTTTTGAAGATGAACCATGCAACTGTATCGATTGTACAATCCTTTACTGGCACTACCTCTACCCACTGAATGAGGTACTCAATAGTTGTGATAATGTATCTTGCATGAGAATGATGTGTTGACGACTTAATTGGATTGATGAAGTCTACTACCCATTTTTCAATAAATTGTATTGTGTGTACCGAATGTAAAGGTAATTCATCCTAATGCAATGGCTTTCCAACACTATGACAAACATCACATCTCTTTGCATATTCCTTAGTGTCCTTGTGGAGGGTAGGCTTCCACAACCCTGCCTGTAGGACTTTCTGTGAGATAACCTTTCCATCAACATGCCCCCCCACAACCCTAGCGTGGCATTCCCATAGTAACTCATACCTTTCATGTTGAAGCAGATAGTGTCGCAGGACTTGATCAAGTCCTAGCTTGTATATATGCCCGAAAATTAGCTGATAGTCTACTCTTCCTACTACTAGGTGCCTTTTCTGTGTTGTTGTCTATCCTTCCAGGCAATGCCATGTCACCAGGAAAGCAGTGATCTCCTCCAATTAATCTAGTATGGCCTCTATGCAGAAAAAATCAGCATGTGCTAGTTGGTCATCCAATGAGCCTTCATTCTCTTCTGACTCCAATATTGAAAGGTGTTCTGCCCCACATTTAATCTTCCCAGTTTGATAACAACTTCAAGTGTGAATTTTTTGAACAACAACAACCATATGTAGATTCTTCCTTCCAGGACTAGCTTATTGACCAGATTTTTCAAATTTGAATGGTCTGTGAAGAACTTGAATGGAGCCCCCAATAGATAGTGCTTGAACATTTGTATTGAGTATAGCATAGCCAATGTTTCTCTTTCCATTGTGGTATAGTTCTTTTCTGCATTAATAGCTTCTGACTAGCGAAGTAGATTGTGTGTTCTAGGTTCCCTTCTCCTAGTTGTGCCAGTACTGCCACTAGTGAAATTTATAATGCATCAATGTATACATGGAACTATTTATTCCAGTATATATATATACCAAAATGGGAGTTCTCAACAACTTTTCTTTAGCATGTTTAGCGCTACTTGATAGGCCTCCATCCACTTGAATGCTTCTATCTTCTTTAGCAGATTCTCCATGGGAGTGGTAATGCATACGTAGTGGCTGATGAATCGGTGGTAATATCATGTGTGACATAGTGTTGATCACAACTACTTCACATTGGTTGGTGGGTCCATATTTACAATTTCCACAACCTTTGTGGGGTCCACGAAAACACCATCCTTGCAAATGATATGGCCTAGAAATATTCCAAATGGAATCGCAAATATGCATTTCTTTGGGTTTGGAGAGATTTACAGTTGTCTACATCACTCAAACATCACTTGAAATAGACTAGTATGCTTCTTCAACAAGTTCTAAACTATCCAATCGTCCATGTATACTTCTAAGAATTGGTTGATGTAGTCCTTGAAGGTAGCTATGAAAATTCGAGAGAAAACAGCAAGTGCATTCTTAATACCAAATGGCTTGACATGATATATGTAAGACCTCCATTCTGGAGTGAAATTTGTTTACTTCTTATCTTCTTCTGCTATGCAGACTTGATGGTATCCTAAGAATCCATCGCTGAAGGAGTACGCTTCATTCCCCGCAACGTTATCCAGAACTTCATCGCTAAAGGGTATCTGGAATGGGTTGTGTACACAGGCATTATTTAGGCTCCGGTAATCTACACAAACCCTGATTTCCATGGCATCCTTCTTATTTTTGTATTACAATGGGTCTGATCCATTCTTCCTCATCTACTAGGAATATAAGTCCTGCTTCTAACATATTATCAGTCTCCTTCTTGACCTTCTCTTTTACCCTTGGGTTGAGCCTATATGATCTATGATTTACTGGTCATGTGCCTGGCTTCAGCATAATCTTCATTTCCCTAATGTCCCCTTTTATTCCTTTCAACTCAGCGACTAAAGATGGGAATAGGTCCTCATACTCATCAGCAAATCAAGTATTTCTTTAGTTGTTTTCTCATCCCAATAATCCCCAATGGACGCCATCTTAGGTCTATCTTCTGAGCCAATTTTTTTCTTCTGAAACATTATTGGGAACAAGTGGGGGTCATCTATTCTAGGTCCCTTCTGAATGTCCTGCTCTCCTTCAATTTCTTGAAATGTTAGATGCCAGAGCCCTTCCAAGTCATCCTCCTATGGATCTGCATTAATTTTCCACAAGCCATGAACTCTAGATACCCTGATTCATAGAATATTGCAAGAATATCTCATCAAGACACCCTTCGCACAATTGTCCTGGATTGAAAAGAATGCTTTTGATGGCATGCATGGCTTGATTTAATCATCAGTCACTATCTTTGAATGAGAAACTACTACTAAAATTTTTATCTGTAGTGTCCCAGTCTCCATTCTACTTTTGATGTTTTTCCTATATATACCATGCTTGGGGAATCGTACCTAAGGTATGTATGAACATGGGTACCCACAACTCCTTTGGGACTCACTCTTTTCTCTATCTCTTTGTGAAATTCTCTAAATGTTTCTCAAGATCAAAGTTCCCCCTATACTTCGCAATCTTCTGTGGGCAGTCTCCTTCTTACCTAAACCTTTCCCTCATGGCCCACTTGATCTTATCCCATTCATGAAGGGTGTTGCAATGTACTCCCCACCATCGCACTGGGGTGGCTTGCAATGCAATGTCCAATAACAGGACCTTGTGGCTTTCCCTTATAGTTTTGTCAACTTTATTTAGAAAAACATCTACTGATTCTATGCCATGGAAGGTTGGATAATTACTTACCTTTGTTCCAATCCAGTTCACTCAGCATATCTTGGCACAATGTGTGGTATCAAACTCATATCCTCCTTCTTGCCAAGCATCCCAAGTAGCTTCTGAGCTAACTTCTGAGCTTTGTATGCTTCTCTAACTAACTCATCCTCCTGTCGTGGTATTGATGTAGTATTATCTTTCTCCTGCAGTTATTTTGTACAACTGATCTAGCATTCTAGGCTCATCTCAATCATTTATAGGTTCAATGAATCTTGGTCCTTGATATGGATCTAGTGGTTGTATTACCCACACCCCTTCTAGCTCAAAAAACATCAAATCCTTTTTAAGATCAACAATGGATAGTTCTTGTATGCCCAGTTGATACCAAGAAGTATTGGGTAGGGGTCATTGTCGCCCATTATGTCTATCACTTCAAAATCCGTGGGTGTCTTTACCCATGACACATCTACCTCCACATTTTCTAGCCTCCTAATGGGTAATATGCAGTACTAGTTTTCCATCCGTAGTTGAAATTATGACTACTTCAGTTGCAGCTTCCCCAATGCTTCCAATGTCTTCCTCAGTAGGATGTTAACATCTGACACCAAATCTAACATTGGTTCTTTAATCTGAAATCCTGCAACTTGAGCGTCGATCCAGAAATCCCTACTCATCCTTTCCTTGTTCCTCTAGACTCTCCTAGTATGTCTTTTGGGCAAATTTGCTAATATTTCCCCTTCTCTTACTCCTCCTTCCGGTAACACTGCTTTTAGACTCCTACACAACTCCCCTAGCATATGTTCATTATCAAAAATTTGTAGGAATAGTTTGAAACATTCCTCAATTGGTCGAGAACATGTGGTTGTGCCTAAGTGTAGCACCTTGTCCTTTTGAGACTCTGTTAAGTTTTTGAACCAATTGGAAGCTTCTTAGTAGTATTTCTTATGATGAGTAGGGTTGTATGACTGCTTTGGGGATGCCACCTGAACAATTGAGGGTTTGTCTGATGCTTCCTAGTCATCCCTTTTCTTCTTACCCCCTCTCGTGACTATGTTTATATTGGACAGTGGGACAATTTCATTGGTATGTGTCTCTATGTTGATGAATTTAGTTCCCCATTGACTGATCCTTTCTTCCCATCTTACAATCATCTTGGGGAAATCTTTTATGGCGTGTGCATTAAACCAGCATTGAGATCAACAAGGCCTTCTTGGGAGTGGGCAGTCCTTTGCGATGTGTCCCTCTTAGTTGCAGTTTCAACACCTCACTAGTCCTCTACCCCCTATTATTCCCCCTCTCATACCTCCTCCCCCTCCTCCATGACCAGTTTCATTAATCCTAATTGTCGACTGGTCCAATCGTTCTGCGAAAACATCCAACGACTGACACTATTCTGTGTGGTGAGTCATGGATGCACAGAGCTCACAGTAGTTGTTTTTGGGTGCATTGAGTACTTCTACAATATTGGAGATAATCATGAGAAGTGTCCATAGCTCCTACAGACCTCACAGTAGTCTAGTGGATTCCGGCTCAGGAAGGCTCCTTGCAATCCTACCGCTATGACACTTGTTGTTGGTGAGGCCCCCGATGATTCTGCAAGGCCCGCTAAACCACTTGTGCTTCTCATTCTTGGGAATTTAGTTGTTACATGACCCTCTATTAGGAAGTGAGTGCCCCATACATTGGGTCTCACCGTCCGAATAGATTGTAAGTCTTTTAACTTCTTCGTCAGACTGGCGTTCTGGTTTTAGAGGCCCATGATCGATGGATCCTGAGATCCCACTCCTCCCCGATATTCATGGGGGTACCCTGTCATAGCCTCTATGCGCATTTCTTGCTCCAAAGCATCTTGGATGGTTTCGATCCTCTTTTGTGTCAAAAACATTTGAGTAAGGGGTAGGAGAGCCTTAATAAACCAATCCCTCTGTTGATTGGGGTATATTGTATAACTTAACTTGCCAATTTCATCTTTTAACCTCTGCATATATTCCCGAGAAGTCTCTCCTTCCTTCTTCTTGATCTCCCACAATTCTGATAGTCCTTGTTGATCTATTTGCAGTAATTTTAACTCTTGAACAAAGCTCTTCTTGATGTCATCTAAGGAGGGATTATGATTCTGCTCTACCCATTTGATGAACCACATTAAAGCTCTCCCCCTCAGGGTAGTCTAGAATTAAATCGACTTCACGTTGTTCAGTGTTTTACAAGCTCTCCATATTGCTTCACATAGGTACCAATGTTTTTCCAAATCTTTGTTCCCCCAACCAACGAACCTAGGATATCTATTAAAGGATCCTACCATGTCGATTCAAGTATGTGATAGGAGCAAAAATCCTTGGGCTCCGAGCTACTGAGATCCTTGCAATCCCAAGTTACTAATACTTCTAGTCCCACTACTGTTAGATGTACCAAAACTTGTCTTATATCTAACATGCACATTGTGTACAGGTATCCCTTTAAGTAACTTAACAACAAATTTACCAAGGCTATTGTAAAGCACCAAGGGAAAGTTGGGATGAGCACTACCTGAAATTTTGGGATTCGGTTGTTGAATTTCATCTAGCGTATCGTTCTCCACAAAGAATCGCCTCATCACATCACACATCGCATCTTTCATTTCTTCCTTGGAATTGTTGTAATCACTTCCTTCTGACACCTTCCCTGCAATGTGAGAGGGAAGACTCTTGTTGTTCTTCGGGCTTCCGTCTATCCTGTCGATGTCCCTCTCTTGCTCTGGGTCCTTTACCATCTCACTTCTTTCCTTCAAACTCTCCAACACCTCTCCTACTTGGCGGGATCCTGTGACTCTCTCTTTCAGCGTCTGTACGACCCTTTCCTACAACTTTTCTGCTATCAGCGCTCTCCTTTGCGCTATGAAATCTCTAGTTCTTTGCGATCCTTCTATATCCATTCCTTCAGTATCATCCCAGTTCCCCAAATGGTAGCATTATCCCTTTAGATCCTTCCCCCAGCACTAGGGTTTTACGCTACCATACTCACTCTGTGGAGAGGTATCAAACCTTCCTCCACCATCAACATCTTAATCCAAAGGGGTACCTATTTCAATAGTTTTCCTCTCAACCTCGATGTGAACACTGCATATGCTTTCAAGAAGGATTGGTAGCTCTTTTTTATGAACTCGACCACGTACACCTCTATGGTAGTCTGTACCCAGAAATATACCACCCTCATCAGGTCGTTATCTAAGCATTGAAGCATAGTGAGATTTGTAAGGACCCAATCACAATGTACTGCATTAGTTCTTCTAGTTGGTTTTTTACATTTAGTCTCTTTAACAAATTGTACAACTCTAGGAATTTACACAAGAATATCTCATACTAATCACTTGCATCCTCCGAGTACAATATTTCTTCGTTCAACTTAGAATTAGATCATATTCGAAGGGTGGCCTACTCTGGCACGAACCAATCCACCCGATTGTCCCACCAGTCCCATATTTCCTTCTTAAAGATCCTCAATACCATATTTTGAACAACTTCTTATGATTTCTGGTCCCGGAAATAGAACCATTTTTTGACACAAAAATGTCATCAGGGAAGAGACCCTGGGTTCAGGCACAAGTGGCCAATAAGGCTCCGTTGTAGTCTAGGACAACGCTGACATTTTTACCTTACCCAAGGGGTAAGGAGTCTCACCCAAGGCATGTCGCGACTAGAAATAGGAAGGATTGGAGGGATATCAAGGGAGATCCAAACATCAACCATCAATAACATAAAGAGATCATTCATCACAACATCATATTATTACAATCACTATATTCATCAAGCAACAACCCATTAATTAAAATTTTGAGTAGGTCCATAAATTAGAATAATTTACTTGACCATAATATAACATCCAAACTGTCTCATTCATTCATTAACATCAACATAGAGAATTTCCAATACAAAATACATAAGGCACAAAGCCTTTCATCCAACTCATGGAATAACATAAACACAGGAAGCCTCAGACCTCTGACCGAGTCTAGCTCTAGCCCTTCTGGAACTGCTCAGGTCCTCGGGACCCTGTTCTTCTAAATCCTGACCTTTGCCAAATACCAACCCTTTCCCTTGCTATCTTCTTTTTTTATCTTTTCGTCTGTCATCCCCAATGCCAGTTCTGTTTGGCTTCCCTTGTCGTCGGCTGCTTTCCACTCTCCTTCTTGTCCACTTGGACATTCCTGTTTTCTCTCACCACCTTGTTGCAACTACTTGTTTGTTGTATGTTCTTGCCTCCACCCCTGATTGTCATCTCTGCAACTCAATCATTGCTCCTGCCACCTATTCTCTTCCTTGGTTCCCGCAAAACTTCAAAATTCAAAACAAGGCCCCAACAATGTCCCATGTTTGCCAGATCTTCTAAGTGACTTAACTATGACACATCTATTCGTACCTAGTAATATGTACTTAAGCATCTTGACTCTCATTAACATCAATGGTGAGTAGTCTCGTGTTGGTTAATGGCATTCATTAATGGCCGATAATCCAACAATTTCTTTCTATGTTCAACATTGACACATATATTCACATATATAAGAATTATGTCGCTGAGTGTGAATGAATGAAGGTTATATGATTTTAGCAGCCTGCTGTAGTGTTCAAATAAATCAAGACTCAACTCTAGAGTTCAGCAGTAGTAGCATTGTCCTAGCAATAAATATTCCAATTTCAGATCAGATTCATCCTCTATTCATACAACCAATAGAAAGAACCAGAAAATCAGATTTATTTATTTATTTTCACTTCACATTCCATGATCCAATAGTAGCAACCACACTCTTTCATATACATAGCTTGTCCACTTTTCAGGTAGGTGAAGGTATGTTGTTTTCTAATCTTTAATCATGTAATTCCCTAAATGCTGAAATTGTGATTTTGGAAAATCCATCACCACATTTATATTCTCTTTCTCATTTGCAAAACACAGAAAATTTATTTAGTTGGGGGGAGGTGAAATATCCATTACTTTTTTTTCCATATTACATATTCCTCATACATTGTTGACCAACATATCTTTCCCAACCAACTATTATTTCATTTTGATTCCAAAAGTTTATATATTTTTCAATGATCAATTTATAGGCACATTAATGGATGGAAACCACTATGGGGCCTTAAAAAGGAATTCTCAATGTGTTCAAGTATTTTGATGCAACAAAAATAAGAAAAATATTGTTACACAAGAACCAATACTCGTAAATTTTTGGTTGTCACACAAAAACCAACCATAAAAAATATGTTGCAATCAAATGTCTTGCAAAGTACACTTTGCAAAGAGAATAAGTTTATCAAATGATATGGTTATGCAAATTTAAAAGAGAAGCAATACAAAGCCAAAGTTCATATAGAAGAAAAGCATTTCAAGAAGATCAAATTATGATTGTTAGAGCCTAGATTTGCCTCAAGTTGAAAAGACAAGGTTCTAGGTCCACATCAAACCATCAAAAGACAGGAGAGGGCTCTCTCCAAGTCAATCTCAGTTAAAGATAATCAATGGGGCTAGAGATGACTGATTTAGCAACTGATTTTAGGCTAGATATTAAGTGCAAAGGTTTTGATTTGATTTTCTGAGGGTTTTGTGTTGGAAATAAGGAAAGGCAAATTGGGCTCGGGGATGAGGCACAGTTTCTGCAGAGTTCTGATTGGGGCAAGGAAGGAAATCGCTTTCATGCTTTAAATTGAGTGAATGAATAGATCAGACTGGTGAGGAGCTAAGGAGAAAAAGAGAGTCTCAATAATTCTCCTTAAACAGATGAAAACATGGAAATTTAATAAAATTCAAAGGCAGAGCATAACAGTTAATGGATTCCACCTTAATCACTCATTTGTTCAAATTCAGAAGAAGAGACAGGAAAATGATATACATAACACTAATGAAATTACAATTACTTAGAGAAGAACACCATCAAAACATAAAGCCACATGGATCCAAACAGTGCTGCAAAACCCTGGTCTTAGCCAAAAATGCAGAGATAAAATGTACAATGATATGCCAAAGCAATCCCAAGTGTCCAACCCTGAAAATGAATTAGGAATTACATGATATAGACTAGCCCAACCCATTCCCTTGCCTCTAGGGGTCGAGCTCATCATTCTAGGAGCTGTTTCAACCAATTCTAAACAAGGAACTCAAAACTAGGTAGTCAAACAACTTACCCCTATATGCTAGGAAACTGATTTATTCACTCACATTTCACCTTTTGGTGAATGAATCTTCTAGAACAAGTAAAAATGTGCCAATATTACATCATGGTTTTCAAATTACATCATGAAAAGTCAAGAATAACTTCAAGAAGCAAAACTGGGCAAAACTGGGCGAATTGCTGAGCTGAACAGTGAAAAACAAGCCAAAATTCTCTATGCGCCACGCCAAAATCTGTATGCGTCGCGCCACTTTGGAGCTTATTTTGAGGCACTTCCTGAAGTCCAAATTGAGCCCAAGTGTGCTTGTTCGAAATCCCTACCTATCTACTTTCCAACCCAAGTGGAATTTCTGAATTTGGATGTCATTTTCCCCTCCAAAACTTCAATCTCCTAATATTGCTTCCTGTGTGTCAAAATAGGGGCAGTGAGGTCATTTTTTGAGTGTTTTTGACCTCTTGAGGACTCAAAAATCGCCCAAACTTCTTGGCCATGCACCAAAAGTCATGATTTTTCATGCCAAATCCAAAAATGTAAACTTTTTTCAATTTGGAGCTCCCTAGCAAAATCGCACGCCACGTGGCGTGGCGCATAGGGAGAGAAACCCTGTTTTTTGTGCAAAAAAATTCCAAAATGCAAAAATTGCTCCAAATTTCTTGAAATCTGGACTGAAGGTGCCTCATCAAGCATCATACTCAGCCAAAGAGGCTTCGGTCAAGATTCGGAGTCTATCCTCCCTTTTATGGCATTTTATTGCCCTCCTGGTGCATGCAGTTTCAGTTGTAAAGTCACTGTCTTGGTTATATAATGTATCGGTGCCCGCCTCCATGGTGTTCAAATTCTATGCCAAGTGTATGTTTGGTTTGTTAAGAATGAGAAATGAAAACTTGGTGTTTTTATCTCCAATTTCCAACTATGTGCCAAATGTGTGCCAAAGGGAAAAGACTGTGGGAGAAATAGGACAGCGGGAACAAAGGACTGTAACCAAGTGAAATTTTCCCTTTTAAAACTTCTGATTTGTCAAATGTGGAGACAATGGGACAGTCACTTGATTTTTTGGGAATTTTACAAATGAGATGTGGAAATAGGAATGATAGGGAATGATGTGACTTAGGGATAGGAAAAAGGGGCTTAGGAGTGAATGACCTTGAGGATGTAAGGGAAATGAAAAACAATGGATTATAATGATAATATAACACTGATATATCACTAATGGTGTTATAGACATTTTTGTGCCTTACAGCATTGAGCATGAAATGTTCATAATCTAAGGGATCCAAAGTCCCTAAACATGTTGTTCCTACCCCTAGAGGAACAAGGCTAACAAACCACAGCAATTCACAGAAGTTCTCCACCAGAAACTGCACAAAAACAAGTCAATTCAGGATCAATTCAGTGGCTCCACTAGCTGTCTGCGCTGAATGTCAAAGCCAACACTGGTTACCTGCACTGCAACGCAGGTAGAAGCACTACCAGGGTGCGTTGAGCGAGAATTGCCAAATGGCAAGTTCATTCCAAGAGGTGTCAAGACCCAGGAAGCTTCCAGAATCTTCCTCAATTACACTTGCCTCAGTGAATTCGACTAGTGATGAGTAAGAGGTTCCTAATCTCTAAGTGGAAGCAAGAACCTCCAAGTGGAATCAAGAACTGACAGAGGGAGAGGACACTAGTCAGATCTCAAGCTGACTCATCCTCTCTCCAAACATCTATATATGGATCTCTCCTCCATGAGATCTAGGAGGTTGGAATTTTGTTATTGCAAAGAATTGTTGTTGGTTTGAGATTGGAACTATTGGGTGCTTAATGCTTTGAAGGGGGTGAAGATAGGAATTCCATTTGCTGGGAAGGAGATGCTGGATTGGAGCCCTCTGGGTTGTATCTCTTCCTGAACCTTGTTATTCATCAATAAAGCTATCTTGGTTTCTCCTATATAGTGATGTATCTTTGATGTATGATTGCATTAGTATGTTTAGTTTATTTCTAATCCTGAACTAGTTATGAATATGAATCCATGTCTTGTGTAGTGTTCTCTTCTTGTGATCTTGCAGAAACCTCTTGAAGCTGGGCGAGCGAGAAGGCAAGTAGCTGGGAACCCTCAAAGAGAAGAGAGACCGGATTGAGGGACAAACGGAAGACACCGGTTAGTCCATCTATCTCTCTTCATTCTTAATTCATAAAGGAAGAATACTAGAATAGCTGTCTCTGTTTGTTGCTAAGGCACTGTCACACCTTAGGTGGATAGGATCGTCCTGCATAGGCATTTTTCCCCACAACAAATTGGTGACTCCACTGGGGAGATCTGTTTAGTCATTTTATTTGTGTTTCCATCATTGTTTGTTTCATAGACTCAACAGCAACAATCGAACTGCATCTGCTATTCTCAGATGCAAAGTAGACAGTTGCTGCTTTGATCCAATCACTGGATTTGTCTATGATCTGAACAATGGACTCACAAATGATTTGATGATCCTTTGTGATAGATCTTAGTACCCCCTCAAAGCATCCCTTTGATTGTACCTTGCTTGTTGCTTTGATTTGGCCTGAAACTGTAGATTAAATAGCAATCTGTGACCCAGAACCCAGAGAGAAACTCTCGTTTCTCCTTCAGCGCGACCCCTGTGAAGAGGTTCTGCATTTCAATGCAGGTCCCGTGAAGGCTACCTGCGCTGAATGTCAAAACCCCTGTGTTGAGGTTGCGCTGATCCAGTTAAGCCTTGTGCAACTGGGGTTCTCTGCTCTGTTTTGCCTTGTTTTGATCTCTGTTTTTTGTAGCCTGTAACCAGCATAGGTACCAGTCTGATAACTCCTTTTCTCTGCTTAAATTCCGCCTCCTTTTGTACAAAAAGACTGTGAGTGTTTTTATGTGTTTGTGGCATCATTCGCAGTTTTCCTTCGCAAGAGTGAAATAATCATCCTGTAGCCCTTGATTCAGATCTGTTGATTGTGATCTTAGGAGAGAGTTCATTGGCTGATTACAGTTGATTATACATTTACTTTTGCTTTTGGTTTGAGTTTGTCTCTTTTAAGTGTCAAAACAAGTATTCATTTCGAAAATCGTTAAGTGTTATAATCTCTTCTACCCTCTCTGATTTCGAAAAAGTGAACTTGTTTGTATTTGTCATTTAAAAGCGAATTCAAAGTTGTACAAAAAGCTTTCTTTGTAGGCATCAATACTAAGAAAGCGGAAAACAAACACCTGCATTGTGCATTTGCATCTTGATAGTTTGCATGTCTGATTTAGGAAAAGTGCATTAGAGTGTGCTGATTGCTCTTTGAGAAAAGATGGTGTCTTTCTTTTCCCTTAGTAGCTAGGATTTTCAAAGTTGAAAAGATATATAAAGCTTGCTTATCATCTTTAGACTGCATTTAGGAATTGTATCATACATCTCGTGGTGAACCTCAAAAGGCAAAATTCTAAAAAGATCAACCTAAAATAAATCGAATGAACTTAACAACGCTTTGTAACATAACACACAACATAGAGGTCTAGGCTAGAGACGTGTTCCGGCGTCGTAAAGCCTGGTGACTGTCGATCTCGTGGATGGTGGGTGATTCCTCCTGAGGGACGCTAGTGCCAGTACGGATTGTGCTCCCACGTACCGTCGTGTATATAATGGGAGACCCCTATAGGCATAAAACCTTTATCCTTAGGAAGCCGTGTCAGCCGCCCTACTGATCGCAATGCACTGAACACAGCATTCAAGAAGATCGACTGCCCGTACCTTAAAAAGTATTCTGTGGTTTTGCGAAAAGTTTGGCACACCCTCTACCTAGAACTCCAGAGCAGTTCCTTTTGGCCTTTTTCAAACTCTATAATGGAAAAAGTCCATCTGAGCATTTGTCACTTCGGGCTCGTTAAAACATCGAAGGAGACTAGAGTCATCTTTAGCTTTTTCTCGACTCTTTAAAATTGAAAAAGCAAGTTGTGTCTAAAGCGTCGTTAAAATTTATTTTAAACGGAACAATCACCCCTATTCCTACGTTGATCTTTAGGTTGAGAAAATGGAGCACACCAACCAAGGAATTCCCCTTGGTGGAAATCCTAGTCCCTTCTCCTCTTGGGGAGATGTTGGTGCGCCCCATATGGCCACATTGTCGCTTCCAAGACTGACAATTGGCCTGCCGGTCTGGCTCTTCTCAACCAATGTCGTTCAGAACACCACTATTCCTGAACAGTCGAGTCAACAGTTAGACCAGACCAGAGTTGCCCACCAGCCTTCTACTTCATCTAATTCTTCCTCTCCTCCTTCCTCTTCGCTTGGCGGAACTGGTAAAACAAAAAACCAAGTTCCTAAGGAGAAGAAGTAAAAGAAGAAGAAAGAGAAGAAGAAGAAGGAGCCAAGAGCGACTGGGGGCAAACAAGTGGCGTCTGACAAAAATCCACACACAGCACTGACTAGGCCTAAATCGCCATGTGTCATATGCAAGGGAGACCACTTCCACAGAGATTTTCCCTGCATCCCTCGGATACTAAGGGACTGGTCTCCCCGTTTGCACAATTCGGTGGCGTCAACCTCTGATAACCATGTTGACAGCTCACCGTCAACTAGTGAAAGTGAAGTCACAGGATAGAGAGGGAAAGCTAGATTTCCCTGCAAACTGTGTGAAGGTGACCATGCCATCCACCGTTGTCCCTTCTTAGACGAGGCTAAAAGAGTTTTGGAAGATCGCCTGATCTTATGAGTGCAAATTCCTCCTGGATATCAAAAACTCCTGCCAAGTCCTTCACTAGTTGAGAACCCGGCTGGCCCGCCCAGGTGGTTAGCCAAAGCACCTATCATTGAGGATGAACCGTCTGAATCCATACCTGACGAAAGTCAAAAGGTTGAGGCGGCAGTTGACCCGGTTTTGCCTTCAGAGGCTCTATCCTCGAATGATATCATCACAGAAGAGAATAAAGACGACACCGTTCAAATTCTCTTCATCAACACAGACTCCGACGAACAAGGGGGCAATTTGCCCATTCCTTTATCGCAGGAAGGAACTTCGCCAGAGTCATACCCGGCCGTCTATTCGGTCCCACCACCAAGCAACCTGGTTGTGTCCTTCGACTGGAACCAACTAGGCAGACCCCGGTTGCCAGCAAGCTTACCATTCAGAATTATCGTTCAAATATACAGAATGGTAATGGCTGGCACTATCATTGATGAGGGGGCATCTGTGAGTATCCTTTCCTCTATTGCTTGGAAAGCGCTTGGTTCGCCAACGCTTTTAACTGAAATGAGAAATCTATCAGGCTTTGATAAAGGAACCAGTCGACCTTTAGGGATCCTCCCCAATGTGCCCATAACATTGAAAGGGAAGACCGTTCAAATGAACGTGATGGTCGTTCAAGGACCCTTGGATTATAACCTACTCCTTGGACGAGACTATATATATTGCATGGGAGCCATCGTCTCCTCACTCTTTAGAGTAATGTGTTTTCCGCATGAAGGAAGAGTGGTCAAGCTCGTGGACCAACTTTCATTTCCCAGATCACGCATCGCAAATAGTCATGTACCATCCCTAAATGGTCTCTTCACGCAAGAAGTGTCTCAACCCACGGTCCGTCCTCCTGATGAGCGCGAGTAATCCGGGAGGATATGACTGGAACCCAGGGGGCATGCGTCCTGGTCTGCTTCGGCAGGAAAACTTTGGGTATAGAGTAGGTTTCCGTGGGAGAATATGACTAGTCTGTACCCCGTCCGTCTAGGAAGAGGGGTTATTCTAGAATAAGATTCTTTTGTCAAAGTTATGTGAGTTGGCGGGCTTCGTCGCTCACCTTTGTCTATTTCGGTAGACATTGCCGAAGAAGTGTTTTGTTTGAAAGATTAACGAGACAATCTTTGGGTAACCTGAAAGAGGTAGGCCTCTCTCGGTGAAACAAATGTTTTGACGGAAATGAAGTAGAGGTAACTTTGAAATCGTACTTTATGCCTGGGGGCATGCAAACCTTTTTGAGTGCAAGCAAGGGGCGGCTATTTATTTTTTAAATTTTTAGGACCTCTAACCCTTTAAACTCGTAGGATTAGTCGTTTCCGAACTTGCATAACGAAAGGATGCGGGGCATAGCTTTGTGAGATGAAGCTCCATAAAAAATAGAATCTCAATGAGACACTCTTATCATATGACTGGGTTATTCGAGCAGTTTTAGCACACAGTTCATGCTCGTTAAAAAATAAACGCAAGATCCGAGCAGTTTTAACGCGGACTTCATGCTCGTTAAAAAATAAACATAAGCAATGAGCAAGTGTTTCCACCAGCGTTTAAGCTCATTTTAAAATAAAAAATGAACCACTACCCGGTAAATAACCACTGTGAATGTAACCTTATCAGCCATTAAAGCCTTGGTCGTGTTTGCACCGTCACCTCCACTTTTCATTTGGCCAATCATTCACCTCCATATGATTGTTTACCCATTTTGAGGAACAGCTGCGAAGAGTGATTTCACTAGCCATCCTTGTGACACTGCCGTGATTGGAAAATTCCAACATGTACCTGGAATCAGCTGCTAACCTGTTTCATCACTCGTTCCTCAAAAGACGAGTCTTCTTTAAGCTCTTTTCATCTGACTCGTAAAATATGAAAAGATTGCCGAGTCTTTGGCCTTCCAGCTCGTTAAAGGGATAGGAAGTGCTATCCCTCCTCTAGATTTTAATCTTTTTGGACCTGAGGGATTATTGCACAAAAAGATCGAGCGCTTGTTTTATTCGGCTCGTTAAAACTATCGAAAACTCATCCCTTTTGTATTGTTTTCTACTTTTTCGGACCTAAGGGATTAGATGACGAAAAAGGACTTTCGGAGTTAACTTTATGTATCTTTTCAGACTCTCTAAAAATGAAAAGAACCGAGTTAACTTTGTCATTAGACTCGTTAAAATCATCAAATAGCGACAAACTTGTCTTTAGACGAGAACGAGTTTCACTATCGCTAGGCTCGTTAAAACATAGCGATGGGCTTGCTCGAAGGGCAGGTTATAGAACAAGCATATGTTATCCTCCTCAAGCTTGACAAAAATAAAGAGGTACTGGTCAGCAATGACTGGGGAAAAATTGGGAGAAACTCAAGAAAACTTTGATGGTAGCAAGTCGCTCTTGAACATGACACTTTTCCTCCGTACCACAATCGGGTTGGGTTGTTTCATTCGCCGGTCACATCACCATGGTCTCGCCATACCATCCATATTTGGGTAATGCTACCGATCCATCGCATCAGTGTCGCCATATGTTCAAGAGAAGTCGTTCAGAAAAGTCAACCGTGTCCCATCCACTGCCATACATTATCCTTCATCCTTTCATGACCGCCACCCTGAATCATATGTCACAGATCGTTTTCACCTCCATCAAAATCATTAGCTCCGTTCCGTGTCATTGATGTGGGATTCATTAAGGCCCTCCTTTGACGGATCGCTTCTTTTTGACATCAGCTCATTATCCAAAAAGTTGATCTAGGAACATCCCCTTCAGTACTTTGAAGCTTGCATGCCTCAATGGCAAGTTTCTCACTTCCGGCGACAGGTATACATCAATGACCTTCGACCGAAAGATTTTGCGTGGTGTTCGACGCCAAGTCCTTTATTCACACCACGTGAATTGTACTGCAGTACCTTGAGGGTCATTATCATTATCGGTGATTCCTCTCGCGCTTGTTAACGGTTTACCTCATTGACCGGTAATCAAGCGATGTCTTTCCATGTTCGACTTCAGAACATTTCTCACATGGATCGACTTGTACTTAGAGTGAAGATCGAATGAGTTTGAAGACCTCGGATCTAGTTTCATCCATCCGGGCTGCGATATATATTCAGAAAAGATAAAGACATTGACATGTACATCATTGCAGCAGATAATCATCCTACCCAAAGGATGATAATTTCATCAAAATTATCAGTCTACCACCAGACAATTGTCTGTTCTATGTACAGAAAAATGAATTTATAAAGCTGAGCATGGGAATGCCCGCCTCAGCTAGATCATGAAAGCAGCATGAAAAATAATGTATTGTATTGTATCTTATTACAGGTCTCCTCCCAGCATTGGATGAACTTCGTATCCCCCTGATAAAGCATTTCACCCGATAAACGGCCTCATACTTTAGGGGGCAACTGTTATAGACATTTTTGTGCCTTACAGCATTGAGCATGAAATGTCCATAATCTAAGGGATCCAAAGTCCCTAAACATGTTGTTCCTACCCCTAGAGGAACAAGGCTAACAAACCACAGCAATTCACAGAAGTTCTCCACCAGAAACTGCTCAAAAACAAGTCAATTCAGGATCAATTCAGTGGCTCCACTAGCTGTCTGCGCTGAATGTCAAAGCCAACACTGGCTACCTGCATTGCAACACAGGTAGAAGCACTACCAGGGTGCGTTGAGCGAGAATTGCCAAATGGCAAGTTCATTCCAAGAGGTGTCAAGACCCAGGAAGCTTCCAGAATCTTCCTCAATGACACTTGCCTCAATGAATTCGACTAGTGATGAGTAAGAGGTTCCTAATCTCCAAGTGGAAGCAAGAACCTCCAAGTGGAATCAAGAACTGACAGAGGGAGAGGACACTAGTCAGATCTCAAGCTGACTCATCCTCTCTCCAAACATCTATATATGTATCTCTCCTCCATGAGATCTAGGAGGCTGGAATTTTGTTATTGAAAAGAATTGCTGTTGGTTTGAGATTGGAACTATTGGGTGCTTAATGCTTTGAAGGGGGTGAAGATAGGAATTCCATTTGCTGGGAAGGAGATGCTGGATTGGAGCCCTCTAGGTTGTATCTCTTCCTGAACCTTGTTATTCATCAATAAAGCTATCTTGGTTTCTCCTATATACTGATGTATCTTTGATGTATGATTGCATTAGTATGTTTAGTTTATTTCTAATCCTGAACTAGTTATGAATATGAATCCATGTCTTGTGTAGTGTTCTCTTCTTGTGATCTTGCAGAAACCTCTTGAAGCTGGGCGAGCGAGAAGGCAAGTAGCTGGGAACCCTCAAAGAGAAGAGAGACCGGATCGAGGGACAAACGGAAGACACCGGTTAGTCCATCTATCTCTCTTCATTCTTAATTCATAAAGGAAGAATACTAGAATAGTTGTCTCTGTTTGTTGCTAAGGCACTATCACACCTTAGGTGGATAGGATCGTCCTGCATAGGCATTTTTCCCCACAACAAATGGGAAAGGAACAATAGGTGGGAAATGGATACTTGGTAGTCACAACAACCAATGCAAACCCTAGGCTAGCCCTACTAGGTAGTAGTTTTTTGGGAAATGTCAAGAATGTAGGGTTTGATTTTTCCTTTAGACAATCACCATAAACTTTATGAAAAACTCCTTCACTAGCAAGGAAGAGGGCTTAAATTACTTGCACACTAGAAGATTTGAGTGATTTTGGCAATTTTAGGGAGTTTTTGAGAGAAATCAGGCTTTTTAGCCCAATGCGCCGCACCTTCCCAGTGCGCCGCGCCTTCCCGTGCGCCGCGCCAATGTAAATTTACACTGGAAATTTTCTCCCAGTGTGCCACGCCTCCCCTGTGCGCCACGCCTTTTCCATGTGACTTTTGGAGGCCTTCTCAGTGTCCAAATTGGGTGCAGGATAGCTCGTTGGAAATTTATTTGAGTCTACTTTCCAACTCAACTATAATTTTTCAATTTAGAGTTCATATTCCCTGCAAAAATCAAATCTCCCAAGACTGGTCAAAATGTGCCAAATGAGGCTGCCTCAAGACAGAGTGTTGTTGCAGTCAACTTTTGAATGCCTTCCTCAACTCCAAATTGAGCTCATGATAGCTCATTGGAAATCTATTTGTGTTTAGTTATCATTTGACTCATCAAAAAAGTCATTTGGCCAATCACGCTAGGAGAAAACTTGATTTTC
This sequence comes from Pinus tabuliformis, assembly GCA_031772625.1. Lineage (NCBI taxonomy): Eukaryota > Viridiplantae > Streptophyta > Pinopsida > Pinales > Pinaceae > Pinus > Pinus tabuliformis. The sequence goes on along the minus strand of CM062817.1, from coordinate 746,288,637 downwards.
CCAAGGTCACTTCAGAGGTGCATCAATTCTCCCGAGGCAAGTGTATTTTTGACATTTCTCTAAAACCATGACACCTATGTAAAAAATGAAGGAGGTTTTTCTTCCTTGGTATGTTTTGGACAGAAACCTCTCTCAATTTTTCTAAATTCATCTTTCCTTTCTCAAAAACATCATTTGAGTAAAACCTACCCTGATGTGTGGAACAAGAGATTTGTCGAAATGAAGCGAAATGAAGGGGATAGGGAGCTTCTAAATTCTTGAGGAAATTTTGGGAAGTAGGGAGGCATGTTAGGAAGTAGGAGAAAGTGTAATCTCAGAAATTGAGTGAGGGGAAGGGGTGAAAAAGGGAAAAACACAGGCCCAACCTAGAAAAGAGGGTTTGTAGCAAGAAACTAGGGTTTGTGTGAAAATGAGGAATTTGGGGGATCTCAGTGATGGGAAATGTTTAATAAGGTACATTAAGGATAGGGGAATGTGGATGAACATTAGGATACAAGTTTTGCTGATGATTTTACTGTCCAAGAGAAATTGCCTTCAAAACCATAGAAGAGGGAAATGACCTTACCTAGGCACAACAAAAGAATGAACAAGGTGTAAAATGACCCATTGGAACCCGACATGATGATGAAAACCCTCTGAATGATGGAACACTCAGCTGAACGATGACATGGACTGACATTTGGACAACTTTGACAGGAGTAAAAGCAAACCCTAGACCTAATGCCTAGTGACCAAATTTTACTTGAAGACTCACTGAAATGATAAAATTTGACCTTGACACCTTAAAATCACTTTGTAAGAGCATGTTTGATCACTGGAGGAAGGCTGGAAAGACTGACACTAACAATGATAAAAGGAATCAATGCAAAGTTTCATGAGTACATGTAAAATCTTTAGTTGGGGGCAAATGTTGGGCCTCCGAAATGTCATCCTCTGTCACCCTCATTTCCATCATTTTACCATATTTTGTAGCTATTTACCATATTTTACAGCTCCATGACCCTACATTAATACCATTTTCGTGATCATATGGGTTTATCATTATTATTTCCCAAGTCATTTATTTTAAATATTTTAAGAGAATTTCTAATTAAATATTTGGAAATTAGCATGTTTTTGTATATATCTAAAAGTGGGATGAATTTTATGATGTTGTAAGCCTATTTGAATATTCTAGAAGAGTATTATTTGGCCACTCAACCGCAAATTCGAATTTCAATTTCAACTCATGAAGATTTGTGGAATATTTGTAGAAGATTTGGATAATTTATTAAGCACATTCAAAGGAGAAGAATCATGGATGTATCTCATATTTTTAGGTAATTCGTTGTAACCACAAGAGATAATTGTGGATATAGGAGAGATTTGTGGATCTACATTTATTTATTATTTATCTTAAGTTTTTGTACAAATAGGAGTGCATCTTTCATCCAAAGGTGTTTCATACAAGATATGAGATATTATAGAATAGAGAATAATGGAGAAGAAATTATTAATGTAATTTTTAAAGTGAGGATAGAGAGGAAGAGAGATTAATTATTCTAATATCTTTGGAACTTTCTCCAACTTCATTTTATGGAATACAAGTTGTTGCTTTGATCAACAAGCTTTTATAATCATTTGGTGTGCTTGTTGAAGAGTGGAGGGCCCCCATCAAGCAAATCTTGCACACCTCTTTCCTTTGTTGTAAATATTTATGTTATTCCATTTATGCAAGTTTAGTTTAGATTCTTTTATGTTATTTTGATTATATTTTTTATGTTTATTTCATTAATGTTGTTTTGTTAAGATTGATTTAATTTCCTTATGTTTGGATTGGATTTGCACACTAGTAATCTCACATTAGTAATCTCATAGACTACTAGATTAAATTACTTTTTCATTTCATAACTTAAATTAGAATTGTTGGTTTTCATAGAGCTAGTCTTTGAGAGAGAAAGTGATTGAGAGAGAACATGCTTGAGAGAGAACGTGTGCACTTGTTTTTCATTTTCTTTCATTATTTACTTTGTAATTAGTTTCAAGTTTATTGCATTATATTAATCTATTCTGAGAAATAATCACCTAGTACATAGTACACATATACCATCAGTTCACAAACCTTAGGTTGACAATTTACTAACAGGGATTTAACTCACAATTAAATCACCCAAAATCCACTATGATACCAATTATTGGAAACCAAGATAATACTAAGAGAGAGTGAATCAATGTTATAGCTCAAAACGCCACCCCCTAGGGTCAAGAAGACAAGCACATGCTTTTCCAAGTCAAAGGATCTATTTATGATTAGTGACACATCAGAAAAAAAAATAAAAAATAGAAATAAAAAAATAAAAAATAAAATAATAAAATAATAATAAAAAATAATAAAAAAAATTAAATAAAAAATTTAAAATAAAAATAATAAAAAAATAAAAAAATTAAATAAAAAATTAAAAAATAAAATAAAATAAAATTCTTTTGACGGACCAATGCCCTTTCCAAGTGGTAGGGACCAAATCAGAGGGCTTAGATATGCTCCTGCTAGTAGTGGGGACTAAAGCATAATCCCATGAATGCCCTCTCTACACTAGAGCTCTAAAACAATGTGTGAGTTTGACTAGATAACCTTAGATTTGGTCTAATTTTAAAACTTTGGATAAAATAATCATTGTTGATTAAAATAATCATTGATTTGTTCTGTTAGATTTTAAGCTTCTGTGGTTGTTCTTGGAGTAGCGTGATCCGGATTATCCATAGTATCATGTTCATTCTGTCGACGTTTCAAACCCCAAAGGGGGTCCATCCTCGGGACAATTTTTAGAATATGATTGATAGTTCTTTGAGAGAAGAATCATGCGACTAGAGTATAAATAAACCTAAATCTTGATAAATTTTTATAAAGAAGCCGACTCTCATATATACATATGAATTAATTAGTTTTATAAAGAAGCCGACTCATATATACATCTGAATATTATAATAATTTTAGTTTAATTAATTAATTTTATTTTACTTAATTGATTTAATATGTAGATTATTAATCTTTTTTAATTCTCCTGATTATAGGTTAGTTTTATTGTCCTTTCTATTAATTTTCTTATTTTTATTTTATTCAACCTAAGAATCTAAAAATACCTTTTAATTAATTCATAAATTATTTTAATTAATCAACTAATTAATCATAATTCTATTTATTGTTTTATTATTATTTTTATTTTATTTTAGTTACTTAATCCTAAGTAACAAATAAACATTCCTATTTAATTAATTTTGTTTTATTTGATTACTTAATTTAATTCATAATTTTGATTTATTTTATTACTATTGTACTCTACTTAACCCTAATTGCCTAATTGATAAATAAGAAATTCCTTATTTTGATTAATTGATCAATTAATTAATTAATGTTTATTCCTTAATTTATCTTATTTTATTAAATGTTAATTTTATTATTATTATTATTATTTAATTAATTTAATTAATTCAAATTAATTTAATTAATTAAAACAAATTTATTTATTTATTAATTTATTTTTTATTTTATTAAATTAATTTAAGTTAACTATTTTAATTGATTAATGTAATTTAATTAAAATTAAATTAAATAATTAAAATTGAATTAAATTAAATTAATTAATTTAATCAAAATTAAATTAAATTAATTAATTACATAATTTAATTTAATTGATTAATGTAATTAATTAGATTAATTTAATTAAAATTAAATTAAATTAATTTATTAATTTTACTAACCTTGTTAATTTCGAAAACCTATGATACTACGCTTCTAAAGGTTTCGATGGATTTATTTGTTTAATTTATCTTATTTTATTAAATGTTAATTTTATTTTTATTTTATTTATTTATTTATTATTATTATTGTTATTGTTATTATTATTATTATTTTTTTTCTCGGCAAATTCTAACTACTAATGTATTAATATTTACAGTAAAAGTTTACATCCAAAGAAGCTGGCTGCCCAGAGTCACGAGTGACTCCATGGACGACAAAGACTGATTCATGAGGTTGCCTCGCAGGGCAATTCGAGCAAAAAGATCAAAAACCTTGACTATATGACCGTGAGAGATCAGAATAACAACATGACAGCCCACGCAGGGGTTCCTCAAAAAAACAACATGCCAGCCCACGCAGGGGTTCCTCAAAACAACCACATGACAGCCCACGCAGGGGTTCCTCAACAAGGACTTGTGGACCAACCGGACAGTGAAACCCAAAAGCAAAACACTGAAACTACATGAAATGCCCGTCCAACTACATCGCGCCCACTGCGACTGTGGAGTCCGCAAGCGGGTCTTTACAACTAACAGAAAGCAAATTGAGACATGAAACAGACAATTGGTACTTATCAGAAACCCGAAACCAACAGGAGTAAACCAAACCTGAAAAAAGACAGCCAGAGCGCGGAGGTGGAATTGGGAGCTAGATGTCTGGTTCCTCTTCCTCAATTGTGCGCCAACCCTCTTCTGCTGCCATCCCTTCGCCCATCGCCATGGGATTCTGCGAGGGGGAAGGTTGCTCCTGGGCACGAAATTGGGAAAGAGGCCGAGGCTGATTGCTTCTGGAAGTGCCCACCGCCATTGAGGATTCCCCAATTGGGGCCTTGCCTTTGCCACTTTCAGCACTGTCAGCTGCTCGTGAAGACTCTGCCATTGGAAGCTTCCCTTTGCCGCGCCCTGAATTGTCCTCCGCCATAACCAGCGATGACTCTTCCTCATGTTCCTCTGGAATCTTGGTGAAGAGCACAGAGATGTGGGCATTGATGCCTGCATTCTCCCTGGAGCTACCCAAGGTAAAAATGACCGAACCAAAAGCTGGGAGCATTGGCTCACCCTCAGCAGAGCCTCCCACCTCCATGACTTGGTGAGCTGGAATTGGATTAGCTCCCATTCTTCGGTAACAATAACAGCAGCAACAATGGTGATGAATGTCTGCTGCAGGGGGACGGGAGGGCTCTCCGCGCCCAGGCCCTCTCCTGCAAGGCATGCGCTCACGAACCATAGTATCTTCCCCCTCCTCGTGCTGTTCACAACAGCTTGAACTGGACCGTTCCCCCGGTCGACAATCCCAAAATGCAATCCAACAGCTCTCAATTGAGTGGAAACAAAGGCGGAAAGGCACTGGAATGAAGCCAGCCTCCCTCTGGTGTTCCACCACCTCACTACAGGAGTTCCAGACTTGCGTTGGATTACCCTCCACGCATAATGCACCCAGCACCACCCGATGAACAAACTTATGCACCTTCCCATGACGAGTGATAGGACCAGTATTGAATGCGAACTGCAAGTGCGGCCATCCCTCTCTCAGCTCCATTAAGGAAGCTCAGAAACATTCCTTATGCCAATGCAGCGACGGCTTGGGGCATTAAAAGCCCGTCCCTCATCACGTGGCCGCCCGTGCTCTGCATGTGGCAAGGTCTTATCTCCGGTGAAGACACCCGCATCCGGGAGTTGTTATTATTATTATTATTATTATTTAATTAATTTAATTAATTCAAATTAATTTAATTAATTAAAACAGATTTATTTATTTATTAATTTATTTTTTATTTTATTAAATTAATATAAGTTAACTATTTTAATTGATTAATGTAATTTAATTAAAATTAAATTAAATAATTAAAATTGAATTAAATTAAATTAATTTATTAATTTTACTAACCTTGTTAATTTCAAAAACCTATGATACTACGCTTCTAAAGGTTTCGATGGATTTATTTGTCTAATCAAGGGAAGCCAATTTCCACTAATCTCACTCCCATTGTCCTTGTTGAGGTTCTGAGGAAATTTCATAATTTCGATAGCCTCTCTGATTTTCCTTTTTTGATAATTATCCTCTCTAGCGATTATTTTAGCATCTTCTAGACACACATGATGTTTGGTTTTGGATGAGTGTTCCGCCAGAGCTGAGGCACGAGATCTCCCATTCCTTATATCGGCTCTGTTCTCTTTAAGTCTTATTCTTAGAGACCAACCTGTTTCCCTAATATAACTCTTGCCACAAGAGCAATCAATCTTGTACACACCCTTGAGCTCTTCATGATCAATGTTATCCTTGACTGACCTCATCGTTTGCCTTATTCTTCCACATGTTGTAAATTGAGTGTTTATGTTATTCTTTCTTAAAATTTTTGCAATCTTATCCATAATCCCTTGGATGAATGGAAGGTATACTTTCCCGCCATTTTCTTTTTCTTTCTTGTTTTCAGGAGGATTCTTAGAAAGGATCTTATCCTGAGCTCTTCTTATAGCTTTTTTAATACTAAACTCTTTGTATCCTAGGTTTTTGAAGACTGAGGTTAAATGTTCAATCTCCTCATTTAGGTGATCACAGTCAGAAATCCTAAGAGCCCTAACAACTAGAGTGTTTAAGACGCCAGATTTTTGGGATGGATGATGGTATGAGTCAGCATGAAGATAGCTATCAGTATGAGTTTTCTTCCTGTAGACCTGGTGTCCCAAAGTTCCGTCCTCTTTTCTACTGATGAGAACATCAAGAAAGGGTATTTTACCATTCTCTTCAAGCTTCATAGTAAACTGGATTTCAGGAGATATAGAGTTAAGATGATTGAAAAACTTCTCCAGTTCAGCCCTGCCATGAGTCCATTTTAAGTTTGTGTCATCAACAAATCTTTTCCACCAAGCTGGTTTCAAAGGGTACGAGTCGAGGGCTTTCCTTTAAAAGTACTCCATGTATAAGTTGGCGACAATAGGTGAGAGCGGAGAACCCATGGCGACTCCCGAAATTTGTTCATAATAATGGTCTTGAAAGCTGAAAAAAGTGGACCGTAAACAAATTTCTGCAAGTTTTGCTGTTTGATTTGTTCTATCTTAATGATCGCCTTAATATGGTCAAGAAAGTGTTTAGGTGCAATGAACGCCAATCATGATGGAAATCTATATAAACGGAGCTCTTCATTAGTCATAGGAGAAGAAAATAACTTATGCTAGAATATTGCCAGAGTTGTGACTATGATAAACTTGTGCATCCACACCAATGGGCATTGAGGTTAGGGAGAAGATCAATGTTAGTCCCCCATATTGTTATTTTTGTGCCCCACGTATCCCCCATATTTTTATTGTTGTGGCCCATAGAAGCCCAGAATTGTTATTGTTGATCCCTTACATTATTATTGTTATGTAGTCCATGATTATACTGTGACCCTTTAGACTCCTCCATAAACCAAGGAGGTCTTTTCATTTTCATCATCCAAGAATTATTCATTTATGTGATGTAAAAAGAGGTTTCCCCCTCAAAGAGGCTTATTTTCAAGTCGTTGATCTATCTTTTCTTCTATTTTGTGATCTGGTTACATAACATTTTGTATCATATTGATAGATTCTAGGGGTTCACTATTTCAAATAGGTAACTTGGAATTTTCACTATAACCCTTTTTTGGTGAGGGTTTAGAATTTGAAATTTCAACCACATGGAGCAGAAATATTGATAACTATTTTACAAAAATGTCTGAGCTTAGTTTGCTATATTTTCATATATATGGGTTAGGTTTTCTGCACACTCCAGAATTCAGTCTCAAACAGGTGTTTTGGGTAAAATCCTCATTACCTTTTATTCGTGCATCAGATTGGAATTTCGTAAACAATGGCTAAAATTTCATAGAATGTAGTTTCTCATGTATCGTTTTCACGCCAAAGGTCAAAACAATGACACATGGAATCCCATACAAGTTCGCTCCATAGAATCAATTCATAATAAGGTCATCATGGGAGATTTGGTAGATTTATTTTGAAGAATTCAACCTCAATCTAACTTGCAGCATTGGAAATAAGTCTCAGAGGGATACCAAAAGATGAAATTTCAAACCTTAAAGAGATAAAATTACAAAGATACAATGATTTCAATATCGAGCTCCTAAAAGCAATAAAAGGGTGTGTATTTTTTTTTAAATTTGCATAACTTTGTTTGAAAAATCAATTTTAAGCAATTAAAAGGGCATAGTGAAGAATAGGTATCATTTTTTTGTTCCAAAAAAATGGATACACCCAGTAAGCCAACAAAAATCTCTACTATAATGCATGAAGAAGAAGAAGAAATGCAACATGATATATCGAAATTATGGTACCAAGTGAAACAAATTTTTCTCTCATGAAGAGTAACCAAGAATGACTAGAAACTAAGATGGATGGCTTAAAAGTAGACATGGGAGCTTTTTAAGTAGACATGGATGCATTGAATGTCAAGTTGGAAGGTTTTAAAAAGTTGTTACAAGAAAGGCCTCCTAGTGGTGACAAGGTAATCCATGAAAACCATGATGAGGAAAAGAATATGAATTATGATTTTAGAGACTCCAATGTTGGGTTTATGACCAACCACATTCCAAAGATCAATATGAAGAAGTTTGATGGTGTGGATTTAATGACATGGATACTACAAATAGAGAAATTGTTTTATGTACATGATGTGCCACACATACAAAAGGTATGGATTGCATATTTAATTTAGAACCTAATCAGTTTGTGTGGTATCAATGGCTTTTTTCTCGTAAATAAATTTTCACTTGGACAATTTTTAAGAGGAATTGGTAGCACATTATGAGGATATAAAGAGAAATACCTTCTTTAGCCAATTGATAAATCTCAAACAAAATGGTTCAATGGTGGAGCACATTGAGGACTTCCAAAGATTGAATATCAAGGTAATTGATATTCTAGAGGAGCATATGATTGATGTCTTCATAGGGACTTTAAAGGATAGCATCCAACATGAGGTTCACCTTTGGTAACCTAAGTCATTGGAGAATGAATTTAGGGTGGAAAGAAAAGTTGAAAGCAAATTTATGGCAACAAGGAAGTCTACCACTCACAACTATAAATATGGAAGTGTTGTTGCTCCTAGCCTCCCAAAACCTACAAGGTTGACACCACAACAACTAGAGGAAAAGAGAGAAAAATGGCTTTGTTACAATTGTGATAGAAAATACACTAAAGTTCATAGGTGTGTTGAGAAGAAATTATTTTATGTAGATTGTGAAGAGGGGGAAGAAAAGGAATAAGAAACATCAAAAGAAGAGGATATACACTAGAAACCAACCCAAGATAAAGAAGAAATGAATCCAATTATATCCTGTAATGCATTTATAGGAATTACCACTCCTCAAACTCTCAATATATAGGGATATATCAAAAAGAAAAACTTAATAGTGTTGATTGATTCAGGTAGTACCCATTATTTTATTCACTATAAGATAGCCAAGGAATCAAATTGCTTTCTATATCCAACACCATAGTGTCAAGTGATGGTTGCAAATGGAGGAACTATAAATTTCTCAGGGAAGTGCCATAATATCAAGCTAACCAAGGAGGAATATGTATTGCATATTCCAATGCTTTCCATTCCAATGGGTGGTGCTAATTTTGTATTAGGAGTCCAATGGTTACAATCTTTGGGAGCAATAGCTTTTAATTTTCAAGAACTTTTCTTAATAATTTTTCTAGAACGGAAAGGAAATTGAATTAAGGGTATTGTGAGGAAACCAAGGAAGATAATAAGTTCTAATGGGATGACAAATATTTTGAAGAAATAAAAATGAGGTGTAATTGCACAATTGTGCTCACTAGATGTTGAAAAAACAAAGACATCCACTTCTCCAAATCTCCAAAGACCCTTGGACAATCACTCCAAGGTATTTGAGACTCCCAAAGGTCTCCAACATATTCATGATCATGATAATGTTATTCACTTTATTCCAAGAAATTCTTTTTCAAACATCATACATTACAGATATCCCTATGCCCAAAAGCATGGTTGCAAAAATGCTATAGATACGTCTAATTCAACCTAGACAAAGTTCTTTCTCTTATCCGATAGTATTGGTGCACAAGAAGGATGGATCATGGCATATGTGTCCATATTGTAGAGAGCTTAATAAGCTCATTATTAAAGATAAATTTCCCATTCCTAACGTTGATGAATTTTTGAATGAATTACATGGAGCAATTTACTTCACAGAGTTGGAACTTTGTTTTGGATATCATCAAATTAGAATGAAGATGGGAGACATTCCAAAAACAACATTCATAACTCATTAAGGTCATTATGAATTTTGGTCATTCCTTTTGCCTTACCAATGCACCTTACACATTTCAAGGTTTGATGAATTCCAATTTCAAGCCCTTTCTTAGAAATTTTGTGTTAGTATTTTTTGATATTATACTAATTTACAACAAGTCTTGGAAAGATCAAGTTCAACATGTTGACAAGGTGCTTAAACTATTGGAGGAGAAACAATTGTATGAAAAACCCTCCAAATGTTTATTTGGGGTATAGGATGTGGAATATTTGGGTCATATTGTATCTCACGAGGGTGTTAAGGTAGACCCTAATTTCTTTTTTTTATTAAGGAATGGAAAATCCCCACAACCCTAAAGCATCTTCGATCATTTCTTGTGTTGACAAGGTATTATCACAAGTTTGTTAATAATCATGGGAAAATAATAGCACCTCTAAAAACATTATTGAATAAACATGCATATTTTTGGACTCCATAAGCAACTAAGACCTTTGAACATCTTAAAGATGCAATGTGCCAAGCTCCGATCCTTGTGACACCATACCTCATGAAAAAATTTATTGTAGAATGTGATGCCTCGGGAAATGGAATTGGTGATGTTTTAATGAAACAAGGAAGACCTATTACTTTTGAAATTTATCCAATCAAGGGAAAGTATTTACGAAAACTTATTTATGAGAAGGAAATGTTGGCAATACTCACACAATACTACATTCCCTAAAGAAATGGCATCCTTACCTAATGCGAAGAAACTTCAGCATAAAAGAAGATCATGATAGCCTTAAGTATTGTTTGGAACAAATTATATCTTCAGAAGAGTAGAAAAATGTGTCACAAATATGTTCGGGTATGAATCTGAAATCATCTACAAAAAAGGGAAGCAAAATATTGTTGCAGATGCAATCTCAAGAAGGGATGAGGATGTGGAATCATTTCTCTATGTAATTTACATTATCCAACCTAATTGGATAACTAAAGCAACGGATGAATGGAAGAATGATGAAGAGGTGTGGACACTCATTCAAAAGTTGTAGCAAGATCTCAGTACATCTAATACATTTATCTAAAAAAAATATTCATTGAGCTACAAATATTGCTTATATCTATGTAAGAACTCCCAAATCAAACAAAATAATATTTTGGAATTGCATATCTCTCTTTTACGAGGGAACTTAGGATTTATAAAAACTTTCCATAGGGTCAAGAAGGATTTTTTGGGGATGGCCTTACATATTATATTCACAAGTTTGTGGTAGAATGTCTAGTTTGCCAAAAGAGTAAAGTTGAGACAATTAATACCCAGATCTATTACAACCATTAGCCATTCCAAGTAAGTGTTAGGAGGATCTCTCTACAGATTTTATCACAAGTTTACCAAAGTCTGGAGGAAAGAGTGTCATCATGGTGGTAGTTGATAGACTTACCATGTATGCACACTTTTGTGCACTATATAATCCTTTCAAAACCAGTATGATTGCTTCTGCATTTATGGAAATAACTCAAAAACTACATGGAAACCCAAAGATTATTGTAAGTGATAGAGATCCCATTTTCATTGGAAATTTTTGGATAAAATTTTTTTCTTGTCTTGCTACTCAATTAGCTCATAGATCATCTTATCATCCTCAATCTGATGGGAAAATTGAGATAGTGAAAAAATGCTTGGAAGGATATCTTCATTGCATTGTATCTGATAAACAAACACAATGGTTCAAATGCTTACCTCTGGAAAAATGGTGGTATAACAATTCCTTACATACCACAGCCAAAATGACCCCATTTATGGCACTTTATCAATATCATCTACCATCCATCACATCATCTTTAAGATAAAATTCTAAGGTTCAAGTAATGGAAGATCATGTTGAGCATCAACAACAAGTTCTCCAACTCTTATAGGATAACTTGACTCTGGCACATAATCAAATGAAATAATAGACATATCATCATCACAGTGAAATAAGTTTTGGTGTAGGTGATTGGTATTCTTACGGTTACAACCATACATAAAAATATCCCTAAAGCAAGCTAAGCAGGAGGTCTTCTTGTATTTGAGAGATCTGTTGTTTTTATCTTTTGAACCATTGACCGGAGAATCCACAGTATGAACATTTTTGTACCAACGTTTCAAATCCCAAATGGGATCCATCATCAGGGTTTGAGAATGATGATAAAAGAAGAGCAGAATGGATAGAATAAATACCCATGAGGATAAAATTTTTAAGGAATAGCACAGGTCGGCTTGAATCTGAATTTTATTTTAATTTTAATTTTATTTTTATTTATTTTTATTTTTCTTTTTAATAAATTACTATCGTTTTATTGAAATTTTATTAAAATTTTTATTTTTATTTTTATTTTTAATTTTTCTTTTTTAATAAATTACTTTTGTTTTATTAACATTTTATTAAAATTTTTAAACTTTTAATACCTAGGTTTATAACCTATAGATTAAAAAGAAAATAGGGTTGATACTAAAAATTTTGGATAATAGATTAAACTAAAATATATTAATTTCTATATAAATAATTTAATATTAAACCAATTCATATTAATAATTATAAATAATGAATGTTTATAATTGATCAATATAATAATTAATATATTAATTATTAAACCAATTCATATTAATAATTATAAATAATAAATATATTAATTAATTAATATATTAATTTTTAGATATAAATATATTAATTAAATATATTAATTAATTAATATTTAATAATTTATTAAATATATTAATTTTTAGATAAAAATATATTAATTAATTAATATATTGATAATTAATTAATATATTAATTTTTAGATAATAGATTGAACTGAAATATATTGATTTCTATATACATTAATTTAATAAATTAAACCAGTACATATTAATAATTATAAATAATAAATATTTATAATTGATCAATATGATAATTAATATATTAAATATGATAATTAATATATTAATTAATAATTATATTCTAGCATTAAAAAGTTAATTATTAAGTTAAAGGAGCTATTTTAATAAAATGAAGGGATGATTAATTATTATAGAAATACTAAGGAAAAATATCAATTTCAAAATAAATTAGAACCAAATTATATTAACAATTATAACTAATTAATATTTATAATTAATTAATATAATAATTAATAAATTAATTAATGGTTAGGAAGAAATTAATATATTAAAGTATTTTAATGTTAATAATTCTAATTATGATATAAATAAAAGTACTGACCAATAGAATAGGATAGGGATAACTTACCTGTTGAAGGCTTACCTGGGGATGGGTTGACGCTTTTTGATTTCCCTGATCAGGGGAAGCCAGCTCCCGCTAATCTCCATACCATTGTCTCTGTTGAAATTACAAGAATGCTTAATAATTTCGAGTGCTTCTCTGATCTTTCGTCTCTGAATCAATTGAGTCATACACCATTACAGTTTCATCCATTACCCTTGACTTTATTAACAACCATTAAAATTAATGCACTTCATAAAATTAATTCAAATTTTTTTCTCTTTTCTTGGTAGAAAACCAAAATTTGATAGGATAGGATCTTGGGATATGGGAGTGAGGTTATCTTCCCCAAGATTATAAAACAAACATAGCATCTTGAGATAGGGTGTGTAAATCCACATTTAGTGGCACATTCTAGAAAGCCCTTCTAACATAAGGTTTAAGAAGTTGGATACGCTGGGACCTTCTGAGTGACCTCCCAACTACGTTTGGAACCGATAGTGGTTATATCCAGGAATTACATCATATTTGTGGGGGTGTCCTTGGGAGGATTCGGGCTCGATACCCTACCCTTTCATGTATTTTTAGTTGATGACTAACTGCCCAGGATGTGTTATTGTTGGTGGTGTCCTTAGTGGACTTTATTAGGATACCATCACAGGTGATGGTGAGAGGGTTTATCTGCTATACTCAAGGCATATTTCAGGCAGACTTGGTCAGTCATCGTGGGGGGTTGCTCCATGATTCATAAGAACATTTTGTCCCATATTGGATTGCTAAGTAGGTACCTATTATAACTATCCCAACCATTTCCTCACTGTTGGCTTGCGAATTTATTACGTGTGCTCCGGTGGTAGGAGGATCCCTTTCCTACTCTGGTTTTCTTAGTTTGCAGCGTTAGAATCATTTTAATGAGTGATGTTTGTTCTTTCTATCTAGTGGCACTAGGAGTTTTATTCGTTCATGCTTTTGTCACCATTGTCTTCCATTGTGGTGAATTTTCACTTGCATCATTCTTATAAAATTATGTCCCTTTCACCCTGCGAGATGAGTCCATCTCCCTGTATAGGTAGACTTAAATCCAACATAGGTACATCCGTGATGCTGGAGCATCTGACCCCCCCAATCAAAATGAAAATTTTAAAGAGGAGAAGGAGGAAACGTGGACCATTGGAGTAAACTGGGGGAAACTTCTTTAAAATAGAGCTAATTTGATGGAATTAATAGAGTCTCTAGAAGACTTGTCATTTGTAATTATCTGCCATGTATGCATTGTTGAGTGATTTGTGAGAGGAAATCAAGGAGAGGATTGATCGGATCCTTTCAGTGATCCGATCCAATATTTCTGTAACGATGAACCTGCGTGTTCTATATATATATCGTGAGACAGACAGGGAGAGGAATACAGAGTGACAGATAGAAATTTGTGAGAACAGAGTGATCAAAATGTAATCGAAGGAGAACTATTCCTAAGGCTGAAATGCCTTAGGCTGTAATAGAAGCCTGTAGATGTATAATATAAAAGTGTGTTTCAGTGTTGATATTGTACGCCTGTGTGTGTATTTCATAAATGAGTTAAATCCTGTGTTGCGAGATTGTTGATCGACCATCGATCACTGTAGGATCGATGGCGATCTAAAGATATAGAATTAACTGTTGTGTCGCGTGCTTAAACGAATGTGGCAGATCTGTGTTTTAACATAGAGATCCATCAAAGGCAAATGAGACCAAGCCAAAGAGGAATGGATGGGTCAATACACAGGATCCGTTGGATCGATATGATCAATGGACAGGATCATATCGTTGAGGATAGAGTCGCATCAATATCACATCGGCAAATATGGTTTACAAAGGGACGGGCCTCAGGCTTCAAGAAATGTTGATGAGTGATCGCCGATATATCGCATCGGAGAAAACCCATTGGAACGATATCGGAACCAGCCGAAGAGATGATGCGATAGCGTTTTATGATTGAACAAGGACTATCGGATCAAAGACAGGATCGATGGTCTTGATTTGATTGGTGATCAGATTTCGGGGAATGCGATGTGCTGATGGCCAATAAGCGATATCGCCGATAGGTCGATATAGCACCGATCGGAGATCGAAGATAACGAACGATCAGAGCAGCGGAAAATCTTTGGACCTAGATGGATCTAATGGAGTTCTGAACACAGGTGTATAATTTTGAAGTCCAGCCTTAAGTGTTTTGGGTCAGGTTTTCCATGTTTTTACTGTGCATCCATGTATTCTGATATGTTGTATGGTCCCAGGTTTTGAGGCTGAGCGCAATGTTTAACACTTCCAATAAAGAGTGGGATCATAACCCATAGGCCTCACAATCGAAATTTGTAAATGAAAGGGGATTTTTCCTTACCCTAAAATCTCCTTTCATCAAGGGGAAAACCACCTTTTATCAAGTGGTATCAGAGCAGGGAAAGGGAAGAAGATTTTCTACGCGAAGGAGGAAGAGTTTGCAAGCAAAAGGAGAAGAGGTATAGTTGTTGAAGTATGGTGAGTTTATGGTCTTTACTGTTGTGCAGATAGTGACAGTGGAAGGTGAGAAGACTTGCAGCAACCTAGAGCAAGGAGTGCTCAATTGGTTCCAGAGGAGAGAACCAGAAGGATGCCAAAAGACTAAAGCTCAGAGGAGAAATCTTGGTGAGGTATCGTGTAGCAGAGAAGACTGTTACTGCAGAGGTTGGTTGTAGCTCACAGAAGATCATGAAGGCAGTTCCACTGAGAAGTGGGTAGAATTGCTAAGGGATAAGGAGAAGCATATGACCAGGAGGTCATAAATTTTTGTGCCTCGGGAGTCTGATGCAGGAGCATCTGACCCCCCTTAATCAAAATGAAAATTTTAAAGTGGAGAAGGAGGAGACGTGGACCATCGGAGTAAACCGGGGAAAATTTCTTTAAAATAGAGCTAATTTGATGGAATTAATAGAGTCTCTAGAAGACTTGTCATTTGTAATTATCTGCCATGTATGCATTGTTGAGTGATTTGTGAGAGGAAATCAAGGAGAGGATTGATTGGATCCTTTCAGTGATCCGATCCAATATTTCTGTAACGATGAACCTGCGTGTTCTATATATATATATATATATATATATATATATATATATATATATATATATATATATATATATATATATATATATATATATATATATATATATATATATATATATATATATATTGTGAGACAGATAGCGAGAGGAATACAGAGTGACAGATGGAAATTTGTGAGAACAGAGTGATAAAAAAGTAATCGAAGGAGAACTGTTCCTAAGGCTAAATTGCCTTAGGCCGTAATAGAAGCCTGTAGATGTATAATATAAAAGTGTGGTTTAGTGTTGATATTGTATGCCTATGTGTGTATTTCATAAATGAGTTAAATCCTGTGTTGCGAGATTGTTGATCGACCATTGATCACTGTAGGATCGATGGCGATCTAAAGATATAGAATTAACTGTTGTGTCGCGTGCTTAAACGAATGTGGCAGATCCATGTTTTAACGCAGAGATCCATCAAAGGCAAACGAGACCAAGCCAAAGAGGAATGGATGCATCAATATACAGGATCCATTGGATCGATATGATCAATGAACATGATCATATCGCATCGCCAAACATTGTTTACAAAGGGATGGGCCTCAAGCTTCAAGAAATGTCAATCGGAGAAAACCCATTGGAACAATATCGGAATCGGCCGAAGAGATGATGCGATAGTGGTTTTGTGATTGAACAAGGATCGTCGGATCGGAGATAGGATCGATGATCTTGATTTGATCGGTGATCAGATTTCAGGGAATGCGATGTGTCGATGGCCGATAAGCCATATCACCGATAGGCCAATATAGCATCGATCAGAGATCGGAGATAACGAACGAACAGAGCAGCGGAAAAGTTGTGGACCTGGATGGATTTGATGGAGTTCTAAATGTGGGTGTATAATTTTGAAGTCTAGCCTTAAGTGTTTCGGGCCGGGTTTTCCGTGTATTTCATGTGCATCCATGTATTCTGATATGTTGTATGGTCTCGGGTTTTGAGGCTGAGAGCAATGTTTAATGCTTCCAATGAAGAGTGGGCTCATAACCCACATGCATAAGGATTGAAATTTATAAATGAAGGATGATTTTTCCTTACCCCAAAATCTCCTTTCATCAAGGGAAAACCACCTTTCATTAATCTGTGTCTCGGGTTACTTTGGGTGCTTCTCAGAGGCTTGAACATTATGTTTATCTAGTGGATGACACTAGTCTACCACATCATCCTCATACCTTTGAACTGATCTCATTAGGTGGGGGTGTTTACTATTTTGGATCTTCACATAGTCCCTTACCTGAGTCATTCATGGATAATGTTAATAATTCTATGTTGGAACCCATTGTGTCAATACCTTTAGTGGTTGATGGTCTTCCAGAAGTCATGACCACATCTACACCTTTGACTATGGATCACTTCCACACTACATCATTTATGACTCTTTCTCCTCATTCTGGGAGAATCTTAGTGGAATCCCACCACTTAGCACATCCAGTACGGGGTCCTCCATGTTAGCAACCTTTACATCTCCATTCACAATGAGTGGAGGTTCTAGTTCCATCGTGTCTAGTATCCCTATGTCCAATGTTGGAGGATCTAACTTTTATTTTGCATCTAGTTTCCTGGGCCCCACGATGGGTTTAGGTATCTCAGTTGGAAGTGCAATAATATCCAATAATGGATTCCCATATGGTTGGAATCATTTTAATGTCATCCCCTAGAAGCATTGGAGGTGTTTTTGTTTCTAGTGGGTCTAATAATCCTTTTGGGAGTCAATTGACTGGAGGATCTATGTTTAAAAGTCACACATTTGATCCATTGAATGCCTTTAGGGGGACAAAAACCTTTTACATGAATAATCCATGGGGTCCTAATCTTGTCTATAACCATTTTGGACCCCCTATGACCCAGGAGCTCAACATCCTCATTTTGTAACTAGGACCACTTACATTGGGGGCATTAACCAATCTCAAGTTTACATGGGTGTTGGATCTAACACCTTTAGTCAACACTCCCCCATGACTATCCCTAATACTGGAAGAAACATTATGGGGGGATCACCTCCTCCACTTGAGTCACAAGGGGCCTCTAACCCCTCCCAGGGTCTATTCACATCTCCTTTCTTGGAAACTTTCACTTGCCTGATCTTTCTAAGTTGATGAACGACCCCATCAAACATAATCCTGCATGGCCCTCTATTCCACATAAGCTACTATCAGACATCCCAAAATTTGATGGTAAGCATGGAGAATACCTTGAAACTCATGCCACCACTTATCATCTATGGTGTTAATCCAACTATTTTATGAATGATTGTTATAGAATGTGTATTTTTCAGTGGAATCTCACTGGTGGTGCTACCAAGTTGTATATTGATCTTGAATCCACCACTTATGATAATTTCCTATCTTTGGTATAGAAATTTATTAATCATTATGAATTTCCTATTAGATATGAAGCTAATACGAATGCCCTCACCACATATCGTTAGGATAAATCCACACAAATTTCTAATCATATTCATGAGTGGAAGAGATGAAGAGATTTGCTCTGCACCAAACTTTCTAATGAAGTCCTTTATGAGTGGCTTATTAAATATTTATTGCCTAAAATTTTCAAATATGTGGCAAAAGGTCGAACTGAAACTAATGATCAAGTTATCTTTCATATCCACTAACTCAACTTGATTTGTTCTCATTTGGGAACCTTATGTCAATGCATTCCAAACGCTTCTTAATCATTGACTAGTCCTTCAACTTAGAAACCTAGAACCCATGTCGATGGAGTCATGGGCTCTGTGTCATCTCGAAAGTTAGGACAATTAGCCTCTTGGATGCGCTAACTTAACATATCTTCTAGTGCCCCAGTTGGTCATCCTACTACTCAAACTCCTCAAGCCTCTATTCCCACCTTTGAGGTAAACTTTGTTCAATCCATCTTGAATAAGAATCCTTAGCAACCAGGAGGTTAAAAGACAAAGAATAAATCCAAGACTTAATCTAAGGAAAAAGGGGCATCACAAAGCCAAGACAATACTAGGAGTGGAACAAAATAAAAGAATATGACTAATCAATTTCCTTGCAATATTTGTGGGGGTGACCATCCTACTCACGAGTGTTGATCTGAAATTTGATCGTCCTTTGACACTTTGCAAGTTTTGATAAATTTTGGTCTTCAAATAGCCACTTAAATTGTAACTCTATTAAAGAGTGAATAGTGAAGTTTTAAATGAACTTAAAGATGAAACAAAATCATATGAAACCCAACATGTTGAAAATGAAGAAGAGAACAACCAAGTTATAACGGAGTTCATCTAGTGTGGATTATTTCTTCGAGCCTTGCATCAATCGTTAGGCTACTTTATTTATCTCAACAACAAAAATAATACTTTACAAATATTTGACTCATAGAGTAAACCGCCTTTTAGAGTGGCACTTGTTTCTCCTTCAAAGAAATGATCTCCTTTAGAGAATTCTCGCTTACAAGTTGACTCCCTTAAGCAAATAAATGATAGATCCAAAAGAAAAGGACTATGTCCCTAAATCTAGAAACAAATCCTTGTACTCATTCTGAGATAAAGAAGCACAAATCCAACTACTTCATAATGAAGTGTTGAAATGGTATTTTCCCACAATCATACTAAGAATAGATTGAACTAGCTACGCTAATAAAGAAACAAATGCTGCAGATGTACTCAGAATGCTTGAAAACCACTATCTAGGCTCTTTATGTGCTTAAAAAGGTCTCCATATGGCCTCAAAACAATATTTGTCTGCAACACAAAAGGACTTGGCTCTACAAATCTTTCAACATACAATGCTCAAATCACAAAAATAATGTTGTAATTATGTCCAGAACACCCAAAAAAACCTATGTAGGCTCTTCTTGGGCTCAAAAAGACTGAAAATTGGCAAATTTAGGCCTCCTGGAACATTTGTTTTGTTATCAGTCCTACCAAATGAAAAAAATAGCTAACCAGGCAATGAACTCATCCTTTGGAAGGACCACTAGGTGATAATTTTGCTTGGGATTGGCGTTGATTCCACCGCCAATGGTGCAAATTGTCAGATGAATAAATGCGACAATAACACTGAAGCAATTATTCTTTAGCCTTGGGTCTGGGTCATATGGTGCCATATGGTCAGGGGCATGGGCCAGAGACGATGTGCCCATCAGCACTTCATTATCTGGTCATATGGTTCACCATGTGGTCATGGGTTGGGACCACTCATCAACCCTCCTACTAGAGCCCTCCACTATCGGTCATGGTAGTTGTAATGGGACCGGGGGCTAAGGATAACCACCCGCCCCCTCCACCTTGTGCCATGGTTCTATTGGAGCCATACAACCATGGATGGGGCCACATGCCCTACCCCTCCCACCAACATCATTTTCAATTGAATTTAAATATAGCACGCCCAATGACATTTAACAAGAAACATAGTTGGTCTAATAGTTTGACGCGGTAGTTATAACCGGCAGGTCATTGGTTCAATTCTAGTGGAGGGTGTTCGGCCCATTCAAACAAATTTTGCAAGAAAACCGAGGGCTAAATGGTGCCCTCCCATTGGGCCATGTGCCTCATAATTGGTCCACCCAAAATCCAATAACTAATGAAATTCCTCCAAATTGACCTATATGACTGGGCCACATGTTAGCACGTGATTGGTTCACCTTTCTATCCTACTTGCACAGTCACCTATTGATGTTAGTACCACGTCACTTATACGGCCTGCCTAGTTAATAGCCCAGTCAAACCTGCAAGTTAACATTTTATTTGTTTTCCAAAAACATCATAAAGTAATAACTTTCACATACGGTGTCATATTGAGGAAACTCAAGCATCATTGGAATCATAATGATGAGATCTACAATTTGGCATTAGTTTCGAGTGATTTTGAGGACTTTTATTTTTGAGCATATTTTTGATCCCCTAGATCAAGTGCCCCTGGGTGGATGAGATTCATTGATATTTCTTGCAACAACCTGCTTATCAACTGGGTATCTTGACAAATCCATTTTTGGCCCAACAAAAAAACATGGTTGCAAATCCTCCACCACCTCAGCAAGGGGGGAGTGAGGGAAACGATTTTAATGCCTCGCCTTCAATGCAAGATATCTTTATGGTTAAGTTAGGCATCCATTTAAAAACCAAAGCTCATAACTATGAGAATTATGAGAGTGGTGCTTCTACCTCGGAGCCCATGAACTAACCTTTATCGGATGGTCGATTTCATTTCAATAAACATCATTGAACATTGTGACATGCCTGCCTAAGGGTTCCCTTTGAAAGACTATGCACAATCCCAATGTGAAGGCCACTCACAATTATACTATTTTTGAGGATTTTACCTAAGCTCCAACTACAATATCTACACTAGAAATGTTACAAAGTCACCCAATGCAACTCAAGGAAATTTTTTCCATTATTGATAGGGTGGATCCCTCGGACTCAAACATGATGACCTTCAATCCATTTCTTTGGAAACCCTATCTTCCACATTATTTAGCCTTCCAGATAATGGTCCATTTTTTCAGACAACACATCCATAGGATGGTTTTGGATGAGGGGGAATCAACTTATATAATGCCATAGAAGTGTTGGAAATCTCTCAGTTCTCCTACTTTTTCTACACCTAGATCAACGTTGAAGGCCTTTGATGGACAAATCTTGCAACCTCGAGGGTATTTTCAGATTTACCCATAGAACTAGGAGGAAAAACAATATTTGTTGAGCTCGAGGTCATTGATGCACCATTAGATTATAACCTCCTCCTTGGGAAACGTTTGTTCTATGCTATGACCACTATTGTGTCATCAATATTTTGTGTCGTGATGATCCCCCATGAGGATAAAATATTCACTATCAACCAATTAGACTTCGAAAACCCTGATCTTCAATTTCATGATAGATATTTCGTCCTATTTTTAGGTGATTCCACCACTCTTGCTGAGAGTATTGGAGCGGTAATGTCCAAAGACTCCTCATTAATCGGCACATTTCCCCTTGCTTTGTTGGAACCATTTCCATTTTCTTCCACGATTAACATGACCTCTTTTGTCATTTTTGAATCCCTAGGATCCCCTTATCCTCTGGTTCTGCTTAGGAAGATGAGTCCCATGGGAGAACAATGCCACCTTTTGTGGAATTCATCACCTCTTCGATGGTCCCACCACCACCTAATGACACTAGTAAAAAATTCCATCCTAATATGGAATATGATCAAGGTATTATACCCACACAGGCTGTCACTTTATCACTTTCACATGACTCCCTTGATATTTAGTTTCCTTCAAATAAGTCCATCTTGGAGGTCATGGATTCACAAGATAAGGTAAGGGATACTATGCCTCATGATGGCTCCACTCTCCCACATATGGAATGGATGGATATTGGCATTCCAAATCTAAAATCGATCCAAGGGGAATTTCATGAGTCATCTAATGAAGTAAAACCCTTAGACTGATTCAAGTTAAGGATTTCTTTCACCAACATTTCCACCAAACTATCCACTCTAACTTCCCCCATCGAAGAGTGTCTCATAACCTATTCACGTCTTGACTATTGCTATCAAGGAGTTGTCTTAGCTTGTGAAACTAGTCACCCATTATGTCCCTGGGTCATTATTGATAACGCTATGGTTCTAGGCCTTCCTTGGAATTATCAACCTTTAGGAACATGGAATTTCAATTGGATGTGGCATGGTAGCATGATGGTGCGCCATATGTTACCTGTTAGGGTCCTATAGTCTAGGAATCATAGTGTTTGCTTATCTTAATATTCCATTCTCGAGGTTTGTTTGTAAATCTTAGCCTATGGATCACTAGGTTTCATACCCTAAAGGTTTCTATGTAAAAAGGTTTGTGTGTCATAGGATGTCATACCAATTGAAAAGGTTCATGTCATAAAGGGCTTTTTGAACCTAAAGTTGAATTTTTTGAAAGACTAAAGTCAAAAATCCATGTGAGGGTCATGAGGTCATAATGTTAAATGTGTAATCATGGAGGGAAAAGGAATCATTGAGGGCTCAAGGGTCATTTCAATTAGTTAAAATTGCTATCGGTCTGGTTACTAGTCTTTACTTCTCATCATTGGTCTCATCAATGAAGCATATCCTCATGTCACCTCACTCTTCCTCCAGTCAACCATTCATCCTCATGACATGAAACAAGGCATAAGGAGGCACTAAATTCAACTATTTTTTTAAATTGTGCTCATTCCCACCTCATTGCAACCCACACTCAAACAAATTGTGAATTCAAAGCTAGTGTTTGAAAACTCAAAAGAAAGGAGGTCGTTGCGCAAACTGGGAACAACCATTTTCGAGGTCTGCAACCATGAAGAGAAGTACTCAGAGGGTGATATATCATCACTAGGTCATTGAAAGCACATATACACACTCAAAGTTGCACATAACCATATGAAATTGTATCAACCATGGACGTCTATTACACTCTACTACGAATTTGTTGTGAAGCCGACTCTTTTGGCCATCATTTTCAAAGGAGGTTTCTTACCAAATGGAGCCGAATTTCTAAAAAACTAAAAGATGTGTTTTCTAAGAATGAGCCAAATAAAAAAAACCTCCTTCATTTCCTTCACAAGTGTTCTTCTTTTGGAGATATGCAATGCTCTTGGAGGCCTATTTTTCAAGAAAATGAAATTTTACATTTTCCTCCTGTTTCAACCATTGTTTTTCGGAACATTTTTCTAATAGCAGGAAGTGAATCTTTCAAAAGTAAAAGATATTTTTGTCGAGAATAGGCCAAATAAAAAAAACACTCTTATTTTGTGCACAGATGTTACGGTTTTTGAATTATAGGTGTCACTTGGAGACCCATTTTCCACAATTTCTTGTTAAAAGAATTCTGAAATGTTTTTGAAATTCGATTTGTAAATGTGGATATTTTGGTAGATTGGAAGTATGTTAGGTGCTATAAGGAGAATTCAGTGGATGGATGGGCACTACAATGTTTTTCAAAGCAAGAAATGTCAAGCAAATTCAGAATTTGAATTATGCTGCACAAATGTTATGCAAGTCATGATTAGTCATTTCATAGGCTTGCACGCATGAAAGAAAGCATCCAGTGGGCCTGTTGGCTTAGTGGGTCCTGACCTAGGTTCAGAGTTAGTTGCACCGAGAAAATCCCTACACTACTGGCCCTTTCGGCATCAACCCACGGAGCGCGGACTGAAATCTCACCTGAAGCAGTATGGGGGGATGCTGGAACCAAGTTTCCACACCCAGAGATCAGCGTGATGTCGTTTTATGCCCTAAATTTGTCTTTGTCCAGATCGATAAGCCTTTATGGATTATCTATATAACTCCCTCTAATCAGCCTCTAGACCTCCACGAAGGTCTATGAATTTCTTTCGCGGACCTTGAACAGACTAATCAACGAATTACGCACATCAAGATTACTCTTAATCCAGTAATTACTCAGGTCGGCCTAAGTGTTCAATAACTTTAACATACAACAAGATAATCTTCGTGTAAACAGTTAACATTAATTGCATTCATATAACAATATAAATCAAGAAAATTCATGCATCAATACAATATTATTTCATAAACCCATCATTCATCACAACATAAGTGCATTCATTCATAACAGAAGTAAATAGACGAAACATAGGAATTTCTGCAATAATCTTCTTTATTGATAATCAGTTCAAGATTATAGACTCAAGACCTCCCTAGGCACTCAACTATAGGGGTCCATGCACTCAGCTTGGACTCTAATATAGGCCTTTGCGCACACAACTGCAAAGCCTTTCTTCCTACTCTTCTATGCTAATTCTCTAGAATTCTCCCATAGACAAACTTCATTACTTCCCCATGATCATGTCTTAGACTCCACCTATTTATACAATCCCATGGTCCACGGACCATGGTTAGATCCTCAAAAATATGACTTGACTTACATAAAGAAGGGTAAAACCCTTTATGACTCTTTAACTATCTACGTGCTCCACAACCATAATTTTCAGAGACTTTACATCTTTATACAACAAAACTTGGTTTTTCCCCAAAATTGACCCTAGGGTACCCCATCCTAACAGCCCCCCAACACAAAGATCCTGACTCGCCCTCGAGTCACTTGACTGGCACTGTGTGATCTTACTATGAAGATCCCCCAGCTCCACTTG